>CAUYUJ010015062.1:0-125000 GCA_963575745.1 Prorocentrum cordatum
ACAACAAGTCCCAGGCAGTCCTTGCAACGTGTCTCAAACAGTGCTTGCAGCTTTTCCAAAAACAGTGCCTGCAGCGTCCTCGGCAACAGTGCTTGCCAGTGTTCCCCTCTCAGTGCTTGCAGCGGCTCTTCAAACAGTGCTTGACTCGTCCAGGCTGTGCTTGCAACGTCTCACTAGTGCCTTTCAGTGCTTGCAGTGTCCTGCGGGGCGTGGAACGTCTTACAGCGTGCGCAGTGTCTCTGCAACCCAGCGGTGGAAACAATGTCCCCGTGGCGCTCTCAGAAGGACTCACCGTTAACATCGTTATAACCACCATCGTCACCATCGTCATCATCACCGTCTTCCGTCTCCTCCTTCTCCTCCCCCTTCCCCCCCCGTTCCTTCTTCTCCGTTGCATCATTCGTATCCTCATCCTCCTCTTGCTCCTCCTGCTCCTCCTCCCCCTCCTCCTTCTCTTCCTCTTCCTCCCCCTCAGTCTCAAACTCTTTATTGGAATCCTCACCCTCCTCCTCATCCTCATCCTCCTTCACATGCCCCCCCGCCAGCAGTCAACAATCAGGCACATGTTGATGCCTACCAAAGTGGTCATAGTCTATATTGGCGCAGTGTCCGAGCCAGTGCTTGCAATTCTACTACAAAACGTCGTTTGTACTATGTTCGGCGCAGTGCTTGCAGCGTTTCCCCATGCAGTGCTTCCAACCTCTCCTCAAACAGTGTTTGCTACGTCTCGGCAGGGGGTTCGGTATGGGCAGTGGACAACGTTCAATGTTGATGTGGTGATGTGAGGATGTGATGGTATTGCCGTTTTGGCTCAAACCGAGGAGATCCTGCTTCCAGCTTGCAGTGCTTGAGGCCCTCTGTCCTGTGTTGAGGCTTCAGTTTCTGTGTCGCACACAGCATGGACCAACACATCGAGGATGTGCCGATGCCGTTGGCGATCGGGGGTTTGGTTGCAGGCGGCCCTCCAGATGCAGACGGCGATGATCACATTGCCGTGCCGCCGCCTCTGGCGCCTCCGGCGCCAGCGCCCCCTGCCCGCCTCGATATCAAGAGAAGGACGCCCGAGCTCATGAGCCACGCTCGTTCCAAGAAGATGTTGTTGTGCGCCCAGAGCCGCGAGTCGAAGCTCCGCCAAGACTTTGAACAGCTCAAAGGGGACATGCACACGGCTTGTACGTTGATCCCTGCATGTGCCCAATTGTTCGGGCGGCCCGTGAAACGCGTCGGCAGGATCAAAAAGGACGACCTCGGACCAGCACATTTCACCGTCTTGGCCAGGATTGTCTTTGCCAGACGCCTGGGCACGCTGAACATTGGCATCGACATTCGGCGGTTGGTGTGCGCCGCAGCCCGCGTGATCAAGGCCAGACAGGATGATGGCGTGGAGCACGTCCTCCGCGGCGGTGAGAAGGCTTTGCAGCACCCAGGTGCCATTAATCGGTTCGCCCACGTGTCATATGCTCATTTGTGGAACGAGGTCAACTGCAAGTTCGCAGCATATCCGAAGATGGGGCGCCGCCGCAGGAAGACGACCACGAGCATTCGGACGATCTGCCAGCGAGGTTACGCCAGGCTGACCTTGGCCAACCACATCAACGACGAGAGCGCGATCAGCAGATCGTTCTGCGAGCAGATCCTTGTCAACCCGATGAAGGTGAGCGGCACTTCAGCCAATGCGATCCTACCCGCTGTGTTGAAGACAATCCCGCGGCCATTCCAGTTCAACGCCGTGGGGAATATTGATCGGTTGTTGCGTTCGTTCTCGTCCTTCACGATGTCTCTGACTGGTGACAAGGCGTCTGGGGACATCCTCTTGATGAAACAATTCTGTCACCAGTGGGAAACGATGGTGCTTCCGCGCAGCAGTGGTCGGCTCCTTGTGTTCCCAGAGACGCGTGGCGTGCACTTAGTACACCGCGCAAAATTGCAAGTTGTACCGCTCAAGCACCGCGCAATGCGCCTCTTCAGCTTAGTCAACTTGCTTCGCCTTGACGGTGTGCGGACCAGCATATGCGAGTCGATCGAAGTTCTGGTGCAGAAGATGCTCAAGCGACGGGTCCTCGGCCCGCCGCCAGACGGCATTGCCTGCCCGCTGTCCAAGTGCATCAACGTTCTCTTCCGCCCAGATGCGGACCACCACAAGCGCGCCAACGGCAAGGTGTCTCGCAGGGTACAGGACCTGGGCGAATTGATGAGCATGGTCGACGGGGGTCTCCACGGAGATTGGGTGCATTATTGCTGGGGCGAGTCAACTGGCAGGCCGCGTTGCAGGGGCGCCGACACTTGCTGCGACAGAACAATTCGTCCGGTCACGAATGCGCTGTATGGCGGCGGGGACCCTGTTCCAGCAGAAAGCAGATGGACGCACACCTTGGTCAATATGAAACAGTTGCTGCTGAGGCGAATCGTGTGCAATATCGGCGTGAAGGCGTTCCCGTTTTCGATCAGAAAACCTGGCGCAGCCAGCGAGATGCCGCAATCCGCCGACGGCGAGGCATGTCAATCGCACGTCGCTGAGGTGAATGCGTCGCGGCTGACACGGGTGGGCGTGTATTTTGATGACCCCAAGACTTTTCCAGAGCTGGCCTTGCTCATGGTTTCCGTGGACATCATCGACAGGCGTCTGTTGTGCCCACTTTTGGGCGACCCATGGCCCGCGGATGACGACGCCCGCAGCAAATTCGAGTGTCTCCTGGGCCCAGATGATAGGATTGCATGCGGCTGCTCCCGCCGCCGCGCCAGCCCAGCCGCGTCGGTGGTTTTTGCGCCAGGGGGCGCGTGCGTTTTACAAGTGGCGCGTTTGGTTTTTCAAACTAAGATAATACCTCTAGACAGACCCCCCCGCCCCCCCCCCACCCACCCCCCCACCATGCGGCCTCGGACCCTCATCCTGTTATGACGGCCAGGGGCTATCTCGCGCTCGAAAGAGACGGCGGGATACGATGGCGAATGGCTTCTCTGCTTGACTAGCGAACACGGGTAACCCGAGTGGCGGATGGCGACGGCGATTCTCAACATCCCGCGAGGGAGGCGCCCGAAAACAGTAGCACGTACACGCTTAGTCACTACGGCTGCTTCAGGAAAACTGACCACGGCGACGCACGATGGTGGTTGGGGGGGGAGGAGGAGAAAGGAGGAAGGAGGAAGAGGGAGGACAGGAGGAAGAGGATGGGGAAGAGGGGGAAGAGGTCAAGAGAGGGAGGAGAAGAGGAGAATAGGGGGGAAAGGCACTAAGCAAAACGAAGATAAGACATTCCCGCCCGTTTCGCTCCGAGACAATTCTCTCTGGGGGGGGGGGGGGGCAGGGTAGGGGGGGCCGTGGGGGGGGATAGGGGGGGGGAGGGGGGGGGACGGGGGGGGGGGGGGGGGGGGCAGGGGGGGGGGGGGCGGGGGGGGGGGGGCAAGGGAGAGAAGAATTGTCATGCGCGGCCCGTCCGTCTTCACTTTGGGGCCGAAATTATTATTAGGTGGTGTCTCAGGCGAAACACGTATGCAAGACTGGCGGTGTCAACACATTGGCGTTGCAATACTGCCACGTTCTTCTGCGATATTAGAGTTCATCTCGGGTCGGTTTGAAATTGGCGCCTGAACACTGGCCTTTGGAACTGTTATTTGTTTCCGCGGGCCTAGGCGACGCGGTCACCGTTTTCGTCCGCCTCGAACGGCCGAGTCGTCGCACATGACGGCGCTGGCGCCTGCCCCGCCCTCGGCGCCTCTCCCGCTCAGACGCGGCGGAGGTACCGCGCGTGACGCTTCCGAGACGTGATGCCGAAATGTGCCATTGGTGTCACATGTGACAAAGGCGTGCCCCCTCCCCCTGCGCAACTTCCCGACGTGGCGAGGATGTCTCAGGCGATGCGCCCATTTCCAGGGGGGGGCGCGCGGGCGCGCGGAAGCGCGTGCAGAGGGGGGTAGGAGACTACCATAAACCGCACCAGACAGCACGACATCGCGGCCCAAGTGCCAGCGGTGGCGGATAGTTTGCTCGGCCACTGTTTGTCAGAGTTATTGCATGCACTTGAATCGTGGCTTCATGGCGGCGAGAGGGATCCGCTGGTTATCCTCGACGCAGTCCAGGCGCCGATGAGGGGCCCTGGCTATGCGCGCTTCGCGCGTTCATGCATCCTTCGTCTGAGTTCTGCGATCAGCCGAAGGTGGGATCTTCGGTACTCGAGCTGGCCGCGCCCGCTCTTCACGCTTTGCAGCGCCCACTCATCGGAAGAGCAGCGCAGGGATGTTGCGCGGCGACTGCTCGATGCATCGCGCGAGGAGCTCGGCGTGCACGCGTGCGGCGTGAAGCGCCGCTTCAACACCGTGCCTCTGCTGATGAGTGAGGCGTGCAGGAAAACATTGCTGGCTGATTTTCGCACGTTCGGATTCTCCACCGACATCACCGAGAGGCTCAACGCGGAGATTCAGGCTGGTCGAGTGCATCGTGCGCCAGGTCGCGTCTTCGGCGGGGCGTCCAGGGAGCAGCTGCTGCAGCAGGCGCTCGCCGTGCACGAGAAATGCGGCGGCGTCGACCCGTTGAGCACGAAGCGAGACGCAGCCCTGAAGTCGTCGGACCTTCGAGTGCAGGCGCAGCCATTCATTGCCGCTGTTCGGCCTGAGTTTCTTCCAATTGCAGGTGGGCCCGATGGCGCTGCTGCGAGCGCCGCGGCGCCTGAGCCTGTGGCCGTCGACCGCCCCGTGGAGACCGTGCTGGCGAACGCCTCCATCCTGCCGGGCGCGAGGGCGGTGGGAGCTGGCGGGGCCGATGGCGGCGGCGGGCCACCTGGCGGCGGCGACGGCGGCGGACCTCTGCCCCCCGTCGGCGCGGATTGAGCTCGTGCATGCTGGAATTGAACCAGACGTTGGCGAGTCTGAAGAGGGCGAAGGGCTCCGCCTTGACGCCCGAGGAGCTGAGCACGGCTCGCAGCAGGTTCAGGGAACAGTGGCAGCTCATGAATCATGACGCTCGCCACGAGGCCTTCGAGGATTGGCAGAACACGCCTGCAGAGATGGTGCCCGCTGACGCCCAGGCGCCCGCGTATGCCACTTCCTGGGGTCGAGGTTGCCGCTCGTCCCCGATCTCCTGCGAGGAGTTCTACGAGTGGCATCACTTGCACGGTTGGCCGACCAAGGACATGCGGGTGTACAATTTTGCAAACTTCACGGTGGCATGGGAGGAGGGAGAGGAGGAGTAGGAGGAGCACGTGGAGGAGTAGGAGGGGGGATGGGGGGGGGGGGGATCGAGGCTGGATGGGAGGGGGGAGGAGGAGGAGACAGAGGAGAAGGAGGATGAGTAAGAGAAGGATCAGCAGATCGCATTCGGATGCTTCCGCCTAGCAGGAAGACTTCGAGTGCGATGCTGCCGACGACCTGGTCGTCCGCGCTGAGCCCATCCCTGACCTTCCAGACTTCAGCCTGTGGGGCTGCGGCAGGAAAGCTCGGCCTGTTCCTCGGGCAACGGTGCCAAACGTTCAGCAGTTCCACTTGATAGAAAATGGCATTCACAACCTCCTGGCACGTTTAACGAGGCCCGCCGCCGATGTCGGCGACGTGTTGATCATGGTGGAGGGCCACTCACTGGAGAACCCAGCCAGCCGGATGCGCTTCGTGGGTATCATTTCGGGCACGTTTTACAATCCGAAGGTGATGCGTCCGCTAATATGTAACCGCCCTCCCTAAGCCCATTCAGAAACGACCGCTGCCCATCCAGAAATCTGATTTGCCCGGCGTCCGCTAGTGCATCCCCGTCAGCCCATCCACTAACGACCAATCCCATGCAGAGACGATATTGCCAACGCCCCAGCCCATCATAAACGACATGAGACATGCACCCCTGTCAGCCCATCCGTGAACGACCGACGTCCGAACGAGTTGCCTTGGCCGCGGAATTCCACGGGGGGAGTCAAATTGTAAAAGGGGTTCTGGGCACGCTCTGAAGGCTCTCGAGGTGACAGTCTGGGCGCAGTTTTTTTTTTTTTTTTTTTTGGGACGGGGAGCTAGCGGGGAGTGGCGCCACCTGTGACGCCGTCTTGCGAGCATCTTGGGTTCTTGGGGCATCATAGCATCACAACATCACGGTCTTGGGATCCTCCTCATCTCCCCCCCTCCCCCTCCTCCTCCTCCTCTTCGCCCATCCTCCTCGTCCTCCTCCTCCGTATCCTCCCACTCACTACCTCTTCTTCCCCCCCACCCCACCCCAAGGGCGCCCCAAGACGCTCCCTCAGGCTACTCAGGCGGACACCGCGGTAGACCGCCAGTCATCCACGATGAATCCCAGCGCCCCCTCTAGGCGACCTCGTCGAAGTCCGCGGTCGGGGGGGGGGGGGGGGGGGGGGGGGGTTGAAGCCAAGGCGCCGCCTGAGAAACCCTTTCCCTTCCTCCCCATCCTCCTTCTCCGCCTCGTCCGCCTTGAGGGCGCCGTGCGCTGTGCTCCTAGGTCGCCCATCGACCCGAGGTGTTTGATAGCGCGCCGAACGCGTTCCAAGTGAGAGCGAATGCCCACAGCTACGTGCTACACACGCCGTGTCTTGTGGAGATCGATGTTCAGAACTGTAGGAGCGCTGGTCGATTTCATTGTATTGGCTATGAATCTTCAGATCACTTTGTACTGGAGTTGGTTCGGAACCTGATCGACATGGATTTGTACTTAGTGGATTACGACGTGGATGTCGATGTTGATAACAATCTGAAGTGGAGCAGGATCTCAGCTGTGCACTTGCAGAGTGAGCTGTGGAGGGCGGGGATGACGCGCCCGTTCGGGCACCAGGGCCCCAGCAGCCGTGGGCCTTCTGCGTCCGACCTGGGGATGCTGAACGCCAGCGACCCCTTCGAGACGCTTCCTGGGCGCGGCGCTGGGCGCGGCGCTGGGCGCGGCGCTGGGCGCGGCGGCCGCCGCGGAGGGGGCGCAGGCAGAGGCCGCGGCCACGGATCCGTAGATGGCGAGGGTCTCGGCGGCGGCCCCGACGCCCACGGCGACGTCGACGACGTCGACATGCCGGCGTTGGTCGGCGACTTGCTACCAGCTGGCGCGGCGATTGGCGAGGATATGGACCTGCTGGAACACGAGGCCGAGGATGCCGACCTCGACGGCATGGAGGAGTTGGGCGACACGTTCGGCTTGGAGGACGGCGTCATCGATGGGCACCCTCCAGAACTGGTCGGCGAGGACGGCGGGGACTTGGACGAGCATGGCGACGCTCGCGGCGCTGAGCTCCTTGGGGTACCAGCTGAAGTACCCGATGAGATCGCAGCTGGAGCGGCAGACGGCGCTGCTGACGTCGGCCTGGAGCCTGGGCCTGGCGAGGCCGAGGAGCCGCCCGCGCCTGCGGCACCGCCCCCGCCGCCGCCGCCAGGGCCGCATGATCTCGTCGGCCCGACGCCGAGTGGATACTTCCACCTGGATGGTCGCCAGGTGTTGCGCATTTTGCGCGGTCATCCTGCCAGCAGCGTGACAGTGAATTGCTATCATACTGGCCTTCGGCGCATCCCGCCACCGCGCCTGAGTTGTCGGTCGGGGGCATATGTCGGCAGCATGCCCCCCCCTCCGCTGCGCCTCGCCAGCGGAACAAGTTCCTCAATCTGCCTCACGTGGTACCGAATACGTGTCACTCGAGACATGGCCGTTGTATGCCTCAAGTTGCACCGACCAAGTGCCACTCGGAGCATGTCGCCACTATGCCTCAAGTGGTACCGAGCAACATGCCACTTGAAGCATGTTGGCAATATGCTTCAAGTGGTACGGAGTAGGTTGCACTTGAGGCATGCCTGTTGTATGCCTCAAGTGGGGCCGATGAAGCACCACTTGGGGCATGTCGTCAGTGTGCTTCCAGTGGTGCCGATCACGTACCACTTGATGCATAGTGGCGCGCCTGCGCGCGGGTGGACCAGAGATATTTCACAGGTTGGGCGCTGGTCCCCTGGATGACTCCTCGGGGTTGAGGCCTGAAACTCAAGGGATGCGGCAGAAAGCCCGACGGCACGCCCACTCCGTGCCTCGAGGCGCGGTGGCGGGTATGCATGCTGGCTGCAGGCTGTGCATCGGCGAGAGTCGGTGCCCATCGGACGAGGTCTTGAAGACCTGGCTGTTCAAGGTGCCAGCAGCAGCCCCTGGCGCGTCCGCCGCGGAGCAGCGAGAGCTCATGCAGCGGCGCGCGCAGCTGGCCAAGGACAGGTGGTACGTGAACAAGAAGGCCGAAGCCAAAGCGGCACCTGCGCCTCCTGGTGAAAACATCAAAGAGCCCCCTATCAGGTCTTCCAGAATCGGTGGCCCATCCGGAAACGATTCTCCGATGTCGCCAGCCGTCCAGCATCGGAACTGCAGATATTGAATTGCCAGCCCAGCCGCTGAGACCCGAAGAACAGCGGTCGAGCCAGCTCATCCAGAGGCGATGCCAGCCCAGCCCATTCAGAGGCAATGCCAGTTGCCAGCTCATCCAGAAACGATGCCAGCCAAGCCCATCCAGAAACGATGCCAGCCTGCCCTGGCCCACCCCGAAGCGACACCACCAGCCCATCCAGAAACTGCGTTCATCTGTCCAGGAACGATGCTCCATGGAGGGGCTAGTTTCCAGAAGCCAAGTGGGCGTACGCAGTGACAATGAGGGATTCGCAGTGCCACTCATGCTTCGGTGTGCGTCTCTGTTCGCACAAATTCGGCTTGCATGTCTTGAATGCGTATTTCCGCATGTATGCATGTTTGTGCATGTCGATATATGTAGCTATATGTATGTATGTGTATGTGTGTATGTATGTAGGTGATGATGTTTGCATGTATGTGTGTATATGCATGTGCATGTAGATGTGTATGTGCGTGTAAGTGTGTTCATCTACGGTATGTTACGTGTAACGTGTAACATTCGATCCACATGGCTTGCGGCAGCCCCTGTCACTGTGCCTGGGCGATGGGTCAGAGGCGTCGTGGGTGTTGGTTGGGAGCTCGTGGTTGGCCTCTGCAGGGCTCCTGCGAGGCAGACTCGAGGCGTCTGGAAGCCTCTTGGAAGCAGGTGCGGTGCCTCACGGGGCCCCTTTGGCGTCTCGTGGGCGCCTCTTTTGGGCATCTTGGGGCTTCTTGGCGGTCCTCGGGGCCTCTTGGAGGGCGTTTGGTGGTATCTTGGGGCGGGAGAGGGGGGTGGGCGATTGCGGCTCCCCACTCGGAGGCTAAGATCTTCGCGAGGTGCGTCGAACCATAGATCTCCCCAAACTCATGGGGGGAAATGGCGCAGCACGGCTGAGGCCACGATCCTCGCGAGGGGTGTAGAACGTTGTAATCCCATGGATCCCATGGGATCTCCCCCCCCCTTCCCCTTTGCCCCCCCCCCCCTCCCCCTTCCCCCCTTCAGTCCGGTGCCCCCGCGGGGGGGTGCCAAACAGAGTGACCTCCCCGCGTTTCTCGAGGCGCGCGGCGTGGGGAGCAGGGGGGGGGGGGGGGGGGGGGGGAAGTGGGTTCTGCCCTGAAACAAAATCCAATAACCTCACATAAGGAACTATGTAATGTTTAGAGGGTTGTGTGTCTATGTGTGTGTGTACGTGGCATGTGTAACACTATTATGTGTCAGTGGTGGTGTCTCTATATGATCGTATGCGTCCACTCGTAACTGCCATGTTTCGGTTTGCACCGTTGTACCAAAGTACGTGTAACAAACAGATGGTTGTTCCCCATATCTTAAGATGGGGGCCTTCTTATTACTTGGACGCCTCCTCCTCCCTCCTCCCTCCTCCTCTTTTCTCCTCCCCTCCTGTCGGACTTACTCATGCTCACACTTGCTCATACTCAGACTTACTCATACGCAGACTTACTCATATTCAGATTTACTCATGCTCAGACCTACTCATACTCAGACTTACTCACACTCATACATACTCATACACACACTTACGCATACACAGACTTACTCACACCCATACGTACTCATACACAGCTACTCATACACAGACTTACTCATACTCAGGCATACTCATACTCAGACCTACTCATACTCAGACTTACCCAACACATATCAGATTTGGAGGATGTCTCAGGCGGGACGCTCGTTTCAGCGCCCCTAAGGGGAGCCGCCAGGGGTGATTGCACGGGTTCGTCGCGGCCATTTTGTGGGGATGTCTCAGGCGGTTTGCCTGTTTCCGGGCTCAACATCCTTCGCTTGGAGAGCAGATTGTGGGGATGTCTCAGGCGGGGCGCTGGTTTCAGCACCCCTACGGGGAGCCGCCAGGGGTGGTTGCACGGGCTCGTTCGCGGCCATTTTGTGGGGATGTCTCAGGCGGTTTGCCTGTTTCTGGGCTCAACATCTCGCTCTTTTCGCGAGCAGATAGAAAGATTTGGAGGTGTTGGGTGTCTCGAGCGAGGCGCTCATTTTCACCCCCCAGGTGGGCCCGATTTTGAGGGTGTCTCGATCGGTTTGCTTGTTTTGGTGGCCAGGCTCGCGGCACTAAGGGGGGCCGCCAGGGGTGGTTGCACGGGCTCGTTCGCGGCCATTTTGTGGGGATGTCTCAGGCGGTTTGCTTGTTTCTGGGCTCAACATCCTTCGCTTTCGGAGCAGATTTGGAGGATGGCTCGAGCGAGGCGCTCATTTTCACCCCCCAGGTGGGCCAGATTTTGAGGGTGTCTCGATCGGTTTGCTTGTTTTGGTGGCCAGGCTCGTCGGCGCAGATTCTTCTCAGGATGCCACAGGAGGCTCCAACAGGCTCCAGGAGGCCCCAGGAGACCACATGAGGTCCCATGCCGCATCATGAGGCCACAGAAAGATTCAAGAGGCCACAGGATGTCCCAAGAGGCTCCAGGAGGCCCCAGGAAGCTCCAGAAGGCCTCAGGAAACCACGGGAGGTTCCAGGAGGCAACAGGAAGCGCCAGGAGGCCTCGGAAGGCAACAGGAGGCCCCGAGAGGCCCCAGGAGCAATGGGGGGCCTCAGAAGGCAACATGAGTGGCTCCAATCCCATGTGTTTTACGCCTGCTCCTATCGATTGGGCCTCACCTGGAGCGCGCGTCTTTGATGTTCTACGTATGTTTATGTAGATGGTCCTTCTCCTGTGTGCACAATCCTAAATGTTTTACTCATGTTCCTGTATATTGGGCCTCTCCGGGGGCACGAGTCCTTGGTGTTTTACGCGTGTTCCTATATATTGCCCTTCTCCTGTGGCTCTAATCCGCAATGCTTTATGCACGTCTGTTGCTATAGATTGCGCCTTTCCTGGGGCACGAGACCTTCCTAGGAGGTCCCAGGAGGTCCCAAGAGGCCCCTGGAGACCCCAGGAAGCCCCCGTAGGTTTCAGGAGGCCCCAGGAGGCCCCAGGCTCATGCACAGAGACGCGCTCGTACTACTGAGGCTCATTCACACTCCAATTCATTCGCAGTTAGATGGATGCCCAGACCGTCACAACTGAAGCCCGTTAAGATTCGAAAGCTCTTGCGCCTAGACATTCACGGCGGGCAGGCCCATGCGAGTAGATGCACATATGGGGAGCTCCACGCAGTGAGTAATTGTATTTAGCACCTGTATATCATTATCCGTAGGTTTCGGTATGTATCTATAGTGTAGCCTGTGGTAACCAGTTTCATGTATCTGTTTAGATCCGACCGTCTTGTTACCTTAGCACCCCCAATGCGCCCACTCTAAAAACATCAATTTCGTTACCCACCTACCCCTGCCCACCCGCCCATCCGCTCCCGCAACCTTTTGTCGCCGCTCGTCCGTCGTCCCGCGTGATCGTTCGTTCGTCGTTCGTTCGTCGGTCCTGCGTCGTTCAGCGTCGTCCGTCGGTCATTCGTCGCCCGTCGGTCGTCGCGCGTCGTCGTCGTCCGTCGTCGTTGTCGCCCGTCGTCGTCCGATCGCGCGCCCCGCGTTGGCGCCGACGCGCCGTCGGCACGACGACCGCGCACAGCGCCAGTAGGAGCAGGGGAAAGCCTTCTGGATGCAATCCCCCTTTTCTTCCTGCTCCTCCCCCCCCCCTCCTTCTCCAGTTCCTCCTCTTCCTCCTCCTCCCCATCCTCCCCCCTCCTCTTCCTCTTCCTCCTCATCCTCATCCTCCTCCCCCCTCACCCCCCCTGCCTTTTCCGTCCTCACCTCTCCTCCCTCCGTCCTCCTTCTTCCTCCCTCGCCTCTCCTCCCTCCTCAACTCTCCCTGATCATTCCTCCAACCTTCCTCCTTTCTCCTCCTGTTCCTCCTCCTCCTCCATCCTTCCTCCTTGTTGTTCCCCGTGTCCCTGATGACCGTGCCGTGCTTGTTCCTCCTCACTTTTCCTCCGTGTCTTCCTCCTCCTCCTCCTGCTCCTCCTCCTCCTTTTTCCCTCGTTCTCCCTATCCCCCCCCCCTTCGTCTTTCTCCACTTCTTCCCCCCTCCCTCAGCCTACATCCACCATCCTTCCCCCTTCGCCCTCCCTCCTCCCTCCCCCCTCCGCCTTTTTGTATCCTCTTTTTTTTTTCCTCTATTAGCATCCCTGGGCTTTCCCCCCTCCTCCCATTCCTTCATCTTCCTTCCTCCTTCCTTCCTTCTCCTCGCTGTTCCCTCCCCCCGCTTCCTTCCTCCGTATTTTTCTGTTCCTGTCCCTCCTTGTCTCCCGTTTCTTCTTCTTCTTGTTCGTCTCCCTTATCCTGCTCCCGTGTTGTGCCCCCCTCGTATTCCGCATTCCTCGTTCTCCTCCTCCTCCTCCTCCTCCACCATTTCCGCCGCTCTCCCATGCTCCCTCGTTTTCCATCCTTCTCACTCATCACTCCTCCCTCCTCATTCCCCCCTCCCCCCCTCGCTCCCCCCCCCTCCTCATTCCTCCATCACCGTTCGCCCGCCCCTCCCCGTCCCCCCCCCCCCATCGCTCTGCAGCCCTCGTTTCACCTGTCGACGTTCTCTGGCGCGCGCGCGCGCCACGAGGGCGCGCGCGCGCCTCGTGTGGCCTCGCGAGAAAGGTGCCGAGGCAATAGCAGAGGCCCCACGAGATGGGCCGAGGTTCGACGTCGCGATTTAGGGCCGAGGCTCGACGCCTCACGGCCTTGTCACCGGCAGTTTCGCGCTGCGAGATGGGATGGAGGTTCGGCGCCGTCGCCTCTGCGCAGCGCTTGCGCAGCGACGTTTTTTTTGGCCAGCGTGCGCTGCCGACGTCTTCCCCGCGCAGTGCTTGCAACCCATTCCGACGATGGTCCCTCGATGTCCTCAGGGCGTTCTATGTTGGGCGGGCGCGCTGGAGCAAACGGCCAGCAACCCAGCGCCGCCGCCGCCGCCGCCACAGCCGCAACGCGCACCGCCACCATCGCCACCATCATGACCGTCGCCACCACCAAAACCATAACAACAACACACGCCACCACCAATTCGCGCACTGACACGCACCAATTCGTTTGACCCGTGCGGCCAGCCCGGCCATCAGAGGTGGCACTCTGCGGGCAGGGTCCATGGACCTCCTGCTGGACCCCCGCGGCGGCCAGGTGACCCTCGTCGACTTCGGTTGAGGGTTCGGCCTGGCTGCACTTCTGCGGGCCAGCTGCCGCGTCGGAGCTCGGGGCGCTTTGCCGCGGTGCGGCGGCCCCAATTGAGGCGTTGTCGAGTTTCTTTCCGCGGTGCGACGCGCGCGTTCGGCTGGCGCAGCGCCGCGGCGACGAGTTCGAGCACGCGGTCCCACGGACGCTGCCCAATTGGCCCAAGTGGCCCCGCCCCAGAAGTGCGTTGGGCGAACGGGGCGCCCCCAGGGCGAGCGCGCCCGTCGTCGCGGCGGCAAGCTGCGCCGCGCGGCCAGCGCGCGCGGATTCGCGCGGGGCGGCGCCCACGAGGGCCCCAAGTCCTTCTGCGCCGCCGTCGACGCAGCAACGCGCGCTCGCTGCCCCATCTACGAGGGGGTCTCATTCGGCGCCGCGAAGAGCGAGTTGGCGTGGCCCGAGGGCGACGCCCAGAGATTCGCAATCCTGGAAGCAGGACTCGCTGGCAGCAAGAACGCGCGCCAAGCGGCGGACGCATCTGCGCAGGCGGCCCTTTGAGGCTGCCGCAGGCGCGGCAGCCGCAGCGGCGGCGCTGGGCCCGCCGTGGCCGCGGCAGACGCGGCAGCGTCCGTGGGAACCGCGTTCGCGGTCGCGGCGGCAGCAGCAACCGCGGCCGCGGCCGCGGCGGCCGCGGCCGCAACGGCGGCAGTTGTGGCAGCGGCGGCAGCAACGCTGCAGAGGCGGCCATCGACGGCGCGCGGCCGATTGGTCGGCGGTCAGGGGGATAGGGGCAGGTCGGTGATGGGGGAGGGCGCATTGTCTGGTTCTCTGTGTGTACGTTCGCGTTTCGTGCGTTTTCGGGATTCGCTGCCAGCGCGAGCCAGCGCCGCGGGAGGATGGGGGGGGGGGAACGAAGAGGAAAGAGAGAGGGAGGAGGAGGGGGGGGAGGAGAAGGAGGAGGAGGAGGAGAAGGAGGAGGAGGAGGAGCGCAGCGCCGCCCGTGCGGCTCGGAGGGGCGCTGGCAGGCGCAGCGCTGCTGCCGCTGCTGCCCCGCCAGGGAACTGGGTGGGCCGCGGCCGCGGGGCCCGGGGCGCCGGGCCACTGGGGCCCGACGGCGGCTGGCGCGCGCGGAGCTGCGGGCGGCGCCGGGGGCGGGCGACCGGCGCTCGCGCTCGGCTACGCCTTGCTGGGCGTCGCCGCCGTGCTCCCGTGTATGCGAGGTAGAGGCCCCGGTCGGCGCGCCCCCTCGGCTCCGGGGCTTGCTCGCCGCTGAGCGGCGTGCTTGTCCTGGGGTTGGGGGGTTGCGCCGGCCCCCAATCAATGCGCCCCCGGCGCGCGGCAGACACGCGGCCGCCGCAGGAGGAGGAGGGGGGGGAGGAGGAGGAGGAGGGGGAGACGGAGGAGGAGGAGGAGGAGAGGGGGGAGGAGGGGGAGGAGGAGGAGGAGGAGGAGGAGGAGGAGGAGGAGGAGGAGGAGAAGGATAAAGCAGGATTAGGCGAGGAGGAGGAGGAGGAGGAGGAGGAGGGAGGGGAGTGAGTGGGAGGAGGGAGGAGGAGAACGGAGGGGGAGGAGGAGCGCTAAAGTTTCACGAATCACGAGCCGCGCCCCCTTCAAGCACCTTCATCCCCAGAGGTTGCCACAACTTGATGTTTTCCGGAGACCGCAAGCACGCGCCGCCGAGCGACGTGGCCTCTCTCGCCGCCCAGCTTGGCGCTGCCCGAGGCGCAACGGGCTTGCAGATGCGCTCGTAGTCCGTGGCACACTTGCTCGCTGAGTTTGGGACTCTGTATCGGTGGCGCGACGCGAAGCCCCTGTTGGCGATCGCGTTCGGCCTGGAGAATCAGAACCACTTGGCGCCGAGACGAAACGTTGGTAGACGGTTTACGTTGCATGCAGACTGACTGTTCGTGTCGATTTGGCAGGGTAATTCGTCGCGCGGTCATCTGGGACATACGCGAGGGCGGGATGGAGCGGGTGGCGGTGGTGGAGGGGTGAAGAGTGGGTGGGTGGGTGGGTGGGTGAGTGGAGAGGGGGGTAGGGTGAGGGGGCGGCGCGCCGTGGGGTTGGGCTGTGGTGGGGTGATGTGCGGGTGGGAGGGAGGGGGGAAAGGGGTGGCTGGGTGGGCGGGGTGGGGGTGGGGCGAGGCGGGAAGGGGCGGGGGGTGGTGAAGGGGGGGGCGTAGGGGTGCGGGGAAGGTGGAGGGGGGGGAGGGGGGCGGAGGGGTGGCGCGAGGTGAGAGGGGCCTGGCTGCGGAGCGAAGGTGGGCACGCGCGTCGGCGGGGGCGAAGTCGGTTCGCCGCTCGCCTGGGCGCCCGGCAGTTTGGATGGGGGAGCGAAGTTGCGAGTAGAAAGTGGAGGAGGGAGCGAAGTTGGCGGGGGCGAGCGAAACGGCGGAGCGAAGTCTGAAGCCCGAAGTTGGATGGTGGAGCGAAGCGGCAGCGCCAACGCAACTTCGCGCGAACGCAACTCGCCAACTCAACTCGTCAACGCAACTCACCAACTCAACTCAGCAACGCAACTCACCAACTCAACTCACCAACGCAACTCACCAACTCAACTCGCCAACTCAACTCGCCAACGCAACTCGCCAACTCAACTCGCCAACGCAACTCACCAACTCAACTCGCCAACGCAACTCGCCAACGCAACTCCCCAACGCAACTCGCCAACGCAACTCGCCAACGCAACTCGCCAACGCAACTCGCCAACGCAACTCGCCAACGCAACTCACCAACGCAACTTTGCGGACCAACTCGCGAACGCAACTTCGGCCTGGCGCTGCCGAGCGAAATGGCTCCTTCACTTCGCCCCCTCTGAGGTGGCCCCCGCCCTCGCTCCGCGGCCGCGCCCCCCCCCTTCTCCCCCCTCCATCCACCTCCCCCAATTCCTGAGGCGCCCTTGAGCACCCCCTCTCACCGCCCTCCTCCCCTCCGCAACCCTCTGAGGTACCCATGAGGCAGCTTGTCGTCGCGGTGCGCATCCGATTTTCCGCTTCCCCACACTTAACCCCTCCCCCTCCCCTCCCCTCCCCTCCCCCACTCCTGCAAGGCAGCGTTGCCGCCTGCGTACCGTGCCATCCGAATTGTTGCAAAGTGCACAGGGCCGATTCCGCCATCGTAAACATTGCAAAGTATCCACGCCCTCCCCCGCGCGCGCACGCGCTGCCTCCCCCTCTTCCGCAAACGGCCGTTGAACCGCAAATATTGCAAACCGTTCCGCGCGCTTCGCGCGCGAAACGGTCGTGAACCGTACGTATTGCGCGAAGCACCTCAGGGCCCACGCAATTGCTATTTTTTAAGTGCAAGCTCCCCTGCCGCTCCCTCCTCCCCTCTCCACCACCCTCTGGGGCGCTCGAGGCAGCTTGCCGTCTCGGTGCGTATCCAACCCATGCCCCCCCCCCCCCCCCCCCCCCCCCCCTCCGCCGTAACCCCACCCTTGTGTTCCCTCTCTCTCCGCCCCTGTCAGGCAGCTTTACCGCCTGCGCGCGCCGTGCCATCCGAAACTTTGCAAAGTAACCCAAGGTTTTTTTCTGCCATCAGAAATGTTGCAAAGAACCCCCCACCCACCCACCACCGCCACCACCACAAACGCACGCGCGCCCTGCCCCTCTGTCTTAAACGACCGTGAATAGTAACTATTGCAAACCGTTTCGCGCGCTGCGCGCGCGAAACGATCATGCGTCGTAAGTATTATGCGAAGCACCTCAGGGCCCAGGCATTTTTTTTTTCATATGCGCAAGCTCCCCCGCCGCTCCCTCCCCCGCCTCCCTCGCCACTGTTTGGAAACGAGAGTTCGCCTGTGCGGGCGGCCCAAAACTGCGCGATCGGCCTTCGTTGGTAACGTCGCACGCGTAGCAATTTACCGTCGTCCCCCGCCGCCGTTGCCCCCGCCGTCTGCCATTTCGCACGGGGTCCGCAACGTTCCACCGCATCGGGCGAGTTGTTTTTCAAAACTGTTTCCCGTTTTCCCCGGCAAGATAGCCACGTACCGAAGCATCAGCAATCATCATCATCATCCACCGTCCCGGAGCGTCGGTCGGCGCGTCGGCACCATCATCTTTACCAGAGCAGTGGTGTGCGTATACTGTATGTCGATATCGCATTGGTGTCTTAGTGTCCCAGACTATTTGAGTCGTCCCTTCTTGCGCGGGGTCGGGGCTCTTACCGTATCGTCTCAGAGTTTTCTGCGTTTCCGTGACGATTCCTCGTAGCCGCCCGTTGCTCCCCGTGAAGTCCCATTGCCGCCCCCCTTGCGGTCTGCTATGGTTCCCAAGATACCCTTAGCACACGCATTATGTTCATTCGTTCCCGCATGCTTCCCCATGGTAGTTGTCCCCATGTTGGCTTCACCGTGCGATTAATTAGGCTTTACTGTCGTATGTTTGGTATAGTAGTAACAGTAATAGTAGAACTAACAGTAGTAGAAGAAACAACAGTAGTAGTAGTAGCGATAGTCGTAGAAGTAGTAGTAGTACTGTGTTACTGTATTGGTCTGTCTGTGCATGGCATCTCATGTGCGGTACCCTGTGAATGTCATGGTCGTGTGCATGCCATGTCATGGTCGCCTGCGTTTGTCATGTTGTAATGCCGCGCGCAGTGCACAGTCTCGATGTTGGGCCCGTGAGGGAAGGGGGGAGGGATGGATGGGGTGAAGGAGTGAGAACTCGAAAAGAGGATACTTATGACCAGGTGGCCCTGGCCTGGCAGAGCTCCCAGGCTCGAGCTTTTCTTTCGCAGGTGCTCCAGGGGGCTTCGGTTGACTGCTTCACGCTTCACCGCGTTTGACGCTCCACGATGGCGGCGCCAGCTGCAGCGGCTGCGGCGGGCGCGGCGCCAGCTCCAGCAGCAGCAGCGCCAGCGAGGCCACTTCCTATGTATCGGTGGGTATTGCCTCGCCACCAGCTGACGTCGGCGATCAGCGAGGAGACTGCTACCGTTTGGGCAGCACCTGGCGAGCGCATGGCCAAGGTGCCAGAGGGAGTGCAACAGTGCCCACGCCCCACGCCTAGTTGCAGCTGCTGCTGTAGGTATTGCCTGCCCGCCGCATCATCACACTTCGAACTTCAGCTCGAAGTATGGCGATGCGACCGGCAGGTCCCCCGTTTGTTTTTCCACCTTCTGTCTCCACCATGTGACCGCTGAAGGCGTGGCGCGCGTCATGTCGGCGCTTCGGGTGGTGACCATCAGGGAGATCACCACCCGCGGTGGGATCATCATCCCTGGGATCGTGAAGCTCAGGGCGAAGCGCGTGCTTTCTTCGCCGCAGAGAACGGTGAAGGATCGCACATTTAGAGTTTCTGGGCGAGGAGGAGGGTGAGGCGGTGAATGATGATGAGGAGGAGGAGGAGAAGGAGGATAAGGAGGATGTGGAGGAAGAAGAGGAGGAGGGGGAGGAGGTCGCGTGATAGCTGATAGCAACGGCATCCCAGATCCGCGGCAGGGAGTGCACGATCCCAAGCAAGAGCGCCCACTTGCGCGTCAAGGCGATTGCGCGCCAGGATACCCGCGCGATTTCACGCGGGCAGCCCGGCGCGGAGGTGGCGCAGGGCGCCGCAGATCCAGATGAGGACGAGACCTCGTCTTCAGCGAGTGAGTGAGCTGGATGGCGTAGGCGGTGGCAATGTGTTGTCGAGCTGTTGGCTCGCGGATGCGTTTCAGCCTTCCCCAATCATCTTCAGTCGTGTCCTCCTCGGCGCCTCCTCAACTAAATCATGCTACCATAGCATGTCATGTGCATGTTTCTCAATCGTGTCACGCCGTTCTATCTGCTCCGCCTTGCTCCTCAATGCGAAGTGCCTCGCAGAGTGCTGACGGCGTCCGCCCCAGGCTCGTTGCAGCGCCGCCCAGCCACCTGACAGCTTCACAGGAGGCATCGGTTTGAGCTCAGACGAGCTGTTTAAGTGTTTGATGAAGCCCGAGCGAGAATGTTCTTTCGCTGTGTGAGCCTAGGAGGGCGTGGGAGCGAGGGGGAGGAGAGGCCGAGGAGCGAGGGGTATTGAGGATATGGGTTCTGTTTTGCTAGCTGCCGTCCGCCGCCCAGAGTTGTTGTGCATTGTGTGATGCCCACTGTCTGGGGTTCGCAATGTTTGAGGTCAATCGTTTCGGGTGAATTGTCTCGGCGCCGCTCTTACTTGGTGGTCCGAACGGTTTCGTCGCTGCTCTTACTTGGTGGCCCACGTTGCTAGTGTTTGGGGTTGTCACTGGCACTTTATACTCATAGCGGTTGGGGTCAATGCTGTTCCAGCACGGTGTTCGCGCCGTTACTGCTTAAGGTCACGCTGCTACTGTTCGGGGTCCACTCTTGCATTTGATACTCATACTGTTTGGGGCCATTGCTTCTCCAATGTGGCGTTCACGCTAATGCTGTTTGGGGTCGCCGCTGGTACTGTCTGGGTTCAACGCTGGCAATGCCTGGGGTCTGTTTAGGGCCCGTGCGACCAAACCGAACTAGGTTTAATGATGTACAGGGTGGTCTGGCAGCGAAGTACTTGGTATCCTAATAGTTTCGCAACTGATCTCCCAACTCGTAGCCGATGTTTACGGCTTAGACTTGGGCGCGTTGTGTCATGTATTCGGCATTGCATTGCCCATCTAGCTTGCCTAAACTCGCGCATGGCATCTTCTTCGATGGGCTTTGAGCTTGCTGGGAGCCTCCAGCTCGTGGCCACTCTTCCAGACCAGCCCGTTGGATTCGAGAAGCGCATCGACATCGAGATTCCAGCAACGCTATTGCTTGTCGGATGGAAGGTTGATGAGCCAGAACGCGTTCCTATGGAAGTGCCCTCTGCAATCGTGGAATCGGGCTGGACTGGGAGAGTCGACAACAGCGTCGAGAGCAGTTCGGGGTATTCGGAACTCGTGACTGCAGGCCGCCTTGACCCTGCTGGGCCTGACGTCCCGACCCCTCCTCAAGTATGATCGTTGCGATTCGATGCGAATCTGTGTTTTTCTCGTCCCGTTGCGAAGGAGCCTGAGTATCGTCCCGAGCCTGCCCAGCGGTTGCATAAGGAGTGTGCTAAGACTGATAGCGGACGATCGGATTCGCCGCAGCGGCCCTGTCAGAACCTGAGTGACGATGTCGTGCAGGTAGAGGACAGCCCTGTCAAGGAGACGCGTGAAGGCTTCAGAGTCCGCACACTTCCTCCTTCGTGTTCGGCTGAACGGCTTGAGACACCGATCAAGTTTTCGAGCTCAGGTGCGGCCCTGTCGAAGGAAGGGTGCAGCGACATGATTTTGCCTCGGTTTGCGGACGGTGGCGATCTGCCGTGCGATCCGAAGAGCCCGTCGCCTTTGCCTTTGCCTAAGAAGCGCCGCTGGACATTGCTCGGGAATGCACCCGAGGCGAATCAGCAGCAAGAGTCTTCCGAATGCCCCTTCAGAATGGCCGGCCATCAGCTAAGGGGCGCGGCGTCTCTGCCCGCGGAGTTTAGTTAGCAACTCAGCTGCATGCTGGGTGCCAGCGTCGCCTGTTTTTTTTCTGCGGCATGGGGGGGTGGGGAGGCGGCGGACGATGAGCATCGCGAGCACGATCGCCGTATATAGCATTTAACGATTAGGGTCAGGGGTGGGACGAGGGCAGGGCGCGTGCTCACGTTCCAGTTCCGAGCTTCTCGCCATTGCCGCTGCTGGCACAGCAGTCGTTTGCGGCCAATTAGATTGGGTGGGCTGTTTGGGGACCGTTCAGCGTTCAGCGCAGGCTCGGTTGAGCACGTGATTGTCTTCCTCCTCCTCCTCCTCCTCCTACCTGCCTGTGATCCGCCGCAGAACGAACGCCCCCAAAGATCAACCAAACGAGCGCCTCCAAAAACCCGCCGCACCGAGCGCCCCCACGGATCCGCCGCCCGCCGCGGAACGGGCACCCCCAGAGATCCACGAAAACAAACACACCCAAAGACCAGCCAACACGAGCACCCCAACCATATCAGCCAAACCGAGCGCGCCACCGAACGCGCACCCCCAACGATCCACCATCAAGAGCACCCCCAACGACCCGCCAAAACGAGCACCCCCAAGGGTCCGCCACCCCCCACGGAAAGAGCGCCCTCAACGACCCGCCACTACAAACACCATCAACGGCCAACCACAACGAGCACCACCACACATCCGCCAAACCGAGCACCTCCCAAATATCAGCCATCCGCCACGGAACGAGGACCTCAAAGATCAGCCAAAACAAACACCCCCATCGACCCGCCAAAACGAGCACCCCCAGGGACCCGCCAAAACGAGCACCCCCACGTATCAGCTAAAACGAGCACTCTGAAGGATCAGACATCCGCCGCGGAACGAGCACCTCCAACGATCTGCCAAGCCAAGCACCCCCAAAGATCCGCCAACACGAGCACCCCCAACGATCACCCAACACGAAAACTCCCAAAGCCTTGCCAAACCGATCACCCCCAAGGATCCGCCATCCGCCGCGGAACGAACACCCCCAACGATCAGCCAAAACAAACACGCCCGAAGATCCGCCACCACAAGCACCCCCCCAAACTTCAGCCAAACCGACGCCCCACGGCGCGCGCGGTGGGAGGCGGGGGGGGGGGGGGCTAGAAAAATATGTAAAAGCCATCCCAGAAGGAACCAGAAAACAGTCTAACTTCTAACACGCCCCAACGTGCGAGGCACGGTGGCGGATGTCATTCATATCATTCTCAAAGGTCTTTGCCAATATGCAGTCGCCCTGAGCGGCCGCCTATTAGCAACGAAACGTGCCGTGCCAATCTCGCTCTCAGCATCTTCGCGTGGCGGCGACGGTGGGCGCCCCCGCGGTGGGGGCGAGCCTGGCACAGCACGTGTTGTTGCTAATAGGTCGCCGCAACTCGGCGCGGTTGCTGTTAACCCTCTGGGTGCTTTGTTCGGGCCAGCTTGACGCCTGCGTGGTTTTCCCTCGGAGCTCACTAAGGGCTCTCTCGAAGATGGCCTAAAGGCGCCTCCCTTCCCGAGGAGGAGAGAACCCGCCCCACGGATGCCTGAGCAGGATGCAGGTGATCTTAGCCACACAGTCACATGTTTGAGCCAGAGTGGCAAGTTCAAGCGTGACCGTGTTGGCGGCGAATGCTCCCTCTCCGGGTCCATCACCATCACCGTCACCAGTGCCATAATCATGTGCGTTACCAACGCCATAACACAATGCACGCCAGCACTGCACTTAAACTTAGAGTTTGCCTGAGTCGCGCTGTATTGGATTGTGCTGTACTGCGTGGGGTCCATGCGCTACTGTTTGGGGTCCATGGTCTCTGTTGCTACTGTTTGGGGTCCACGCTCTATTTGTTTGGGGTCCATGCTGCTCCTGTTTGGGGTCCAAGCTGCATATGTTTGGGTTGACGTCGCTAAAGCTTGGCTAATGATGATGAGTCGGATGGCAATGGCGACGAGAGTCGAATGGGTATGTGATAGCTGGGGGTCCAAGAGCGAGAGCCGACGTTCTCAGCGTTGATGGAAGTCCAACTGATGCAATCGAGGCTCGAGAAGTTCTTGCATAGTGACGCTTGGCCGAGCGTTGTCCGCCAATTGTAGTTCTGCTCGGCATGTGCGATGACAAAACGGAGAGCCAGTCAGCGATTGGCGGTTTCGGCGTGGAGGATGCATTATGGTTGAATGAGGCCGATGCTGGTTCCTCGGTGGCAGAGCAGGTTGAGATGAAGAGTGGGCCGCCCACGCCGATGCCTTGCAAGTCAGCCGTGCATCTGTCGGATGTGATTCCACCCAGGACGCCCGCGGCGTCTCCGCGTCACAGCGCTTGCAAGCGCCCGAAGGCCGAGAAGAGGCAGTCGCCGCCTGCTTCTTCGAGGGGCGACGCATGCGCCGTAGCGGACGCGGTGCAGCCCCAGCGGCAAGGACGGCTCAGCAGGAAAGCTGCAATCGACCTCCAGGAGGCGTTGGAGTCAGGCATCTCGATCGCACGCCCGCGGGGCACCGACGACCGCGTGACCCAGCGGGAGCAGGCCCTCGGCGGTGTCGATGATGATGGCTCGACAATTCACAGGTGGTCCATCGATGCGAAGTTGCCGAGCGGCGTCGTGTGTGGTGGTTTGAGTCGGATACGGGGCACGCTCAATGACGTCCATTGCGTTCGACTGGCCACGATGGAGTGGTTCGACGCCTACATCCCAAGCGCCATGCAATCTCTCATGCGCCGCCTCACGGACTACGAGGGCGACTGCGTCGGCGGGGTCGACCTCGAGTTGGAGATTGCCTACAAGCAGCTCGTCAGTCGCGCCGCCGCACTCATTCTGTTGCATAAGGGCCTGCAAGCTTACCTCGATACCCGCAAGTCGTCGGAGTTAGCTGCCACCCTGAAGCCATTCAACGTCATCAGGGCGTTCCTCAAGGCTGTAGATCGGGACCTGGCCCCCGACCTGTCCGCCGTGCACGCCCACGCTGTCTTTGTCCAGACCTTCATCGATGGCAATAGCATTGTTGATGCACTTGCGACGTTGGACGCCAAGGGTCTCGCGATCTCCCACGGGAAGATCCAGGAGTACTGGAAGACACTTGCGAGTGCCGACGATGATGAGAAAGGCACCAACGCAAAGGACGAACCGCGCAGCTCAGACGAAGGCGACGACACAGGTACGAAGAGGAGGAAACGGAGGAAGGCGCCGGCGAAGAAAGCGTCACAGAAGCAGGGGGCTCACGTCATGCTCGATATCTGACTGGCCTTCGGCACATCCCGCCACCGTGCTTGGGTGGTCGGTCTGGGGCCGATGCCGTCTGTATGCCCAAGGGGTGCCGAACAACCATTCGAGGCATGTCGGGGGTACGCCTCAAATGGTATCGAACAAATCTCACTTGAGGCATGCCGCATGCCCGCTGTGTGCATGCACGTGAGGCATGTCGGGCGCATGCCTCAAATTGTACCAAGCAAATACCACTTGAGGCATGTCGGCAGTATGCATGAAGCGGCACCGAACGCGTACCACTTGAGGCATGCCCGTTGTATGCGCCAAGCGGTACCACTCACGTACCACTGTAGGCATGCCGTCGGTATGCTTCAAATTGTACCCAACAAGTTCCAATTGAAGCATGGCGGCGGTATGTTGTTTCGGTACCACTTGAAGCATGTCACATGTCCGTTGTATGCCTCATGTGGTACGTGTGCCTGGGGGAGGGCCAGAGACCGCATGGACGTTAGTTGGGGTCTCGTGGCTGGCCTCTCGGGTGGCCTCTGGTAGGCAAGTGTGGGGCCTCTTGGGGGTCATGTTGGAGCGTCTTGGGGCATCTGTTAGGCCTCTTGCTTGGGGCGTCCCCAAGGCCGTTCGGAAGCCTCTTGGGGCCTCCTTGGGGCCCCTTGGGGCCTCCTGGAAGGCGTCTTGGGGCGGAAAGCTAAGGTCTCCAGTTGTTGGTCACGCTCCGAGACCTTCATTCCGCCTGTCTTGGGGGCCCCGTGGGTCGTCCTGGGCGGCCCTTGGACCGTCTTGGTGCCCTCTGGGGCCGTCATGGGGGCGCCTTGGGGGCATCGTGGGCCGCCGTGTAGCGATCTTGGGGGGCTCTTGGGCCGTCTTGGAGCGTCGGAAAGCCGAAACGGCGATGAGGGAACCAGCATAGAAGAAACCAATGAAAATCAACGACTGGTGCTTGTTGGGCCCTCGTGGGCGGCATCTTGGGTCTTGGAGGCCTCTTCGGCAGTCGTGGGGCCATGTTGGGCGTCTTGGGGCGATATGTCGGCGACTCGGGGGCGTCTTGGACAATCCTCGGAAACCTCTTGGGGCCCTCTTGGCCAATCTCGGGGCCCTCTTGGGTCGGAACAAGTCACGCGAGAAGCTGCGCCAAGCCCCGGGGGGGGCGCGCCAGCACGCGGTGAGCCCCGAGAGATGCTGCAATTTGGGCTCTGGCCCAGGCCCCCTTGGGGCTGGGGACTGAGGCTCAAGGGATGGGGCAAAGTACTTGGGGACACGCCCGCCCCATGCCTCGAGGCACGGTGGCGGACGTTTCCCGAGCTGCTCAAGCCGCCGCCCGTCCACGCATTCAAGACCTTGTCCGAATGCTTCAAGCAGGTTTTCTACATGATCCCCGCGAAGGCGATTGCTGGGCCAACTTTTTGCGCCTGGGTCGGGGTGGCCTCGTCGGGCTGTGTTCCCTCGGCTCGCGCGTGGGGCGGGGGCCTCCCGAGGGGCCTAATAGGGGGGGCGCAGGCAGGAGACGACGCAGGTGGAGGTGGAGGAGGGAGTAGACCCAAGTCGGGCACAGGGAGTTCAACGATATGCTTAGGAGAAGTCGCCAGTCTAAGCACCCTTGGTAAAAATGCGAACGTGGGCCTCATGAGGGTCTGTCCCTCATCGAGCGTCGGGCGCTGGCTGACGCGTTCGGATCAGGAGGTCCAGGGGCTGGTGGCTCATGGGCTTCAGGCCCGTCGGATTCTGTCTACTCGTGGGTCATGGGCGATGTTGTCTGGCTTTGGGTTCTGGTTTGAACATTGCTTCAGGGTCGTCCAATGTTGTTTGACCTGGTAGTTGACGCGTCTGATTTGTCTGAACTGATCTTGGGTCATTGGCTTCAGGCCGAGGTCAGTCCCCGACAATATGTTCTCCCTTGCCCTTGCGAGGCGATGGAGGATGCGAAGTCTGTGGATGTGTTAATCAAGGAGATCGCGGCTGTGAGCGGCAAATGGGACGACGTGATGTGCGGGCAGACCGGCGCCCAGACTTTCTCCAACATGCTTCACAGTTGTTCGGTGATTTGGCAGAGCGCCTCCCACGACGATAGGAAGAAGCCAGAGGTTGCAAAAGTTCGGCTGGCGCGCCGAGACATCATCGCGGCGGCGCGCTCGGACGCTCCTCCGCTGTCGGACTTCACCAGGGCCATGGCGGGCCTTCCCGAGACAGGGTACGAGGTGACGAGGTTGGCGATGGGCTGCGCTAAAGAGCTAGCGCAGGCGGGCATCGAGGATGAGATCGTGGAGCAGAAGTTCAGCGCGTCGGAGGAGTACTTCATCAAGTGCATGGGCCCCGCTATCGAGGATGGTGCGGCTTGGCTGATGAATGGTATCGAAGGCAGACGCGTGGACATGACTACCATGCGAAGGACGACTGCGCACGTGCAGTCGTGCGTATCTGTCCTCTTGGATTGCTCGACGAGGTGGTCGTCTGGTGCGTTGCGGGAGCACCTCCAAGATATGATGGACGGCTGCGAGAGTTCTCTTCGAGTGTCGTGCTGGGCCAACTTCGTCATGGTGGCCGATGCTCGCGACGTTCTGGTAGACAAGCTGAGGTCGATCACAGATGCCAATGAGCAGAGTTCCGAGGGCAAGCAGGCCACTGCCGAGGAGTCTGGAGGCGGCGACGTCATTGTGAAGGGAGAGCCCGTCGAGGAGGGCAACGTACCAGTCGTGTCTGGAGCTCCTGTCGCCCGCCACTTGCCTGCCGTGGCGCTTGCCGACATCAAGACGTCGTCGGAAAGAGTGGGCGAGTTCGGGACCGCGGCGATGGTAGTCGTTGATTGCGTTCAGAAGTGGATCGAAGTGTTGATCAAGAAGATTGGCGAGGATAACATCACGGCTGAGCTGCAATCCTTCTCAGTGCCATTGCCGCGCGAGGCGTCGGCGCAGCTGCAGCAGAACAGCAAGGTTCTCCTTGATATGGCAAGCTACCTCATCGCCTGGGCGCAGGTCTGCGAGAGCGACTGCATGTCCCCTTCAGCCAGGTTCGAGCAGCTGACGCCCGATAGCAAGTATCCATTGCCTGCGGCAAGCCCCGCCACCGTGCCTGTCCAGCTGCCTGCGCGAGGAAGCACTGGCGTCCGCTGCCAGTGTCCCAACTTGAGACGCATTGCGTCTCCAAGCTTGATGGTGGCGGTAATGATGGTGGTGGCGGTGATGCTGAAGATGACGATGATGATGATGATGATGATGCAATGATGATGGTGGTGATGATGATGATCATCATGATGACGATGGCAGGAGTGTCACATGCGACGAAGACGGTAAGGATGATTGCGGTGATCATTAAACAAACGATGGCGGTCCGTGACGGTAATGATGATGATACGGTATGGTGGTGATCTCCAGCGGGGCAAGCGCCGAAACTGCCATGCGTGACGCCTCGGCCGTTACGGGGGAACGGAGACGGCGATGATGATGAGAAAGAGTAATATGAGACCCGTCGCATGTGACACGTTCCGTCTTCACTTCTCGGAAGCGTCGCGCGTGGCCCGTCTGCCGTTTCTGAGCGGACGAAGCCATCAAAGATGATGTTGGCGATGGCTTCGCTCGACATCGGTCCCGAAACCGTCTTGCGTGACATCTCGGCCGTTTCGGGGCGAACGAAGACGGCGTTGGTGATGAGGGGTAGGGGGGAGGGGAAATTGGGGAGAAACAAAGCACATGCGGCACATGCGGCATGCGGCACATTCCGTCTTCACGCCCCGCAGACCCCGATGCAAGTTTGAGGGGATGTCTCGAGCGAGCCGCTCCGTTGCAAACAAAACTGATGGCACCAAATCAAATGGTATTTGAAATTTGAAGCATGTCGTAATGTTCTGCCGCGTTTGATGTCATCATATGGCGCTTTGAACGGCGTCCTAGGTCCTAGGCGCATCCCTTTACACGTCCCACGTTTCGAGGATGTCTCAGGCGAAACTGCGCCTTTTAAAGTTTCGAGGGTTAGAGTTGGGTCCTCGATTTCAACGTCACCGTTGCCCGAGGATGTACCAGGCGCAACGCGCAACTTTAGCATGATGCATCTGAGGATACGGCCCCCTAGCGCGTGATCGTTGCGGGGACGTCTCCGACGACGCGGTCGGCCTTCGGGAGGAAGGCCTTCAAACGGGCCGAGACCCGTCTGCCGAGCCTTACCCTTCCTCAAGAGACCCGTGTAGGGAAAGCAGGTCAGGGCCTCACCCGTGCCCAGTACGTGGCAGTCCTACACGCCTCAACGTGTTAGGTGGCACGGCGGCGGGTCTGATGGGCTTGGTCTCGTTTGCAAAGGTGCACGTCAGACATGCGCATGATCAAGACATCGCCTCCAGGTTTAGCATGCGCGTTCTTGGTGAAGATATGGTCGACTCGATGGGAGATATCGTGCAATCATTGTTGGACGCATTCGGTGGCTTTGTTCGCTCTCTGGGCGAATCTGTGTATGAGAGCCACGTGCAGACGACCGTCCAGCATTGGCTTGGTGAAGTCATCGTGCCAGACATGAAGCTAGCAGCTGTTGCGGAGACCACGTTGCCGGGACTAGACCTCGCTTCGGTCTTGCCGCGATTGTTGACCCATCCTTCCGTGGACACGGTGTGCAGCCGTTCGTGTTTCGAGCTCGTTGGCGACGATGCGGATGCCGAGGCTTTCCGCTCTGTCACTCATAACGCTGTCATGCGGATGCTCCGCAAATTCTGCAGCAAAGCTGAGGTTGAGCAGATCGAGGTTTCCGCGTTCAGCCTCCAGGGCGGTTCTAAATGCACGTTGCGCACCGACGTGGTCTTCGCTGTCTTGTCGGCGATCTGCTCTACGAAAGACATTGCATGCGTGACATGCTACTTGCATCGTGACCTCGTCGAGCCCCACGCCCAGGGAATGTGCATCGCCAGGAACATGCTGTTCGAGCGCCTGACATTCCTCCTTGGCCGCTTCTACACCGAGCTGGTGTCGCTCGAGGCCGTCGTCGTTGGCGAGGAGGCCCATGAGGTGGAGACGTTGGGGGTCTTGATGAGTGCGCCGCTCTCTGAGATTCGGCAGCGGCGCAACCTCATGGCCCTCTTCAGCGGTCGGGTCACGAACGCCATCCTGGAGGCGCATTGCAGGGTGCTTCGCGCGGACATCGAGACCTGCAAGAAGTCGATTCCAGGTCGGGAGGCCGCTTTCGACGAGAATGGCGTGGTCATGGAGGCCGTCGCCAAGCAGGAGACCAACAACAAACTGAATAAGGTGATCGCTAGCCACAAAGATGTCCAGTGGGCGGTGAACGCCATGAACCAGACAGCCGTGTTTCTCAAGGTCAATCCGAAGCTCAAGGAGAATGAGATCACAAAGAATGCTGTCGCGGTGGCGCTCACCACGATGCAGAAGGCGAACGTTGCTTCGATTTTCATCGCTGGCGTGGCGAAGATGTCGGTGCTCCGCGCGAGCAGGGACGGCCACGCGAGGGCAGCAGATTACAGGGCCAAGCACAAAGCTGCAGCCCCTGCCCTGCCAGCCTCGTTCTGGGCTGAGTTTCAGAACATCGCCGATCACGCCAGTTCAGCGGCAGCGGAGAGCGTGGAGGCCGCGAAGGCGGTCTGCGCGAGCTCTGCGAAGGCAGAGCCCGCGAATGCGCAGCCAGCCGATGCGGAGGGCCAGGCGGCGAGCGCGGCGGCCAGGCCAGGTGACGCCGCGGGCGCGGGGCGGCCCAGGGGCCTCAGGCGCCCCCGCCGCGGCAAGACAACGCCCTAGAAGCAGATTCCCCGACCTTGAGCTGGAACTTTGGCTCGGTGCTGGGGAGACATGTGACATGCTATGCTACGCCCTCCTACACTTTAGGAAACTAGGAGTTGCAGCTTGGAGGAGGTACCCATGGGCTTTTGGAAGAGCTACTGAGTAAAGGAGGGGTTGGAAGAGCTACTCGGTAAAGGAGGGGTTTGGGAAGAGCTACTAGGTAAGGGAGGGGTTGGAAGAGTGTTAGAGTTCAAAACACGCAAGAGATACTCACTAAGACGTCTTGGGCGAACTACTCGATCAGAGGGGGGTTAGGGGAATTGCCGTGTCGCGCCGAGACGGGGGTTTTGGAAGCGCTCCCCGCAGAGGGGCTGGAAGAGAACACTGGGCGAACTAAGCCACTCGCGCCGAGTGGGTTGATGAGACCATTCGGCGAAGTACTCATTTGTGATCCTCGCATTTCCAGTCGCTGCGCGTCTCCGTAGAAGAAACGGCATTGGTATTCATATTGTGTAGCTGTAACGGGATAGGGCGAGGGTGCGAACAGAAGAGGCAGGCGTCCGACCGCTCAAGGCCGACTTAAGTCGGATCACAGATGGCCAGACTTACCCATTCGCCTCACATGCGTCCAACATGACATGGATACGAATCAGGTTGAAAACCGTTTGCAACAGCATTCAACATGATGCGTCAACGTATCAGACCTCGCCTCAAAAAGGATGTGTGCATTTGTCCAGGGTGCAAATCATGACCTGACATGTGTAATCCAAAATCTATGTATCGAAACACCAAAGATTATACCATATGTATAATAACATGTGGAACATAATAAATCATTATGATTCGCATTGGTAGCGCTGGCGAGTTGCGTTGGGGAGTTGCGTTGGGGAGTTGCGTTGGGGATCGGTGTCTGTTTTGGGTGGTTCTATAGATCTGACCCCCGCCACTACACAACTCATGGAGCTCATTTGGGCCGTCCTCTGGACCCCTTGGGCTGTCTTGGGCTCTCTTGGCCATCCAGGGGCTCTTTTGGGCCGTCTTGGGGACCTCTTGGCCGTATGGGGGGTGCCTTGGGGCCGTCGTGGGGCCGTCTTGGCGCCGCCTTAGGCCGTCGAAGGGACTTCTACGGCCGTCTTGGGTCTCTGTGGAGGCCCTCTTGGGTCGTCTTGAGACCCTCTTGCAGGCCGCATTGGCCATCGCGGGGTCCTCTTCGGCCGTCTGGTACTCTTTTTGGGGCCTCTTGGGCTGTCTTTGGGCCATCTTGTGTGCTTCTTGGATTGTCTTGGGTTGACTGAAGCCCGAATCCGCAAGAACACGAAACTATTACCCCAGTGCGACTCTACCTAGAAGTTGGAGCCCCTAGGAAAGCAACACTCGTTGCTATGCTATGCTATGCTATGCCATGCCATGCTATGCTGCGCTATACTATGCTACCTATACGACCACCCTACAGGTGATAAGGAGGTTGGGGGGGGGGGGGGGAGGGGCCGAGCAATGGGCAACAGTGGTGATTGTTCTCCTGACGATGCCAATGGAGATTTTTTTGTCGGAGGCCTGCTGAAGCCCCTCTTGTCGCCACTGACTAAATCATACCCTGTACCCTCGACGTCATGATCATCATCATCATCATCATCAACATCAACATCAACATCAACATCATCATCATCATCATCATCATCATCGCCATCATCTCCGTAGCCATTTTGGCTCAAGCCATTTTGACTCAAGGGCCAGGCTCGATGTTATTTTAGCCTCAGGGTGTGCGCGGTGGAGGTGCTTCTATTAGCCCTGTCAGATCCAACCTTCTGGGACGTTCTGGCTGCCGCGATGGCCGCCACTCTCTCCATGGACCAGAAGATGGATCAGCTGCTGGCATCAATGTCCACCGTCGTAGCCACCGTCAATGCCCACGACGCTAAGTTTGCCAGCCTCGCCAAAGACATGGAGAGCATGAAGACCGACATGCGCAATGAGATGGACATCAAATTCGAGCACATGCAGAACCATATCATCGCCCTGCAGCAGCGCCACGGCAACATCACGGGCGGCGAAGCCTCTGACGAGATGGTCGACACATGCCTGACGGTTTCACTACTTAGCGCTCAGACCGACCAGAAGATCAGCGTCATCAATGCCGCACTCGAGGAGCTGAAGACCTCTGTCGCTACGATTTCACGACCACCTTCGACGGCGTCTGGCATCGCCAGCACATGGGGGACCGTGGCCACGCCCCGTGGAGCTAGCGCCGCGCCTGCTGACAGGCGGAAGCTCTGGGTGCGAGGGTTCCCTGTCAAGCTGATGGCTTCTGCATTCGACAAGCACTTCGAGTTCCTGAAGACACTTCTCTCGCCCACCTACCGCGACAAGTGCAGCGCGATCACCAAGAGCTGCAAGTACGCTTACGTCATCATCTTCGAAGACGCCGACGACGCCAAGAATGCCCTGTTGCAGCTGCGTGCCATGACGCTAGAATGGGGAGATGGCAGTGGCTTTCGGCATCGGCTTCGGGTCGGCACCGACGAACCCATCGACATCCGCAAGAAAGGTTGGGTGCTGGGCCAGGTCTGGCAACACATCAAGCAGGTCATGACCGACGCTGGCACATGGCGTCCTGACTCGCAGCTCCGATGCAACAAGTACATGGGCCTCTGCTTCTTGGTCAACGGCGACCTCGTTGACGAGCTCGTCGTGTTGCAGAATGTCCTCGAGACCGACAACCCGAACGTCGAGCCCAACCGCGGCAACTTGAAGCGCTACGGCTTCACCGACGAGCAAGTAGACAAGCTGCCCGAGCTGGTCACTGCTGCGCTTCGCCGCGAATAGGGGCGGAGTGAGCCAGTATCTGGGAGCGATAGTGACGATGAATTCGATCCTGAACGTTTGCGAGCCCTGCTGCGAGAACGGGGGGAGGCCACCTCGACACCGCCTGACTCTCTTCCTCCTGAGAATGCTCCAGCTATTCATGATCCCTACCTTCCTGATCCACACTCTCCTGGGGGAGGTGAAGCTGCTCTTGCTGAGCAGCGGCATCCATTTGTTATTTCTCGTGCTATGGGTCTTGCTTCTTGGAATACTCGTGCATTTTTTGGCAGTGTTTACGGCGATCCACAGAGACAGCATCGGAAACAGCAGATTTTCAGAAGTCTTGTACAACGCTTTCAAGTAGTATTTTTGCAGGAAACCCACGGGACCGAAGAAGATCTTTCCTCGCTGGATCGTGACGTGCCAGCACACACGCACCTTGGCTCTTTTTGCTCTTCTGCGGCTGCGGGAGGCGTTACCATGTCTATTGATCCTTCCTTGCTCCAGCTCTTTCAGGACATCCACGTAGTTAACATTATCGATGGACGATGCATAGCAGTTACACTGACAGGCGAGAAAGGCACGCTGCAATTGATTAACTTTCACCTCGACCCTACCCTCTCCGACGTTGAGAAGGATCGTGTGATCCGCGCGGTTGCTGCTCACGCTCTGCCTGCTGATCAGGCCACAGTCATCTTGGGAGGCGATTTTAACTTCTTGGAGGAGGGGGAGATGAGGACGTTCACAGACGGAAGGGAACCCACCCCTGAGAGGACCGCTATTCTACACATGTTTTCTCGGGCTTTCGGACACTTTGCTGAAGTTGCCCAACAGGAGCCCACTCATCGGACTGGGAGGAGGGAGGACGGTGCTCTCAGCCTTGGTCGCCTGGATAGGTTCTACATCTCTTCTGCCACCACCGACATTCTTGATGCGACACCAAGAAGCGGTGTCATAGGTCTTGCTCACGATGTCGCCCAGCCGAGCGACCATATTCCTGTTTGGCTTCAGTTTTCGCCTGGCGGCAGAACTACCCCGACGATCCCCTCCTGGATTGCCAAACATCCTGATTTTGGTTCTGAGGTTGATGCTGCCATAAGTTCGGTTGAAATGCCCAGGGACCCGTTCGAGTACCTCCTGTCCGTCAAAGACGCGATGTATGTTGCCAAGGATGCTCTGATGACTCGCATGTTCTGATGACTCGCATGTTCTTCCGAGGCCCCAACAATGATGCGCAGAAGTTGTCGGTTTACCTTAAGTTTCTACGGGCTGTTCGGGATGGCAAGTCTTGGGACGTTCGGAGGTGTATCCAGGCTATTCCTCATCTTAGTCTACATGTTCATGCTGATGAATGTTGTTTTAGAGATTCTATGTCTTTTTATCGGGAAATGGCCGAGCTCCAGCATTCTCTGCTTCAGCGAGAAATTCGCGAACACGTCGAAGGTGGCGGAGCCCCCGACGACGATCGAGGCCTCAGGTTGCACCAGCTTCTGCGACAGTGGTCTCCCAAAAGGCGCCGAATCGTTCTGGTTTCGGTCCCCGACCCCACCGGGAACCCCTCGCCTGATCTCGAAGTCAGTGCTCAGAACCTTGCGTCCCACTGGGGGCGGGTCCATGCCGCGAAGCCTCAGGACAGGGGATACCACTTCCAGAAGACACTGTTGAGCAGTGAGATTCAGCAGGTTGCCCCAGGTATCGGGTGGACGCTCGACCTGCATAGCTTCATAGGTAAGCTCGTCAGCCGCAAGGACAGCGCGACTGGCCCTGACGGAATTCCCTACAGTGCCTGGCGGTTCGCTGGAGACGCTGCTCACAATGCCTTGTATCAAGTTGATCTCGCTATATTGGACAATCCTACATATGGGCCCCCGCATAAAGGCTTCAACGAGTCTCTCACGGTATACCTCCCTAAGGCCATCTGCCCTCACGAAGCTGGAACCTCTGAGATCTCTCGGGAAGCGTCTGTGGTGCGCCCTATTGCTCTCAGCAACACTGATAACAAAATAGTATCATTGGCCATATGCGAACCATTTAGCCAACAATGCCAGTACAGCGTCTTAGGCTCCCAGACGGGTTTCGTGCGCAAGAGGTCTATGCTCGACAACTTGCTCTGCCTTGAGGCAGACATTCTTGAATACGCCTGCTATCGCGGCATGCCGCACGCTGGGCTACTCCTCTTGGATTTCCGCGCCGCGTTCCCGTCGCTGCGCCACGACTGGATCATAGATGTGCTAATCATGATGAACATGCCCATGTATATCGTGAATGCCATTCGGTTCCTATACACCGGTATTTACACACACATATGCCTAGCAGGAAAGAAGTTTCCAGGCTACTCGATCACCCAAGGCATTAAACAAGGATGTCCGCTCTCGGGTGCTTTATTTGCGTTATGCATCGACCCGCTGCTGCGCCGATTATCTAACTTGCTAGCTCCTGTTTGTGCTACCCCTCGTGCCTTTGCAGATGACATCCAGATCTCGGCATCCAACCTGTTGCTCGCTGTTCCGATTGTGCTGAAGAATGTTATTAGGTCCAGCCGTTGCACTGGCCTGCTCTTGAACCTTGCCAAGTGTATGATCGTGCACGTGCAAGAGATGCAAGACGACCAGCATTTCGCCCTGTTCGAGTCCGTTCGCACCAACGTTCGCTCGCTTATGCACGGCACTAGTGGCAAAGTATTGGGTGTCTTTCTGGGCCCTGGAGGTTACAAGAAATCCTGGTCCGCTCCGCTTCAGAAATATATTAATCGTGTCCGTCATGTTCGGTCGCTTCGTCTTGGGCTTACTCAAAGTATCTATGCATATAACTCCTTGGCCTTCTCGGTTCTCACCTTCGTGATGCAGCTATGTTACATATCGCAGGACGCTCTTCGCATGGAAACCAAAGGTTTGCAGACTCTCACCGCATGCCCCTTCTACAGCATCCCTACTGATCTTCTCCGCAATCTCTCGCCTGCGTTGCATTGGCCCATTGCCCCGCGCAACCTAGTGCTGGAGAATCAGGCTGCCATGTATCGGGTCGCTGTTCGGTCTAAGGTTTTTGATAGCATTCGGAAGCGCTTTCATGAGCTTGAGGAAGAGGACTTGGATGTTCTGATGGTCAAGCGATACCCGGCATGGCGTGCCGAGTCCATTGTTTTCCACCTGATTCACAATTACGAGCGACTAACTGCCCTGCCGTGGAACCACTTCGATGAGGACACTCACGAGTTGCAGAGACAGATTTTGAAGAAATTACTTTCTGAGGCCCCTTGTAGCTCCGCGAGTTTTCTCTTGGGCAATCGAATTCGGTTCGCTTTTCCTTTTGCTGGTGCCTCTAGTATCGACCTTGCGGTGCTCAGGCTCCAAATTGCCTGCGCGCGCGTCGGCCCATTTGTGGCTGCGGCCATTCTCAAAACCATCTGCAACGCGTGGGCGACCTCTGCCAGGTATAGGCAAGGCCGTCTTACCTGCCGTTTCGGTTGCCTGGCCACAGGCGGCGACCACGTCCAGCATTACTTCGATTGCCCTCATGTCCTGAGCTTGCTCCATTCTGTTTTGCCCTTCCTGCCAGTCGAATATTTGAATCGGAGCCTCGATGCGCGTATGCTGTGCACTATACCATGCCAGTCTAGTCAGCAGCTGTTCTCTTTGTTTCTTGTCCACGACCTGCTTTTTTCTACCTTTAACTCCTTGAGGAGCTCGCACAGGTACGGGCCCGAATGCCTGCTGCCTCTCCTGCGCGCGCGTGCCCGCCACATTGCCAAGAAGGGGCGCGGCGTGCGGAGCCTGCTCATCAGGAGGCCCGCGGCAGAGGGCAGCTGAACTGCCCCCCTCTCTGGCGCGCTCAGGGGAGTGCGATCATCATCGCCATCATCAACATCATCTCATCATCATCATCATTATCATCATCATAATCATCATCATAATCATCATCAGCATCATCATCGGGACACCGACGGGACACCGACGGGACACCGGCGGGACACCGGCGGGACACCGCGCGCCACCGGCCGCCCGGCGGAGAATCATTTGGTCCGGCCGCGCCTCAGCCACAGGAGACTTTCCTCTCGCCCGCCCACGCAGCTTCGCCTCGCCCGCACGGCACGCACGAACACGAAACCGAAATCGATTTCCCGGTAGGGGGGCTCTCCGTTCCACTTCGATCTCACCCCCCAACCTCCGATGTTATGCTATGCTATGTTGCGCTATGCTATGCTATGCTATGCTATGATATGCTATACTAAGCTATGCTATGTCATGCTGCGCTGCTGTTGCGTTGCTTTTGCTTTGCTGCTATGCTATGCTATGCTATGCTGCGCTGTGCTGTGCTGTGCTGCGCTGCGCTGTGCTATGCTATACTATGATATGCTATGCTGCGCTATGCTATGCTATGCTGGGCTATGCTATGATATACTGTGCTGCGCTATGCTACGCTATGCTGTGCTCTGCTATGCTAAAGCTCAGCGACGCTAAGATGCATGTAAGCTAAGCTAAGATAAAACTGAGGTAATATGAAGCTAAGCTAAGGTAAGATGAAATAGGCTAAACTAAGATGAGATAAGCAACGCAACGCCAAGGGAACGTCACTAGGGAAACCGCGGTGCGGATGCCGGGGGAACCGCCCGGTTCGTGCCCCACTGCCCGGCCCTTTAAGCATACCGAGTAAGAACCCTTCTAGGCAGAGCCTAGGTAGGGAATCAAACACACGTAAGGGAAACTACGGATGTTGGTCTCTTCGGACCATGTTGGGGTTTCCCATGTGACCCTCCTGGGCTCTCTTGGAGCATACTGAGCCGCCTTGAGGCCTCCGGAGCGCGGGCCAATCATTTGGTTGCGAGGGATCGTGGCCTCTGCGAGTGCTAGTGGTGCATGCCCTTATCTGTAGTCCCCGCAGAAGAATACAGAAATCCTACGACACAGCACTTGTCATTTTACCACTCCTCGGCGTGCAAGGAGGGACGGTGGCGGATCACCATTCTCCATATCAGGAACGTTCGGGACACACAGACACGTAGTCACATACACATGCACATGCTGCCACACTCGTATGCGTATATCTTTATCGTTATATACATACACACACATATGTATGTAGGTATGTGAATGTATATATATATATATATATATATATATATATGCCGATTCATGTATTTTTAAAGGGCCAGGGACGCCGGAAAACGCCCCCCCGAATTTGGCCTTCCTGGGCCTCCGGGCAACTCCTCAGACGACCCGGGAGAACCTCACGAGAGCCCGAAGGCGGCCCCAGACGGGTTCCAGGCGTTCCGGCGCGCTCCAGAAACGACCCCAGATATCCGTTATCGACGACTTCTAAGAAGCCGTCACACCCCCAAAGATCGCTCCAAAACGTCCCAAGAGGCCTCCAAAAGCTCTCCCAAGAAGTCCCCAAGAGTCAAAAATCATTGATGTTCTGTAGGTTTTTGGTTAATTTTGGGCTTCTCCTCTTTTCGGCTTCCCGACGCTCCAAGACGGCGGTCTTCTGGGCGTCCGAAGCCGCCTGGAAGGCTCCAAAACCGCCCTACAACCATCCGAGAGGGCTTCCATGCAGTCCAAGAGAACCCCAAAACGGCACCACAGGGGTCTAAGATAGCCCTAAGAGAGCCCCATGGCGGCCGAAGATGGCCCCAAGACACCCTTCGAAGCATTCCAAATCGTCACTCGGTCGTTCAGGGAGACCGCGGTTGGAGGCAGGGTGGCCCGAGGAAGCCCCCAGGAGGCCCTCAGAACACGCCCAGGAGGCCTCCAGAAGTCCTTAAGAAAGGTTGAACAACTTTTGTGAGGCCCCCAGAGGCTCTCCAGGGAGGAGCCTCCGCAAAAAGAGTTGAGGAGGATGAACAAAATGCGCAGGGTATGGCGAGAATGAGGAAAAAGAAGCATGGAGGAAGGATAATGAATGACATTGTTATAACGGCGATGCCGCAAAAGGCAATAAGGAGTTATCGCTAAATTGTCGGCTTGACCTTCCTGCCATTCCGCCTGCATACCAAATTTCAAGGACTAAGGTGGATGGCGAGAAGCGACGCTTCAGTCTTGTGTGTGAGTGTGTACATATATATATATATATATATATATATATATATTTACGCCCCCCGCCAGGCCCCGACCCCCACCTCCGGAACATCTCCGGACAATGACCGGTACCGCCCTCCCGGGGCTCCCGGCACGCCGCAGTAAGGCCTCGGGACGGCCCAGGACGCCCCCAAGAGCCCAAGAGTGTCCCCAGCGGCCCAAGACGGCTCTCCAGACGCCCCCAAGACAGCCCAAGGCGGCTTTCCGACGGCCCTCGAGGCCGCCCACAGCGCCCAATAGTGTGCCCAGGGGCTCACAAGAGACCCCCAATACCGCCCAAGATACGCCTAGGGAAGTTTTCGGGATGCCCAAACCTTCCGAGCAAAAACACGACATTGATGATTGCGCATGATCCCCAAGAAGGCCCCAAGATGCCCCCAAGAGGCGCCACAGGCGGCCCGAAGGGGGCCCCAGACGCACCGACGAGGGCCCAAGGAGGCTCCTAAGGCGCCCCGACGACCGCGCAGGAGGCCTCCCGAGAAGCCCACAGAGGCGCAAGCTGGTCAGGAGGGCAGCCGATCGGCCCCACGAGCGCCCGCAGCGGCTCCAGACACCCACCAGATGCCCAAAGCCGACCCAAAGAGGACCCCAAGAAGCATCCGAAACGCAGAAACGATACTTTCCTATGGCTTTGGCATGCTTTGGGAAACGCTCTGCTCTTCGGTCTTCTGGGCGTCCGAGACCGCCCAGGAGGCCAGATAATCGCCTCAAATTCAACCAAGGGGGCTTCCAGGCAGCGCAAGAGGAGCCCCAAGGCAGCTCCCAGCATGGCCCCAAGATGACCCGAGTATCGCCCCATGATGGCCCAAGATCACCCCCTCCGTAGCCATTTTGGCTCAAGCCAGTTGGGCTCTCAAGGCACATCAGTTCACATCAGTTCACATACATACGCTGCTGGCGTCTGCATCAGATGGCATCATTTCATCTGCTCACCTTGCTCGTGTATGGAATAATGAGAGTTCCAGCAGCGGTGAATCTTGGGTATTTGTCTTCCGTGTCGACGGCAGTGCCAACGCCAGATGAGTGGCCGACGGCAGCTCCCAAGAACGCGTGGATCTGGAACATGCACGTGGCGATGCAGTAAAATTTACGTATGACCCAGTCATGCTCACAGTGGGCGAGGCTTTGCGCGATCACGGCGCCAAAGTTACGTTTGTGTCCAAGGACAATTTGGATTCGGATGACAGCAGAAGTGCCATGTTAGAGAATGTCACCGCCGCAGTCGCACGTGGCCAGAAGCCACTCATTGTGGCACTCGCGTTTTTTTTCACTGGTGCGGATGCACCGTTGTCGCTCTTGCGGAAGTGCAGAGGTCTTGGTGCGTTTGTCGTCTCCTATCAGACAGAGATGTCTGATTTTCATAAGCACCTCCGTATGTGAGATGGTTTGTGCGACGAGATCTGGGATTACTCGCATGCGAATCTGGACAACTACCCCGAATCTTGGAGACGTGTTAAAAACCGATACGTGCCCCCAGGGTATGCGCAGGCCTTGGACTTTGGCGTTAGCGTGGCGAAGCAGGAGGCACATGTGGAGGATGTTGGTTTCTTAGGCAATTGGGGTAGCCGTCGCGATGATAAAGAAGCTCTGTTGGAGCCAATGTACCGCGAAGTGTTCGGTGCCAAGCTAGTCAGCAAGAATAATATTCACACGGCAGAACATTTCATTGGGTTCTTCACAGACTATCCGGTGCAATTGGTCACGTACAGGAATGAGACCTGTTGCCCAAGTACTGATGCGTTGACGGCATTCCGCATGGCGCAGCTCATCTCGAATCGAGCCTGCGTCATATCGGCTCGCTCCTACCCGCGTGACGAGGAGGAGTGGCAGGGCATAGTGCACTTCGCAGAGCGGTCCCAAATAGCAAATTTGTCCGACTCTTCGGGCCGTCCTGGGACGCCTCTCGGACCTCTCTTGGGGTCTCTCGGAGGCCACCTGGGAGCCTCGAGAGCCGTCGAAAGGCTGACTTGGGCTGCTTGGGAGCGTCTTGGACCATCCCTTCGCATTCTGGGGGTTCCTGGGAGGCGTCTTGGGCCCTCCTGGGGCGCTGTGGGGGCTCCCTGGAAAGGCCAGGGAAGCGGTACCGGGAGCGTCCCCGAGACGTCGCGGTGAGGTGTGGGACCCGGGGCCAGGGGGGGGGGTATTTATTTATATTATACTTGAACCATCGCGCGCTTAGCGCGCGCTCAAGCTCTAGCTAGGCTTGATGGGCGAACTCATGGGTGTCGAGGAAAAGGATAGGGAGTAGGAGCCCCAACCTTTGAAAGAAAGGGGATCTCTGCAATTTCAATTTTTTTGTTGGTCCCCCAACGCTGTTCGGCGCTATGTTGAGGGCCTCGCGGGTTTTTCCCCACATCCAAAGTGGGGTTCTTGTTTTCTCTGCACACCCCCCGCGCAGGATCTCACACCTCTCTCTCTCTCTCTTCCTCTTTCTCGCCATCATCATCATCAGTCATCATCATCATGACCCACGCCTCTCCTCCTCAGCACCATCACACTTACCCATACACCACTCGATCGCTCACTCACTCACTCATTCACTCATCATGATCATCACATGAGGATATCATCCGTTGGCGTCACACATCACTCAGTCAGTCCGTCACTCACTCGAGTATCAAGCGGGAGCGTCGTCTGTGAGTGAATTGCGAGGAAGTCTCAGGCGGGAGCCTCTCCCTATGGGGCCCGCAGATCATCTTACTAATCCGAGGCGGGTCATCGGGATCCTGTAACTGTCGTCACTTTTGGGCTCCTGGGGCGTGAATTTGGAGGAAGTCTCAGGCGGGAGCCTCGTCTGTGAGTGAATTCTGAGGAAGGCTCAGGCGGGAGCCCCCTCCCTCTGGGGCCCGCAGATCATGTTGGTAATCCGAGCGGGTCATCGGAAACCTGTAACTGTCGTCACTTTTGGGCTCCGGGGCTGTGCAATCTGCGAGGAAGTATTAGCGGGGGCCTCGTCGGTGATGTGAATTGGAGGACGTGTCGGCGGGAGCTTCTTCCTATGGGGCCCTGCAAGATCCTCTTATTTTTTCGGGGCGGCGGGTCATCGGGATCCTGTAACTGTCGTCACGCTTTTAGGCTCCTAGGGCTGTGATATTGGAGGAAGTCTCAGGCGGGAGCCTCGTCTGTGAGTGAATTTGGAGGAAGTCTCAGGCGGGAGCTCCCTCCCTATGGGGCCCGCAGATCATGTTGGTAATCCGAGCGGGTCATCGGAATCCTGTAACTGTCGTCACTTTTGGGCTCCTCAAGCCTGAATTTGGAGGAAGTCTCAGGCGGGAGCCTCGTCTGTGAGTGAATTCTGAGGAAGGTTCAGGCGGGAGCACCCTCCCTATGGGGCCCGCAGATCATGTTGGTAATCCGAGCGGGTCATCGGAACCTTGTAACTGTCGTCACTTTTGGGCTCTGAGGCCTGAATATGTGGGAGAGTATCAGGCGGGGCTCATCCCTGTGGGGCTGCATTTATTTACAGTTACGTTCCGATCCCCCGTTCTGTAGCCAAGGTCGCAGATTTTTGGGCTCCTCAGTTCCTGCGGCCTGAACAAGGGGGAAGTATCAAGCGGGAACTTTGTCTGTGGGCGGTGCGGGTAGTCCCGTCTGAGGACCGTCTCTTGTCGTCACTTGGAGGATCGAAGGGGAACTCGCTCCTGCGGCCTGAATATTCTCTTTCGACTTGCCCACGTCCAATCGCTGGCCAACCTTGTCGTCGTCGGCGGGAGAGGGAACTTGAAAAGGTTCACTCTCTAGCTGCGGGAGAGGGAACTTGAAAAGGTTCACTTTCCCGTTCGTGGCAGGATTGGGCTGGAGAGGGAACTTGAAAAGGTTCGACGTCTCTAGCTGCGGGAGAGGGAACTTGCAAAGGTTCCCCGTCCCCCCTTGTCGTCGGAGCGAAGGGGGAACTTGAAAAGGTTCACCCTTCATTCGCGGGAAAGGGAACTTGAAAAGGTTCACTTTCCCTTGGAGAGGGAACTTGCAAAGGTTCACTCTCCAGCAGCGGGAAAGGGAACTTGCAAAGGTTCACTTCCCCGCGCGTTCCAACTGGAGAGGGAACTTGAAAAGGTTCCCTCTCCAGCAGCGGGAAAGGGACCTTGCAAAGGTTCACTTTCCCGCGCGTTCCAACTGGAGAGGGAACTTGAAAAGGTCCCCTCTCCAGTTTTTTTCTGACCCCCCCTTTTCCTAACACCGATGTTTCAATGGACTAAGGGGTCACTAACGCAATTTTTCTCTCGGGCGTCGGGGGGGGAATCGCGTTGGCCGGAAACGAAGCTGAGCCTGGCGCGGGCGGTTTGTATATTTATATAGCTCGTTTCGGTGGGTTTTATTGTTTCTTTTTTTTTTTTTATTCGTTTTCATTATTTTCTTATTTTTTTGTTTCCGATGGAAAACCTCACGAAAACGCTTTTGAAATCGTCTGATTTTTAGAATCTGTCTTCTAGGATTTTCGTGTTAGCTTTGCGGATGTTTCAGTCCGAGCTGAACTTGTTTTTGATCTTGCTATTGTTCGCGCGGGATGGACGAGCAGCACATTTTGCAATTTCCCCATAGGGGGATGGAACGAAATGTACGTTTTTCTTTGGCATGCGTCACGAAAACGGCCCCTCGAGAACGAAAACGACGCAACGCCCTATTTTCATTATGAAACAATTAGCATTTGAGAGAGTTTTTCATAGATGCACGTGCCCGGGGGCCCTGGAGGAGGAGGAGGAGGAGGAGGAGGAGGAGGAGGAGGAGGAGGAGGAGGGGGAGGGGGCAGGCGGAGGAGGAGCAGGAGGATGGAGGAGGTGGCAGGAGGTGGAGGAGGTGGAGGAGGAGGAGGAGGATAGGAGGAGGAGGAGCGAGGAGGCGAGGAGCAGCCAGGAGGGGGAGGAGGGGTGCGGAGGGGGAGGGGGCCCAGCGCCAGACCGAGTCGTGAAGGAGGGGTCGGGGAGGGGAGAGGGGAGGAGGAGAAAGAGGTGGGGGAGGAGGGGGGAGAGGAGGAGGAGGAGGAGGAGGAGGGAGGAGGAGGAGGGGAGGAACGGAGGAGGAGGAGGCGGAGGGTAGAGGAGGAGGAGGGGCAGGAGGCGGAGGAGGGAGGTGGGGAGGAGGAAGAGGGGGGCAGCGGCGCACCGTTCAACATCGGCGATGTCGGGCGGACGTTGCTAGGGGCTAAGCGTGCGAAGGTCCTCTCCTCAGGCCGGACGAATGTGTTCGACAGGGAAAGGAGGGGGGTACGAAATCTGATGCATTCAGAGAAGGGGTTGACAAGGGAGGAAGGTACAAGGAGGATAGGAGGCAGCAGGAGGAGGAGGAGGAGGACGAGGAGGCAGGCGGAGGCAGGAGGATTCAGAGGAGGGGTAGTCAGGGTGGAGGAAGGAGGAGGAGGAGGAGGAGGAGGAGGAGGAGGAGGAGGAGGAGGAGGACGAGGGCGAGGACGAGGACGAGGACGAGGACGAGGACGAGGACGAGGACGAGGGACGAGGAGGAGGAGGAGGAGGAGGAGGAGGAGACGAGGGACGGAGGACGAGGAGGACGATGGAGGACGAGGAGGAACGAGGAGACGAGGAGGAGAGGAGGGGGGACGAGGAGGACGAGGAGGACGAGGAGGACGAGGAGGAGGTAGGAGGAGGAGGAGGAGGAGGAGGTGGAGAGAGGAAAGGGGAGGACATGCGACGATACGATGCGTTAGAGGAGGGAGGGGTGGGGAGGGAGGGGTGAGACAAGAGTAGCCCTTTATACCTTCCTGACATCGCCCGCGGTGTGACCCCTCCAAAAATCACGACGCTCCGGCAGGTTTTCGGCACTTTTCGGCGCCTTCTGGAGGCCACGCACCGGGACTCGGGAGCGTTTGCTCTCGGTAAGAAAGCGGATCGTCTAGGATGAAAAACCGGTCCCAGGGAAGGGGTCCAGACCTCTGGGGACCGACGTTGTGAAAAAACATTCAGAGGCGCGAGGGTTAAGATCTTCCTTGCTCGGGGGAGGGTTGCTAATGTTCTCCACTTTTTTGGGGATGTAATTGTGCCACCTGGCGGAGGGCACCCTCGAATGTTATCCTGTTTCCTCAGCGGAAGGGCTAGTGTTCTTCATGAATGTTCTTCTGTCCTCGCGCGCACTGTACGAAATCAGATGCACTCAGAGTAGCGAGGGTGAGACAAGGGTAGCCTTTTTGCCTTTTCTGGCTTTCGAAGAGCCTCTTCGTCGCCACGGCTGGATGCACCGTGAAAAACAAGTGCGTTTGGACCTCCTCCTCCTCCTCCTCGCGCTCCTCGTGCTCCTTCTACTCCTCCTCCTCCTCCTCCTCCTCCTCCTCGTCCTCCTGCTCCTGCTCCTCCTCCTCTCCTCCTCCTCCTGAAAAACCAGTGCGTTTGGATCTTGGGAGGGGTCCAGGCACGGATCTAGAGCCGATCTGGCCAGCGCTGTCCCACCGCCTCTCCTCCGAGCGCAGCTGGCTTCGGGTCCTCCGCGAGGGGCCCCTTCCTCGATGCATGGCCGCCTCGGGCGCCGGGAGACGCCAGGAACATCAGCTGGGTAAGTTGATTCTCCAGCCCTTCCCTCCCCGCCCTTCCCTGGAGGAGGAGGAGGAGGAGGAGGAGGAGGAGGAGGAAACCGAGGAGGAGGAGGAGGAGGAGGAAACCGAGGAGGAGGAGGAAGAGGAGGAGGAAGAGGAGGAGGGAGGAGGAGGGAGGAGGAGGAGGAGGAGGAGGAGGAGTACGGTAGGTCCGTGCGGCGTTGGCGCGGCGGCGACCCCTTCGAGGGCGTTCAAGGTTGAACGCCGCCGGTGGCTCTCGATCGTTCAATGTTGAAGTATCGGTCACTTTGGGAGCCGCCCGATCGTTCAAGGTTCAACGATCGACTCGGGGTCAGGGCCACAGGGCCGTCATGGTTCATGCGGCGAGTTGTCTCCATACCCGTAGGCTCCCGTAGGCTCCCATACCACAAATCGATGGGAAGCCTTGTGTTCCAGGATTGGGCTTCTTTGTGGAGGGCTTCTTATGGCGAAGCTCCCACTGTATCGCCTCGCGGCGGGGTCCTGGGGTCCGAATACTGTGTTTCATGTCGGCGTCCGCCCTAAGGCTCGAGTCCTTCCTCCACTGGGCTGCCCGGCGCTCCTCTCTGCCCTGCATGGGAAGAGCGCAGAAGGAGCGCCGGGCAGCCCAGCGCGCCGATGCGCGCGAGGCCAGCGTTGCGGCGGTGCTCGCCGCGGCGCCGGCCCCGCCCCTGCGCGCGCCCTTGCCCCCCGGGGCGCTGCCCCGGCCGACGCCCGCGCCACCGCTAGCGCCGGCGCGGATGCCGCGGAGCAGGAGCCCGCCCTTCGTGGCGTTCCGGCTTGACGGGAAAGGCAAGGGGGAAAGCAAGGGCTCCGACGGCAAGGGCGACGACGGCAAAGGGGGAGGCAAGGGCTTCGACGGCAACGGCGCCGACGGCAAGAGCTGCGACGCCAAGGGCAGAGCCGGATCCGGAGCTGACGGGAAAGGCAAGAAGGAAGGCAAGGACTCCAACAACAAGGGCCCCGACGGCAAGGGAGGAGGCAAGAGCTCCGACGGCAAGGGCAAGCCTCGGCTGCTGACGCCGGCGGAAGCACGGCGCAGTCCGCGCACGCGTCCAGGACGCGGCGACAGCGTCCGACGTAAATGACACCAGCGTGCAGCTATGGGCAACAAGACCTTGGCGCGCGACCGGACACCCCGGGCTCTGACAGCCTCGCGCTCAACAGGTGTGCGCCAGACGTGTGCTAGGGGCCAGTTTTTACGCGTCGCTCGACACGGCGGCGAGACAAGAAAGCGGTCCCGGACTTTCGGAGTCCGGAATCAGGGGCGCCTCTTCCGAGCTAGGTCCGGGGGTGGTGCCTTTCATCAGAGTACGGGCGGCTGCAAGGACTTTGACATGTGACAGACTGCTTGGAGCTGCGGCGCTTGGCCAATCAGAGATCTTCAAGCACCAACAGATATTGGCAGGATGAACAGACACCAGCATACGGCAGAGGTCATCATACACCAGCAGGTACAGGCAGAACCAACAGACACCAACAGAGAGCGGGCAGTAAAGACCACTGAGGAGAGAATTGCAGCACGAGGGGGGACAGGCAGAGACCGCTGCGCTGCCCACTGAGGCCCCTTTGACACAGCCCATAGGCCCCAGCCAACAGAGGCCCCAACCCCTGCTGGGAACTTGCGTCTCTGCCGTAAAAACGTGTCCTCTCTAGCGCAGCAGAGGACAGGGCACGGCAGACGAGCGCGGCGCATCAGAGCAACGCGGCAGACCAGCGCGGTAGACAGCAGGGGCACGTCTGTTCACTCAGGCAGGCCACAGCAGCATGGCAGACCAGCGCTGCAGACAACCCTCTTGGAGCTATCTTGAGTTTGGGAGAGGCCATGAGAAGCGAAGAAATAAAACAACACACAAACATTAATTTTATTCACTTTGTGAAAGCGTTTGGCTTCCCGTGGCTCTTCTGTGGGGGGGGCAACAAAGCCGTTTGGGCCCGTGGGTGAGCGCACTTGGAAGTTCTTCGAGTGCGTTGAAAACATCTTGAGTCATTGTGGACCATCTCGGAAGTCATCTGTGGCCATGATAATGCCATCTTCGGCAATCTTGGACGCTCCCACGGGTCGCGGCCCCTCCCGACCGGACCCAGGGAGAGGGGGCGGGGCGAGGGGTGACGGCCCCCCCCCGAAGGGGAAGAGTGAGGTTGAAAGAGGAAACGCGCTGGACCACCTGCGCTTAGAGTGCGGGTGGGATTTTTGTTCGGAGGCGTTCTTGGAGGTCCCAGGAATCTTCGAAACCATATGGCTCTAACCTGGGCAGCACAGTGCCATCTTGGATGTCATCTGGGACCATACAGTGCCATCTTAGAGCAGTTTCGGGCCATCTTCGACACTCTAACGCGTCGCGCGTCCCCGCCCAGACCAAATCCAGGGGAAGAGCTCATTTTCAAAGCTGGGAGCGTCAGCAAAAACACGGGGGCCAGCAGGAACCCGCGCATTGCGCAACCGCACAGGAAACCATTGGCTCGAGTTTCACACTTTGCCTTGCGAGAGCGGTGCTGTTGCGCTGATCGCCTGAGGGGTTGTCCCGACGGCAGATCTTTCCGCCGGCCATGTCTCTCGCCAGCAAGGCGGTTATTTGCGCTCCGAGGCAGGATGGCTTCAAGGCGCCCAGGAGCCGCTTGCCCGGGCAATTGACCGCCACAGTCACGTGGGACACCGGAGCAACAGAGGAGTTGACCTTCGAGTTCCTGCACCACGGGGCGTGGCGCGACGCGTACGTGTGCGCGTCGCGGGAGCTCGTTCTGAAGATCCACCTGGCGCTGGGGACTTCTCACGGAGGTCAGCAGGGGTCTGCCGCGAATCGGGAGGAGTACGACCTGGCATTGAGGCATCCGGCGCTTCCGACGCCTGCGTTGCACGGGTGCTTCGACGTCCAGGTGGGCGGCTGGCCCTTCCAAGTGCTCTTAATGCAGCGGGCGAGCTTCTCGTTCACCGAGCTGATGACGAGCCTGGCCGAGATTCCTGTGGACGCTGCCAGCGCGCGCCACGTACGCGCTCTCATCGCCAAAACCATCGAGGAGATGGTGAGGCTCGCGGGCGACGAGCTCTGCTACGAGACGTCCGACTGGCACTTCGACAACCTCGGTGCCATGGGCCGTTTCGGAGAGCTCGCGGCAGTCGTCCTCGTGGACTGGCAAGGGCACGAGCCGGCGCCGCACAAGACGGCGAGGCAGCGGATGAAAGCTGCAATTGCCGGCAAGAACGGCGTGATCAAGGAGCTCGTGCGCGCGCGGTTCTTCGAGTCTGGTGGGCGCTTTGCCGCGCAATGGCGGGATGAGATCCATCGCGCGGGCCTTGCAGTTCAGGCCTGGTGGTCGTGCTGCACGTGGTTCCCGACTCCGGGAGACTTGGCCAAGCTGCGGGACGCCCTGGCCGCGGGCCCGCCAGGCGACGAGACGCGGGAGCAGCGGCAGCTCGTCTTGCCGCCGGCAGGGCCGCCGCCTCCCGCGGCGTCACACAGGGGCCCCGGGTCGCTGGTTCCCGGGGCGCCAGCAGCCGCTTCCGAACTCGCCCCGCCGCCCCCGTCGCAGAGACCCGCCGCCGCGGCCGCAGTGGCCGAGGCGGGCTCGACGCGCGTCGCCGCCAAGCCCGCCCCTGCCGCCGAGCCGCCGCAGCGGGCCGCTTACGCACCGCCGCCCTTCGCCGCGTCACCTGCACACGGGTCGCCAGCGGCTGCTCCCGAGCCCGCCCCGCCGCCCGCGTCGCCGATGCTCGCCGCTGCGGCAGCCGCGTCCGAGGCGGGCCCGACGCGCGTCGCCGCCGAGCCCGCGCCCGTCGCGGAGCCGTTTCAGCGGCGCTGGCGGGCCGCCCGCGAGGCGCCGCCCATCGCCGGGTCGGCAGCGCATCGGTCGGCAGTGGCTGCTCCCAAGCCCGCCCCGCCGCCCACGTCGCCGGGGCTTGCCGCTGCGGCAGCCGCGGCCGAGGCGGGCCGGAGGCGCATCGCCACCGAGCCCGCGCCTGCCACGGGGTCGCCGCAGCGGACCGCCGGCGAGGCGCCGCCATCCGCCGCGTCGGCTGCCCCTGGCTCGCCAGCGGCTGCCCCTGAGCCCGCTCCGCCGCCTGCGCTGCAGAGGCACGGCGCCGCGGCCGCAGCGGCGGGGCCGCCGGGGCCGCCGCCGCCGGCCGTTCGCGAGGCACTGGCCGCCTCGCTCTCAGAGGGCCCACCGAAGAGGCCGAGGCTCCCCGAGCCGCCGCTGAACTTCTACCACGACACGCCTCCGGTCTCTCCAACGCCCGCCCCAATGGTGTCTGAGGCGTCGCGCCGGCACATCGCCCACGTGTCGCAGCTCTACTTGCACGGCCTCAAGGTCACCGACAGGTCGATGCCCTTGCTGGACCGGCAGCGCGAAAACGTCTGGGTGCCGGACGTGGCCCCCCACGCCATCGACAGAGAGAGCTTCTCGGCGGCGGCGCACTTGGTGCGCGTCTTCCTTGGCGAGTTTGCGAAGACGACAGGATTCCGGGAGCGCATTGCCGACCCGAAGCCTCGGCTGCTCACCGCGGCGGGCGAGGGGGAGTTCATTGGTCGCCACGCCAAGGGCTTGACCAAGGCAGCGGGCGGGAGGTGGTTCCAGATGGCGCCGCAGGAGCGACTGGCCATCTTCGACGCGTACCTCCGCCGGGGCCTGTCAACGGCGCCCGCGAGGCACGCGGGGCATCGGATGGAGCCCGCGGCCGACGAACGCCCTCGCCGCTGCGACTGGTTCTCGTCGCCGCAGGCCGCGGGCTTCTACGTGACCGAAGAGGAAACGGCTGCCTTGGTGGGCGCAGTCGCCGCGGTATACACGTCCGATTTGGGCGCGCTGAGCGCGGCTGCCTTGCCGCCGAGGTAGGCCGCAGCGCGCGCCGACGACCGCCCTGAGGAGTTGTTCTGATGGGCGGCGTGCGCAGCGAGCGCCGCGCCGACGATCGCCCTGAGGAGTTGTTCTGATGGGTGGCATGTGAAGCGCGCGGCACTCGTTGTTTCCTTTGCGACCCCTCGAAAAAACTCTGAGCTCGTGGAGAGGGGGAACAGCACGGTGCGTGTTGGCAGAGGCCGCGGTCTCCCATGGGTCAGAGTCATCTGTTTCCCTGTCGCGTTTCGGAATTATTAGTCTCGAGGCTTTTCCAGGTGGCCGAGGACGCGGCTGCTACGAGAAGCCCAAACAACGCAAAACAACCCTTTTGCATTCTCAGACAGCCTCGAGACCCTTCGGGATAATCTGGCGGCGCACCTGGAAAGGGTCCGAGAGCGCCCTGGGAGGGCCGATTGGCAATGAGCAGATATAGCAACGAGTCTGCCTCGCCTCTCTGCCGTGGCGTCCCAGGCGTACCCCCTCACCCGGCCTCCTGGCACACGATTCCAGAGCTCCTTTGGCCCCAGCTCCAGGCTTCCCAGATAGGGTCGAAGTAGGGAGGGTCACAGGACGCCGCGTCGCTGATGCATCAGTGATGCGGCGGGATGCGGGGCCGGGTTCCCTCCATCCCGACTTCGCCGATGCATCGGCGATGTAGTGCGATCCGCAGATCCTTTGTTACTCTGGTCCTGTTTGGGAATCCTCCGCCAGCGCCCGGCTCCGGCCGCGCGCCGACCTGCCTCTCGTCGCAATGTGCACTCCCGGCGCTTCCCACGCTCCGTCCAAGGCGAGGCGTGACAACCGGGAGTACTGGTTGTTTCAGGCCGCCAGCGACGGGTGTCTCCCTTGCGTGAAACACTTCCTCGACGTGGAGAACGTCGATCCCGGCGCCCTGTCTGCCACGCAGAAGTTCACGGCCCTCGACTTTGCCATCCACGCTCACTCGCGCGGCGTCGCCGGCGCACCTGCCGTCGCCGACTTCCTCCGGACACGCCTGCGCGCCGTCGGCGACGGCGGCGCTTGCCCAGGTGGTGGCGGCAGCGGCCACATCGCGGCGGCCTCCTTGCCACCTGACGCGCGGCCGCCCTGCATGCCCGGCGCGTCCCATCCGCCCAACAGGAAGCGGCGCGGCAGCCGAGTGTGCTGGATGTACCAGGCCGCCGCAGAGGGGTGCAAGACGTGCGTCCAGTACTATGTGAATGAGGAAGCCTTGGACCCCCGCACCAAGTCGGAGAACATGGGGTACACGGCTTTGGATTGGGCGACGTGGGCGGCGAGCAAGGGCGTGGACGGCGCAGCAGAGGTGGCAGAGTTCCTACGAGAACAGGCGCCGGAGCTGACGGAGCTGCCAGGGGAGCGCCGCGCACCACAGGCGGCCCGCCGCGACGCAGAAATGGTTGCGAGGGAGGCCGGGCTGAGCACGCCGCTCCCCGATAATGTCGGTGCGCGCATGATGGCGCAGATGGGGTGGGTGGCGGGCCAGGCACTGGGCCCCCGCAGCGACGCGGGCTGGCTGGTGGAGCCCTTGCGGCCAGACACATCACACCTGGGAGAGAAGCGGCACGGCGTCGGCTACCTGAGCGAGCTCGAGTGAGGCGCATGCCAGCCGCGTGCGAGGGTGCCCGCGGGGTTGTCCCAACGGCTTGCCTCCGCGGCGACAGCCCGCTGCATCCTTGAGGAGTTGTTCCGGCAGGTTGCGCGTTGATGGCTGTCTTGAGCGCGCTCGCGCGCTGCTGCCCCGAGGAGTTGTTCCGACGGGCAGCGCGCTCGCTGAATGCATTGCCGCCGAGCCTTCGCTGCCCCTCCCCCCTTGCCGCCCGCTTGTGGACTTCGCCTTTCAAACGTCTGCCCGAGGGGTTGTCCCGACGGCGTATGCGTTTTTGTATATCCTCTCGCTCTCGTCGCCACCCATGCGCTGTTTCGCTGCCCCGCTCCTTCACGCCTCAGGCCCGATGGGTTGTCCTGACGGCATCTGCAGCAGAGACCAGGAGAGAGCCGGATACAATAGCAAATGCCAGCAAAAACCAACGCGGAGCGGCAAAGAGCATGAAAGAGCAGCTGAGATCAACCGAGAGCAGCAGACAACAGCATGGAACAGTAGAGAGCAGCGGGAAGCAGGAGGGAGCGGGAGAGACCAGGACAGACCAGTTGAGGCCAGCAGCTGGCCAGCTGACACCGTTGTGGTTGAGGTCTTGTTTGATAGTTTCGATCGTTTCTGTGTTTTCTGGGAGCCTCCGGAGCTCCCAGGGGTATCTTGACGTCAGGCACCGGGTAACAGCCCAGAGCAGCAGGGAGCGGCATAATGCAGCAACCAACAGCGAAGACCTGCAGGGCGCAGCAGAGAGTAGCAGAGAGCAGCAGACAACAACAGGCAACAACAGAGAACAGCGGAGACTGGGGGTGTGATGGGCTTGTGATGGGCTCAAATGGGTTTGTTTCCGTCGCCGTTGTGATGGGCTCAAATGGGGAGATTCGTGTGGGTCTCGTTGCCAGAGCAGCAAGCAGTCGCGGTGCGCCTGCGTCTCGCCCGCCATGCCTTTCGAGATGGGTGACACCACCGTGCTCGTTCTGTTCGTCGCTGTGCATAAGGATGACCAGCCCGCCGTTGAGCACGGGGCGCAGATTCCACGGCGTTTGATGGGGTCCACTCCGTGCGTTGGTTTCCGCACGTCGCCGACGCAGGCCATGGAGCGCGCTCGCATAGTGCAGCAGAGGAGTGGCGCTTTTGTCTCAAAGGTGAAGCACGTGCTGCTACAGGTGGAGTTCAGCGCCCGCGCTCTCGCGGACCTCACCGTGACGCCCGCCGCCAGGGAGTGCGCCTTCGCGCCAATGCTGCACAAGGTGGTGCATCGGTCCGATGGAGAGACTGACTGGGGAGTCTGGCATTACTGCGGCGATTTCCCACTGGGGCTCTCTGGGATTCGCCATTGCTGGCGGGAGATAGTGATCTGGAAACGCTTGTTCGCAGGTCGCTACTCGGCCGAGGGGTTGTCCCGACGCTTTTTTTCTCCACCTGCACAGCGCGCTGTCTTGCTTCCGGCGGCATAGACCCCTTTGCTACGTCTCTCGCCTGAGGGGTTGTCCCGACGGCAGTATTCACGGTCTGAGTGTCTCGCCAATGCATCCAGTGTTTGAGTCGGCAAAGCAAATGGGGCTCCTGCGCGCCCTCCCACCCGCCACTGTCATATCCGTTGCCTGTCCCGTTTAATCGAGGTCTCCGCTCCCTCGTGGTTGTCGATTCCGCCGATTGACATCTGACACGAGGGTTTCCGCCGGACCCGCTCACCACCATGTTATTATGGTTTTCTGATTCGGATACTAACGTCTTTTCGGGGGAGCCGTCTTCGTTGTGCTCTGGTGCATTCGTGCCGTCTCGAGTATGCACGCACGCGCAGCCGCGCGCCTCACGTCTCGATATTATTCGACTGATCGAGAAGGATGGGACAGGAAAGTGAGAGCTGGGGGCCCCTGTCAGCCTCGACCCCGTGCCAGAGCTTCCGCAGCGCATTTGGCTCAGGCATCTTGTGGCCAGCGCCCCCGTTCCATCTCAGTCCGGCGTTGCCGCTGACCATGGCGGACAGCAAGCTCGCTCTGTCTCCGCGAGAGTTCTCTGGCGATCCCGCCACGTGCGTCTTCGGGCGCGTCGTCATCAAGCGAGGCCCGGTGGAAGTGGGCAACCAAGCGGATGGGAAGGGCAAGGGCAAGGCCAAGGGCAAACGCGCTGGAAAGGACAGAGAGCCGGGGAGGAAGATCGAAGTGCACATGCTCGGCGGTGACACTGTGGGCGACGTCCTGTTCCTTGACGGATGGGCAGACGCCGCCGCCCAAGTTCATGCCGCCATGGAGCTGGGCAGGGTCTACCGCGTGTCCGGCGGGACCGTCGTGAACCAGACCCCGAAGTACTCCACTTCTCGGCTGTCGTACTTCTTGCGGGTAAAGCCGCCCTTGGGAGTCAACACGGTCATCCAGGAGTGCACCGAAAGCCCGTGGGTGGACGTTCCCCTGCATCACCCGTTCGCGGAGATTGCCAGCTTGGGCAGAGTGACCGATACAACGCAGGTGTGCGCGGTCGGCGTCGTGTCTCACCAGCCGGGCGTCGTGGAGCGCGACACCCAGCACGGCCGAGCAGGCGTCTGCAACGCGGTGATCAAGCAGGGGCGCCACGACATCCGCTGCGCATTCTGGCGAGACCATGCCGCGACTCTGGCCGCCTTCCCCGTCGGCTCCGTGATCGCGCTGATGCAAGTGAATGTGAAGCAGCGCAACGGGTCCTGGGAGATCTTCGCCACGGAGGCCACGGAGGTCACGACTTGTCCTGCAGCTCAAGCGGAGACTGTTCGCGCCGCGACTGACATCTCCGAGGGTGCCGACGCGGCCGCGTCCCTCACCAAGCAGCACCATGCCGTGGACTACGACACGGTGCCCGCCATGGCGAGCACGGTGAGTGGCCTCATGTCGGTGCCCGTGCCTTTCCAGACGCGCGACCTGCCTGGGGTCTTCGAGCTCCACTGCGTCGCCGTCACGGGCGTGGCAGGTGCTTCCGCCGACAGCGACTGGCAGATCAGAGCTGCGCAGAGTGCAAGAAGAAGATTCCCGACCACCAGGACACGTGTGGCAGCCACCCCGAAGCGGGAACTGAGATGCGGTGGCTCCTGAAGCTGGGCATCGCGGACCACACCGGCGGAGGCTCCGCCGTCCTGTACCACGACGCAGCGTCCACCCTCGACGTGCTCGGCGATTCGGGCACGCCCCTGGACGCCCAGGCTCGCCGCGTGCGCGCTGCGGCATTTCGGGCGACGCCGTGGACGCTGCGGTGCGTGTTCAAGACAAACGATGTCACCAATGTCAACTACCTCGAGGTGAAGCGGATTGTCCCGACGCTGACGCCCGACGGCGTCGTGTCGACGTGGTCGGAGGTGACGGCGCCGCCGGCGGTGAAGACGGGCGGCGCCTGCCCGTTCGCGGCGTGCTCGGACGTCAGCTCGGACGACTCGCTCGGCTTGCTGCTCGTCCGTGACCTGGAGGTCCAGGCGGTCCGCGTGTTGCTGGTGATGCAGAGGCCCACGGAAGCGGAGACGGTGGCCACACCCGACGCAGAGAATCGCGGCCTGCGCGTGCAGCGCCTCGCGCGCTGCGGGTTCCAGTCTGAAAAGGAAGACACGTATTGCGTTAAGACGGCCGGTGTCGCCGGCGACGTGCAGTGGCTCCTGACGGCCGGGCACGGCGACGCGCACCTCGTGACTGCCATGCTGCGGACAGATAAGGGCTCCGGCCGCGGGACGTTCGATGTGCTGTCGCACAAGGCCGTGGTCCCCGAGCTCTTGCCCAGCATGGTCAAGCTCATGGCCAGCGCGCAGGGGTCCGGCGGCCCGGCGCTCATCGCGCACGCGCCCGACGCCACGCCGCTCAAGCGCATGCGGGACCTCGCCTTCTCGCCCCCCGACGCTGCGTCAACGCCATCATCCCTGGCGACGCGTCGCCGACTGGAGTGAGAGCTCGCGCGCGAGCCGCAGCCGTGCCTGCGGGGATGTCCCAACGGCGCGCTCTGGCACTGGCGCGAGCCCGCGCTGACTCGGCTGACGCTGCGCCGTCTTGCGAGGGCGCCCGCGACGCAGTGCCCATCGCCGCTTGTCTCGCCTGAGGGGTTGTCCCGACGGTATTGAGTATTGATTTTACACTTTGTCTCTCCCTTCTGTCGCCGCCCCAGCCGCGCCCGCGGGGTTGCCCCAACGGCGCGCGCTGGCACTGGCGCGAGTTCGCGCTGACTCGGCTGACCCTGCGCCGTCTCGCGAGGGCGCCCGTGACACAGCGCCCATCGCCGCTGGTCTCGCCTGAGGGGTTGTCCCGACGGTATTGATTTTGCACTTTGTCTCTCCCTTCTGTCGCCGCCCTCGCGCTTTCTCCCGCAGGCCCGACGGGTTGTCCTGACGGCATCCTGCGCGCGGCGCCCGTCCGGGCGGGGGCAGACGGCGGAGCTACCGACCACTTCAAAAATGACAGGGCCTGCGCGCCAGCATTCTCCCTTCCGCTTTCGCCTCCGTCGTCGATCTCCATCCCGGATTGCCTGCGATGCCCGGGCCGTCGAAAATATCGTGCCCATCCGCTGCCTCTCACTGCCGGCAGGGAGCAGCACAGCTGACAGTAGCAGCCAAAATCTGAGACCACCCGTGGCCAGCAGAGAGCACAACAGAGCACCGGAGAGCAGCAGACAAGAACTGAGACCAGCATAGCATCAGCAGCAGAGACTCACATGCAGCAGCAGAGAGCAGCAGAGACCAAGAGAGAGCAGGATGCATTAGCAGAGACCAGCAGAAACCACCACGGAGCGGCAAAAGGCATGAAAGTGCAGTTGAGAGCAGCGGTAAGCAGGATGGAGCGGGAGAGACCAGCTGAGACCACCATACCCCGAGGTGACCAGCTGAGACCAGCTGACACCGTAGCGATTGAGGCTCAGTCCGCATTGGCTTTGCTTCCTGTTGCCAACGCTGCGTGCTTCACTCGCCGTTGCAAACCGCATATCCCGACATTTCAACATGCCGCCCAAGAAGACGGAGGCGGCCTTGCTCGCAGACGTCGCAGAGCATCGTCGGTGGGCGACTGCCAATTTGACGGCCCTGAGAGCACGGGGCGGCATCGGCTTGAAGGCGAAGCTTCAGCAGAGGGCGGGGCTCGAGGAACAGCGGATTTACAAGTGGTACGTGAAGCACGCGGGCGTCGCATCTGATCATCCGACAGTTGCCGCTGCCCTGTCGGAGCTGGACGCCCTGGTCAATGACTCCCTCGGCCCGGCAGCGTCGGCGTGCCCCGACGACGCCCCGCCGGCAAAGCAGAGGCGCCTGACCGAGAGGGGTGGCGAGGCTGCTGCCTGCGCGGCGCCGTTGCAGGGCGAGTCACGGCCTGGCCAGTCGACGCCGGCAGCTCGAGGGGTTGTCCCGACGGCTTGCTCGGCTGGACACGGCCCGGCGGCTGCAGCAGCGGCCAAGGCGTCTCCCGCTTCAACGCCGCCCATCGGCATCGAAGAGACCCCGGCGAAGAGGCCTCGCCTGTTCGCCGACGGGCTCGGTGCGACGCCCGCGCAGACCACCGGCGGCCTGACGCCTGCCACCGCGGAGGCCTTGGCAAGGTCGTGCCGCAAGAGCCCGTGGGAGTCCCCGTTGGTCGACGATTCCGTGAGGCTTGCTCACCCAGGGAATCCCGCGAGAGGTGCCTCGCGGCCCGTCGAGCGGCCGCGCTTGCGCCCGCGGGAAGAGGAGCGCCTCCTGGCGGCAGTGCCGCGGACAGCTGTGAAAGATCTGTACGTGCACGTCCGCGATGAGGCTCTGCGCCTAGGCAACGGAGAGTACCTCCCACAATGGCGCGAGAACAAGCCAAAGTATCGACAGCTGAACTACGCGTGGAATTTGCACCACCACGGCGAGCTCCAGGCGGCCGAGTACGCTCTGTTGGCGCACCAGCCTCACATTATTGGCCCAGAGCTCTTCGGCGCAGTGGAGAAGGTGGAGTGCCCCGCCGCAGTGATCCCTCGAGCAGCAGCGCCTGGCGGTGGACTTTCAAGCCGGCAGGAGTTGACGTGGAAGGACCGCAGGTGGAATCTCGGGCCGACGCGGCGCGAGCCCTGGCCGGGCTGCAGGCGCGGCTGTACCCCGAGTGGCATCACCCAGGCACTCGCGGGCAACACCTCCGCGCCCTGCTGCGCGACGACGACCGGCAGCAGCAGATGCGCGGCCTGCTCGCTCAGCCTGGCATGCGGTTCGCCAGAGCGGCCGTGCTGGGAGCAGCCGCGTCAGCGCCCCGAGACGGCCGCGCGGGCGCCGCTGGCTTCCCCAACCTGACAAACACGTGCTACATCAATGCCGTGGTGCAGTGCTTGTACCACACGCACCCCTTCCGCGCAGACATCGAGGGCATGCAGCCGGGCGCCAGCAACATGGGGGACCGCCTGCGGGACTTGTTCTGTGCGCGCAGCTCCCCTGCTTCCACGGCCGGCGACATTCGCCCGCCGTTGGTGGCCCTTGTCCGCCAGATCTTGCAGCAGCCGCCAGGCTTTGAGTCCGGTCGCCAACAGGACGCGGCGGAGTGCCTGATGCGCGTCCTCGAGCACGCGGACCTCGGAGGAGTGCGGCGCCGCGTCTGCGGGGGCGGCGCAGCCGCGAGCATCGAGGGCATGGTGCACTGCTGCGCGGCCGAGGAGGCCCAGGTGGGTCGCGATGCGCCGCCTGTGCCCATGGCCGCCATGATCCAGGCGTCCCTCACGGGCGAGCAGGCCGTCCGTGAGGCTTCGGAGGCAGTGGTCCTCCGCGTGGAGAGCATGTACGAACAGGATGGCAGACTGTTCGCGGTGGACGCGCGGGCGGACTGGCGGGACACTGTCTTCCCCGTCAGCATTCTCAACGGAGACGCCGTTTCTTACGAGGTGGCGGCCTTCGCGCAGCACCGCGCCGCGCGCGGCGCACCACCTCTGCAGCGGATGCGCGGCGGCCACTACGTCGCCTACGTCAACAAGGGCGGGCGCTGGTTCGAGCTCGACGATGCCGTCGTGACGGAGCTGCCTGGGCCGCCTGACGCGTATCCGTACTTGGTCTTCCTGGCCCGCGCGAGGCCCAGACGGTCGATTCCGATGGGCGGGAAGCGGCGCGACCCTCGTGGGCCTGACGACGCTCTGGAGGCTGCTGCCAGGCTGTCGCGAGTGATGCCTGCGGCGTCGGGAGGGGCCGCTGCTGGCTTAGCATCCGGATCGGGCAGCGGCAGCCGCGGCTTGCCACAGGCTGCAGGCTCAGCGGCTGGTCAAGGCCGGACAGGCAGGGACTGGAGTGGCAGAGACCAGTCTGGTAGAGACGAGACTGGAAAGGACCAGACTGGTAGGAACCGCAGCGGTCAGCCAAGGGGCATTGCTGGAGTGCACCCAGCTGCCAGGGCCGTCTGGAACGCTTCAGCTGCCGCGGACAACAGAGACCACACCCGGGCAGACCCCGAGAACAGCGCGGACAACCCTTTCAAGCGGTACGTGGATAACTGGGATCTGCGACGCACCAGCGCAGATGTGAAATGCCGCACCTGGTCGCAGAGGGCCGAGCCGTCGGGCCCCCAGCCGTGCCGGCTCTGCCAGGGCCGAGACTTCGCGTTCCGCGAAGATTGGAAGAAGCACGTGGACGACGAGCACGGTGGCGTCCAGCGCTACCGCAACGCTCTCTTCTCGTCGCTGTCGCTGAAGCCCTATGTTGTCAAGGGAGAGGAGTGGCGCGCGATCGTGGCCAATTATGCGGAGTTCTACGCCAGGGCCGCCGTGGACTGGGAGAAGCCGACTGAGCGCATGCGTGAGCTCGCTCAGACTCCCGAGGGGTTGTCTGCAGATGAGCGCTGGGCGCCCCGGACCCGCTGTGCGTGCGTCTTCTGCGCCAGGCTGCACTGGTCCGAGGACCTCTCCTTGGAGTTCCTAGCAGGCAAGGACTGCTTCATGAAGAACCCCGAGGCCGTGGCCAAGCTGTTGTCTTGGGAGGTTTACCACAAGCACTGGCCCGACATCCCCGAGGCCGAGCTCCGCGCCTCCGCCGTGCGTCTGCGCATTGGGAACACGGACACATTCCAACTTGTCCTCATGCACAAGCGGCGGGTGACGGATGCGCAGGCGTTGGGCGACGAGCGGGCCCCGGTGTGCGAGGATTGCCTGTGCGCGTTCTCTCCCCGCCACCCGCGCATGTGCAAGTTCACCTTCGCTAACCACTTGTGGCTCGGCAGGAATGACCCGCTCTTCCGCAATGCCAACTTGTCGCACCAGATGCTCCTCGCACTCGCCCGCGTCGTGACGACCAAGGTGGTGCTGCGCCCCGAGAGCTACGACAAGCAGCGCAGCGGCGACGGGCCCACGTGGGACTTCCTCTTCCACCAGACGGGCATGGTGGGCTCCGCAATCCTCTTCGGGAACGCGTCGTGCAAGGAGGCCATGGAGCGTTTCCCTCCGGCTTCCATCAAGGACGCCTTCGCGGTGACTTTCCCGGCAGCCAAGCAGGACGCGGCGAAAGAGCAGCCGCCAGACGGCTCGGAGAATGCAGCGGGACAGTGGCGCCGCGAGGGTCTGGCTGGCGACGCCGCCAGGCAGCAGGACGCCGCCCGGCGCGCCGTCCGGGGCATCGCGCGCCTCAAGGTGAACCGCGCAGAGTTTGACTCGCAGGCGCAAGCGCTGTAGTCCACGAACGTCGTCTACAAAGACAAGGATTACGACGAGGCGCTGGTTGCCCAGTGGTGCCCCAACCCGCTGATTCCTGAGGTGCCCCCGGTGGTGTTGGACAGCGTCGTGGCCGTGCCGTTGGAGGATTCGCCTGGCGCCGTCGTGGCCGCGGGACCAGCCGACGCCACGGCGGCCGGGGCGCAGGATATGGAAGACGCAGACGTTCAGGCGTGCAAGGAATCCCGGTACGTGAGCGCGTTCAGCGAGGAGGACATCACGGGCGCGGCCGCCTCGGCGGGGGCCTTGGAGGCGACGGCGCTGATCAAGCAGCTGGAGGAGCTGGACGCGACAGCGCAGCGCTCCGTGGCCAAGGAGACAGAGCACGCCATCGAGTCAGGCAGCGCGCTGCTGGACGAGGCGGGCAGGGAGCGAGTCTTGCAGCTCTGCGAGTCCGTTCGAAACCGCGCTGCTCGGTTGTCGCGCCCGGAGCGGGAGCTGCGGCTGCAGGAGGACCTCGCGCGCGCCGCGCTGGGCGAACCGGTCAGGCCTCGACAGGCGGGGGGGGCCGAGGCGACCATGGCGAACCTCGAGGTGACGCGCGGCACGGCGCCCCTGTCGCTGTTCGATTGGAAGGTGTGGACGCAGGCGCGCCCGAGCCTGTGGCGCTACGGCGACGCCGGTCACCTGGACCCGAAACGAACGGGGACCTACCCGCAGTTGCTCGCCCACGAGTGGATCACGTGCCTGTGCATGCGGGAGGAGATGGAGTACACTCTGGACACCGACGAGGAGAAGCCGTACCGCGTGCGGGAGAACGACGACGATCCAGAGGTCAACCGGTTCGCGGCGGACTGGGTGTCGTTGCACATGTTCGCCACGTTGCACTTCTTGACGGAGCGCCACCAGTCCGCCTTCGCCTTCCTGAAGAACGGAGGCATGAAGTGGGCCGAGAAAGTGCAGCACCTCACGCCGGATGCCCTGGCGGCGGCCGCCCGCGCTCACGCGGGTGGCGGCGGCGTGGCGGCTTTGGCAAGCAACGCCAACGTGCCCAACGTGGTTCGGGACGCCCTGAACATCATGCAGATGGCCGTCGCGGACGTTGTCGGCACCGACGGACATCGGCGCCTCTGCCGCCACGAGGGGGTTGCCTACATGGCGCTCTTCGGGTGCCCCTTGATCTTCGCCACCCCGAACGTAGCGGACACGAAGCAGCCACTGTTCGTCAGGGTGGAGGGCCAGATCCCGCTCGACGACCGGAGCATTCCAGGCCTGCGCAGCGACGTCATCCCAAAGTACCGAGACATGATGCGGCGCGTCGCCCAGGACCCGGTCGGCCAGACCGTGTGCTTCGAGCTCATCATGCGCCTCTTCTTCATCCACGTCCTCGGCGTCCGCCCCGAGTGCGTGGGCGGCCGCCGGCGCGGCGTTCCTCCCAGGAAACGCTGCTCCTGGGACTGGTGCACCGACGGCGTGGCGGCGTCCTCGACCGCCCCGGGGATCTTTGGGCCCGTGCAAGCTTTCCGCGGAGAGATCGAGGCGCAAGGTCGGGGATCGCTCCATCCGCACATCCTGGTGTGGTTGTGCGCCCTCTCGACGCGGCAGCTCGTGCACGTGCTCCGACGCCATCCTGCCGCTTTCCGAGAGCGCCTGGGCAAGTGGATGAGGGCGTGCGTCATGGCCGTGGAGAGCACCTGCCAGAGTTCCGTAGAGGTGTTGCCGCGGCGTTTCGGGCACGTCGACCAGCGCGTGGACCCGCTGCCATTCTCTGTCATCGAACGAGACCAGTCGCGCTTCGACGGGGGCAGCGAGCTGGACGCGCTCCGCGAAGAGAAGCAGGCGGGCGCGGAGCTGACCGAGGACCAGGAGACCTTCCTGGAGACCGAGGACCGGGACTCCTGGCTCCGGCCCGATCTGCCGTTGCGGGACGCCACAGGCCGCGAGTTGGCGCCGGGGGAGAAGGCACCGCCGCGGCCGTCCTCATACGGCATGCCCATCGATGCTTTCGCCGTGGGGAAATGCCCCGCGTACCGGCGGCGCGGCCTCGTGCAGCAAGACACCGGCGCGGGCGAGCCGGCGGCCCGCGGGGTTGTCCCAACGGTCTGCTCGGACGCGCCCGCGGCTCAGTCGGGGCAGCAAGGACTCGGCCAGACGACACTCGCCGCGGACGAGGAGGCGCCGCCCCCGCCGCCGCCCCCGCCAGGAACGGAAGAGAATCGTGAGGTCTGGGAGCGCCTCTTCTCGAGGGACGTCCGGGAGCTCGCCAAGGAGACGATGACGCACGTGTGCGGAGAGAGCTGCTACAAGTACTCGGGCAACAAGACCACGAAGATCTGCCGCCACGGCTTCTACTACATCGTCACGCTTGCGGATTGGCGCAGGCGCAGGCGAGGGAAGCCTCTGCGGAACGCCATGTTCGTGGTGCGATCCTCGACGCACGGCATGCAGGGTCGTCTGTTGCACTTCCAGCTCCACCCGTCTGAGTGCATTACCAACTACGCCGGCGCCGCGGCTGGACGCTTCAACCTGGATGCGCAGGACCTCCGACGAGTCAGCGACCCCAAAGCGTGGTTGGACGAGGGCGAGGTGCTCCCGCACGTCGGCTCGCAACCCAAGCTGGGGTACATGGGCACGTACGAGCTGGGCGATGCCGACGCTTACGTCAACCGCCCGGAGGTTCCGGAGAAGCCGCTCGCGTGGACGGACGACTGCTCGCCGGAGGAGTGGCGCGACATTATGCTGCAGTGCCAGACGGAGGACGCGGAGGGCGAGGACGCGGATGACGTGGACGCCGCGGACACCTTCGCGGACCAGCTGGAACTGGATGCCCAGGCAGCGTTCAGCGACGGCCTGAACACGGGCTTCTACATCAACTCCTACACGACGAAGCAGTGCCCCAGCATGGAGGGCGTCCTCGTGGAGATGCGGCGCGGCCTGGAGCGGCTGCAGGCGCAGCGACAGGCGCAGCAGGACAAGATGAAGCTGGAGCTGCAGCAGCGAGGAGACGACCCCGAGAAGACTCTGTCCGCCGCCGACCGGAGAGCGCTCGGGGGTAAGTCCAAGTTCGGGGAGACGCTGGATCTGGTGAAGAATCTGTCCGCATCGTACCGCCGATGCTACTGGAAGAGCGGGCCAGAGATGCTGTTCCCGATCTTCTACGGCCACCTCACCTACGCGTCCCACCGCTGCTGGACGATCTTCATCAAGAAGGGCGTCTTCCTGGCGGCGGAGGCGTGGCGACGCGAGTACGGGCGCTCTCTCCGGCACAAGGCCAAGCAGGACGGGGGCCGCGCCCCGGTGCAGTGCCTCGGGCGCGGCGTCGACCCGTACACTCTCGAGGGGTGGCGCGAGGAAAAGGACGACGACGGGCAGGCGGTGTACGTGAGCCCGGAAGGCCAGCGCTTCCCGGATATCCTGACGGCCTACGAGCACGACGTCGCGACCAAGGCGGCGCGCGACGCGCCCGATCATCGCCAGGTGATGTCGTTCCTGGCGAAGTTCATGCAGGACATGGGCTGCGAGAGCGAGGAGGCCCCGAAGACGGGGGACGGCTTCCGCATCGTGAGGACCACGAGCACTCTGGACGACTGGCTGCACCGCGGCGACGACCCGGTCTTCAAGCACATGAGTTTGCAGGTGTACGCCATGTGGGTCTACCGCTGCGAGAAGCCCGACGGCCTGTGGCGAGACAAGACCCGCGCGCATCACCTGGACTTCGACTTCGCGCCGCACTACGCGCTGTACGCGACCCACAAGCAGCGCCTGGCCCCCGAGCTCCGCGTGCCCCTCTTCGAGGGCTTCACCATGCCGACGATGAACAAAGACTGCGAGACAGCATGCTTGTACAAGCAGTTGCTCCTGAGGCCGTTGGAGGTGGAGAACTCGGAGACGCCGGAGGACGAGCGCATGCTGCGGGCGTTCGCGCCCCTGATGGAGGCCCCCGGCGCGCCCCGTGACATGAATGTGCGCGGGTCAACCTGTTTCACGCGATCTTGGGCGCACTACGAGGCTCAGGCGGACGCGGAGGCCCGCGTCGCCGCGGCCCGCTTCCTCGCGCGGCACGAGTGGCCCTCGATCTGGGAGACACAGGAGGTGCAGGGGGAATTCTTCGCGCTGCACCAGGCGCGAGCGGAGGGTAAGGACGCGGAGGGCGACTCGCTGGACCCCGCCCACTGCCCCGACAGAGAGAAACCCAGGGCGACGGTGCACCAGCACGTCTCCATGATAGCCATGCAGGTGGCGCCCAACCTCGAGGGAATCGCCCTGGCGCGCGAGGAGAAGAAACCCCGGCAGTACCAGAGCGACGCAGCAGTGCAGAGCGCGTACCTCAAGGCGACCACCGGTGGAGGTGCCGGTCAGGACGAGGGCGCCGAGGCGGGCGAGGGCGTGGAGCACCCGGGCGCGCCTCCCAAGCGTGTCGGAGCACACTTCCAGCCGGTCCCGACGTGGGGCATCGACGGGGAGCAGGACATGGCGGACGTGCTGAACTTCGCGCACCGTAAGCGCCTCACGAGGTTGGCCAAGGAGCTCCTCGCGCTCCCGCGCATGTCCGAGGCGGCCCGCGAGGGCGCGGGTGCGCCCGAGCCGACGGAGGCCGCGACTGCTCCCGCGCCCGCGGCCGGGTACCGACCGCTGGTGACCGCGGCGCGCGAGGAGAGACACGCCTGGGGAAACCTGCACGACGAACGCCTCCAGGACAATCGCGACGAGGAAGATGCAGGCGCTCCGGACGGCGAGGACGCGGGCGCAGGCGGCCTGGGCGGCGACCCCGCTGCGGCCAGTTTTGCCAGCAGCGTGTACTCAACGCCCAGCGCGTACATCGCCGCCCTGGTCGCTGGGTTGCCGGAGAACGAGAGACTCACGCGGGGCCAGACGCTCTTCGTCGCCAAGTTCGCCAAGGCCTGCGACGACGCCTGGGAGGACGACGTGCAGAAGAAGCCCTGGAGCGAGAGAAAAGTGACGCACTTGCTCCTGTTGGGCCAGGGCGGCTCGGGGAAGACGCACGTGGTGCAGAAGATCGTCTTCCCAGTGGTGGAGTATTTGTGGCCCTCGTCGGCGCAGGACAAGGGCGCCATGATGGTCGTGGCCTTCTCGAACGCGCAGGCGAAGAACATCTCCACGGAGACGGTGAAGGCCAGAACGCTGCACAACGCCTGTGCCCTGCGAGTCCAGAAGTACATCAACGCGAAGATGAGACCGGGGAGCATGCAGAAGAGATTGCAGTGGTTGTGGGAGCACGTCCGCGTCCTGGTCATCGAGGAGGTGAGCATGGTGGCAGCTGCTCTGTACAACGCTCTGGACCTCCGCGCCTGCCACGGGCGCAGTGACACGCACGACGTGCAGGAGTCCACCTACAAGAGGCCGCACCACCACTTCGGCCGCGTCCCCATCGTGTTGCACCTCGGGGATTTCCTGCAGCTGAAGCCCACCGGCAGCATCGGGCTCCTGACGGACGTGAACGAGCTCCTGGACGACGGGTCGCACAAGTACGCGGAGCCGCCGACGGTGGAGATCCAGCACGCCATCAGGGTATTCTCTCAGATCCCTTGCGTCTTCGAGCTGAAGGGCACGAAGCGCTTCGAGCCGGGGGACCCTCTGATCGCGTTCTTGGGCTGCATGCGCGAGGGCAAGCGCTTCCCACCAGAGGTTTGGTCTGCCTGGGAGAAGACGTTGGCCTCTGACAACCACGGCGTCCTGGACCCTCGGCACCAGCACGAGAACTTTCGGCTCGGCTACGGCATGGACATCTACTGGGAGACGCTGGCGAGGTGGATCAACACGCGCGCTCGTCGCGACGCGCGGCGCCTCGGCGCCCCCCTCGTTTTCCTGCAGGCCGTAGACGAGTGCGGCACGATTCAAGGCGAACCAGACGCAGGCCGGCGCCTCCTGAACGTCCCGAACATGCACAAGACGGGGGACATCCACGGCGTCTTACCGGCACACGTCGGCATGGAGGTCCGGTTCACGGCCGTGCAGGAGGAGCTGAAGAAGAAGTTGGGGCTCGTGCAGGAGCAACGGGCCACCATCGTGTCCTTCGAGTTTCACGCAGACGACGAGCGGGACTACGAGGAGTGCGCGCCGGGCCAGCTCTTCCGCCCCCGCTTCCTACCGCAGGGAATCTGGCTGCATGTGCACGGCTTCCAGGAGTCCCCGATCTACAAGGAGGTCGCCGAGGTGCTGCTGCAGGGCACCGAGGGCGCTGACGACGACGGCGAGGCCCAGGCGCGGGCGAGGAGCTTGCTCATGTTCAGGCCCAGCGAGCAGGAGTTCACGTGGCAGAGCTCGGGGGCGCACACTGTGCGCCGCTCGGGATTCACGCTGACGCACGCGTCCTACCTGACCTCCACGCTGTCGCAGGGCCAGACGCTGCGCAAGGGCGTCACCATCGACTGCGCCAGGGATGAGGACGCTGGCCGCACGGGCATGTCGGACGATATGTGGTGGCTGCACCTCTACGTCATGTTCTCCCGCGCCACGTGCATGCGGAACATGCTGATCCTGCGGCCGCCCGCGCGAGAGTTCCTGGAGCGCGGGCCGCCGGCGTCACTGCGGAAGGCGCTCCAGGAGTTCGACGAGAGAGCGGTGGACTCCAGGGCTGAAGCGGAGCAGCTCGCGGCAGAGCTGGGCTTCGTGCTGCCGCCCGCCTGAGCGCCGCGGCGCGCGCGAGGAGGCCCGCGGGGTTGTCCCAACGGCCTGGCCCGCGGGGTTGTCCCGACGGCCTGCCCTCGCGCTCCGGCGGCCCGCGGGAGTGCCCCGCAGGCATGGCTGGCCCGAAGGGTTGACCCGACGGCTTCGCGATCTGGCCGTCGGCAAACGCGCGCGTTCTGACCGAGGCGGCGACGGCGCCGAGGAAAATCGACTTGCTTCCCCCGACCGGGGGGAAAGGGACGTGCACGTGGAAAAGAGGCAGGAGGAGGATGAGGACGGAAGGGGTATGGGGAGGGCGATGATGAGGAGGAGGTGGAGAGGAGGAGGAGGAGGAGGAGGAGGAGGAGAAGGAGGGGGGGGGAAATAGAAGAAGAGGAAAAGATGGCAGAGGAGAGGGCGATACGAGGGTGTTTGCCATGGCCGGGAGGAAAGGGATAAGGGAAAGCTAAACAGATTATCATGCGGGGTCCTTCCGTCGGAGTAATTAACCAGGCCCCTCAGGGATCTGGGGCCTTCTGGACCTCCTGAGGGTCCTGGAGGCCTCTCGGAGGCTTCATGGGGCGTCCTGCTCCCACTCTTGGGCCCATCTTGGGCCTTTCCTGGAGTGCTCCAGCCTCGGACCCTCGAACACGCAAGAAAACGAAAAACTTCGAACAAATGATGAAAGTCAGCGATTTGGGTGTCTTTGGGGCGGCGACCTTTCCCCGACTTCGAGTGAATGAAGATGGGTAGGATGTCGGATGGATAAGGAAGTGTCGAGAAAGAGGATAGGGAGTAGGAGTCCCAACTTGGGGGGAAAACAAAAGAAACTGGAATTCCATGTTTAAAAAGGTCCTCGGTATTTGAGCGCTGGAAGCGGGAAAACGTGAGAAGGCGAAAAACGTAACAACAAACAACGCAATTCAACGATTTTACACTTCGAGCTCTCTCGGGACGGCTCTCGAAGCTCTCTTGGGCTATTTTGAAGCCTCGACGGGCTTTTGGGGGGCCTCTCAAGGGTCTGGGGTGCGTTGGGGGCCTCTGGGGGGTCCTGGAGGCCTCTCGGAGGTCTCCGGAAGCCTCCTGCTCCCGCGTTTGGGCCCATCTTGGGCCTGTTCTGAGGTGGTCTGGGGCTGCCCTGGGCGCCTCTTCGGCAGTCTTGGAGCCTTCTTGGCCTGTAGTGGGGCTGTCTCGGGCGCCTCTGAGGCGGTTTGGGGGCGGCATTGGGGGCCTCTTCGGCCGTCTTGGAGGGTTGGAAGCATGAAATGGTGAGAAGGCCAAAACTTTATATACAAAAAACGACAAATAACGATTTGGAGGTTCTCCGGGCGCTCTCGGGGGGCCTCTTGGAACTCTCTTGAAGTCTGTTGGAGGCTCTTTGGGAGCCTTGAGCGCCGTCCGAAGGCTATGTTGGGTTGTTTCGTAGCGTCCTGGGCCGTTCTTTTACGTTCTGGGGCCTCCTTGGGGTCGTCTCGGGCTGTCCTCGGGCGTTTTGGGGGCTCCCCCAGAGGCCGGGAAGCACGGCGCCAGGAGCGTTCCGCAGATGTTCTGGAAGCTTCTTGGGTTCCTTCTTGGGGCATCTGAGGGACTCCCTGAGCCACCCTGCTTCCAACCCAGGTCTCCCTGAACGACCAGGTCACGATTTGGAATGATTCGGGGGCCATCGTGGGGTGATCTTGGGCCATCATTTTTTTTTCGGCGAGACTCGATCGTGTCAGAGGCCAATCGCCTGCAGACAGCGAGGGGGCGGAGAAGAGCACTGCACACCAGCTGCGTCGAACAGTTGTCATTCTGCATGAGCGTTCAAGGGCCGAACGCTTGCAGACAGGGGGGGGCTGTGGAAAAGAGTGCGGCACGCCAATACGGGCCGAAAAGCATACATTCATGACGTGCCAGCAGTGACTGTGCCAGCGCTGCAAGAACCACAGTGGAAATTCAAACATAATACATCCAGAATCACACTAGCAATTTAGTCATGATGTATACACTTATAATCGGCGAATAAATGTTCCGCCGCCGGCGTCGTCGAGGAGGAAGAGGAGAAGGGGTGAGAAAGAGGACGAGGAGGAGGGACGAAGGAGGGAAGAGAGAGACACGCAGAGCTAGACGCTGTCGATCTCCATGGGAAGAATGATGCGCAAAGCTAAAGAGTTACCAAACGTCGAAGAAGCCAGAGCGTTCCAAAATCGACAACGGTTGAACTTGATTCTGACAGTTGCCGACATCGCTATCCCACGGCGCGAACCTTCACGCACTTCCGCCGGCGCGGGCCGGGGGCTCGTTTCGACATCTGCGCAATTCTGGAGAGCCGCTGGGGTCAGGGGCGTCCTCAGAGCTTCTGGGTCCCCTGGATTCAAGTCGATCGAAGCCCGCAGTGGCACGCCCGGCTTGCGCCGCGCTGGTCCCTGGAAGCGGCGCAGCGCGTGTCTGCGGAAGACAGCGTTGGCAGCAGCGAAGATGACCGCAGCCCCGGGTCGGTGTGCTCACCGCGCCGCAGCAACAAACGCCGCCGTCGGCGCGGTGGCACATCCAGGCGCATCAGGCCCCACATGGCGCTGAGCGGCGCTCCTCAATAAGTGAGTGTGAAAGCAGGGCGGCAGGCACAAGGGAACATCCTCGCGCACAGACCCGATTGTACCATTTCCCGCACAGAACTCGAGAGGCCGGAACCGTCGCGGGGGGCGTGCGATTCCGTTTCCTTGATCTGCTCGTGAAGCGCCGCCATGCAAGACGTCGATGCCGCCTCCCAGCCTGACCTTCGCGCGAGCCTGATCGCAGGAGTCTGGAACAAACATATGCAGGACGTAGACCACCCGGGAGCACTGGTGCGAGGTATTCGTTACTTTTATGAGGGCTCTTCGTCGCCCTCCGTCTCAGAGGTTTCCGGGGATCATGGGCATGTTGCCATCGCCCCGGACATGGTATCGCACGCGGAGCTTGAGGCCGGGAACGCTCCTATGGCGCAGCTCACGATCGAAGTCTCGCTTGAGCACAAGAAGGAGTTCTTGCAGAAGAAGTGCGCGTGGGACGCCGACGTAAGAGGCCTGCGCAGCTGTGCAGAGCGCGCGATCCCAGTGCTTGCCATGCTCCAAGGAAGACCGCCCTCGAAGCGCTTCGGCACGACGGATCGACTGCTGGGCTTCTTCCGATGTACAAATGCAAGCTTTGGCGAATTGACCTGTCGACTCACCGGAACAGCCCGCCTTGACGAGCTCATCGAGCGCAGCGAGTTCTTGAGCAATGACTTCAAGCCCCGCGTCGGCCCGGCCGTTCCTCCGTCTGCGACACTTGCGAGTCCGCCACAGAGGTGCCGCAGCCGAGAGCGGCGCCGCGAGTTGCCCAGCTTCACCCCCGTCGGTGCTCTGATGGGCCCCGTGCAAAAGATGCCCATGACCGGCGCGCGCTGCAAAGATTTCTGGATCAGCACGATCGACCGGGCCTCGCACAGTGTGTCCGTGAACGCCTTCTGCATCAGTGATACTGACATCCTGAGCGTCCTGAGACGCGCCACCCGCCGCGGGGCGCGCGTACGCCTTCGGTGCGACAAACGTCAGCAGGAGAGGACGAGCTCGGCCCTCGAGGAGGATCACTGCGCGTCGCTGGAAGTCCACCTCATCATCGTCTCCGAAGGCGACGCTCACATCATCATGCACAAAAAAGAGCTCCTGACGGATCCGTCCGGCGAGCATCCGGTCGCTGTCATCGGGGGCTACAATCCGACGTTCGCCGCGCGCCTCAACCAGGAGAGCTGCATCCTCATAGAGGAGCCCGAAAAGGTGCGCGCACTGGCAGAGCGCTTCGATTCGGACTGGGCGGCGGAAGAGGCTGCGGCGGCTGCCTGGGCGGCTCTTGCGGCGTCGCCCTCCGCCGACACTTGTGCGTGACATGCGCGCGGCAGAACACTGCGCGGGCTTGCAGACCGCGCCCGAACAGCTCGGTGGAAGAAAAAAAAAAAAAGCGCGCGCTTGCGACCCGAATCCAATGAGCGCAAACGTGGCGCAGTTTGAGAAGCGTTTTCCTCGCCTGCCTGCGCGCGGTTCGAGGAGCCATCGCGTCCCGAGCGCCCGCCCACTTGCCCGCGCTCGCCCCGCGCGGATGGAGCAGATAGTTTTGGCCGCGGCGCAGCGTCGCGCTCGTGCCCGCCGCGCGAGCGTATTCTCGGTTCCTGAAATCGTGCAGGCTCTGCGCCGCCGCAGCACTCCTCTGTCGACCGTCCGGGGCGCCGTGGCGCGTCTGTGCCGGGCAGGCAAAGTTCGTCGCATCGCTCCGGGCAGGTATGTACTGAGCGACCAGCAGGACGTGCAATCCGCCATCCCCACGGCGGTTTTCCCCTGGTGGGGGAGCAAGAGAAAAATGGCGCCCGCGCTTGTGGCGCTGCTCGGCGCCGAAAAGGTGCGTCTCGGAAAGCGCAAGGTCGTCTCGCCCTTTACAGGCTCTGGCGTGGTCGAGGGTGCGCTTCGAAACCCGGGGCGCCGCGTAGAGGCCTCTGACCTGAACGCCAATATCGTGAACATGCACCGAGCCCTGGGTTCGAAGGCCAAGCGCGCTGCAACGGCGCAACATTTCCTCAAGGAGCACCGGCGCCTGGCCCGTGTCGCGCCAGGGGCGCAGCGGCGCGAGACATACAAAACTTCGCTGCGCAACGTGCTGTTGCAATCGCGCCGCACCTGCGGGTGCCCCCTGCGGGCGGCGCAGTTCGCGCTGGCGCAGAAGTGCACCTTCAACGGTGCGTTGACGGCATCCTGCTGCTTGGACGAGAAACTCTTCTGGCGCATCAGCACGAAGCGAGTGCGCGGGCGCATCCAGGCGCACCGCGGGATCGGTCGTGCGCGTTCGCTACGCAACGCCTTCGATGTCATTCGCAGTGTAAAACAGGATGCTCTGCTCTTCGTTGACCCCCCATACCTGCAGGAACACGCATCGGGGCAGCAATGCACGGCGGGGGACTTCACGCTCCGGCACCACGAAGAGCTTGCAAAGAGCCTCGCGGGAAAGGACTACGTGCTCACCCACAGGTACGACCGCGCACTGGCAGAGCTCTATATGAAACACGGCGCCCGCATGATCATCCGTGGAGACTGCATCATGAACATATGTCGGAAAGGCGCCTCGAGGCGCGAGATGCTGGTGCTCGGCACGAAGCGCCCGCGCGCGTGGCGCTAGAGCCATTTGGCTGCCCTTTCCTTTCCTTGCCCCCCCCCCCCCATAGGAGGACCGGGCCCGTTCCCCGCATCTTGGGCCCCTGCCCGCCGCCGCAGCAGCAGCGCGGGAACAGAGCTCCACGCGCTCGGCCATTATTCGTGCTTTGTGCGCAGCGCAAGCGCGTTTGCAATGATGTCACATATTTCAGTCTCCGTGAAGGGCTGACGCGTTGCGCCTGCGTACGCGCGCCCCAACCCTGCTTCCAGCAGGAGTTGCGCGAGGTCTTGACCGTTCGGGAGCACGATGTCGGCGATGAGCCGACCGTACTTGTCCGCCCCGTGCGCTTGCACGCGGCATACCTTGTCCATGCATTCTGCTCTCACCGCATCGCGCACTGCCGTCGCCGCCGTTTTTTCGCGGGCGCCGCGCCCGCGCATCTCCGGGCAGTCTACCCCTCGCAGCCTCACGCTCAGTTTGCAGAGTTCACCGCCCAGCGAACAGAGGATTGTGAGGGAGTCGCCATCATAGACATCAGATCTTGGCACGGCTGCCGGCCGCTTCGTCGCCAGCACTTTTAGGTGCGCGACGGCGCTGCTGCTGCGGAGGGCGAGGTGATCGTGAGCGACTGCACCAGCTTGTGGCTCAGGTTCCTGGTCGACCGACGCGGCGCTTTTGTATTTTGAGTTCTTGACGCTTCGCGTATCCCCACCAGCCCATCCAGGAACAATACCCAGGAGAGCTGACGGCAGAAAGAGGAAGAGACGCACATTGAGAAACAGCGCGGGAACCAACGATGAATTGGGAGATCTGGTAGCGAAGGGTGCGGGTGCTGCTGCTGGTGTTGTCTGTTGCCGCTGGTATTGTTGCTGCTGGTACTGCTGCTGCTGGTGTTGCCGGGTCTCGTGCTGCTGGTGCTGGTGGTGGTGCTGCTGCTGGTCTGGTGCTGATGGTGCTGCTGCTGGTGTTGCTGCTGGTGCTATTGCTGTTGGTGCTGCTGTTGCTGGTACTGCTGGGTGCTGCTGCTGGTGCTGCTGCTGGTGCTGCTGCTGGTGCTGTTGCTGCTGCTGCTGGCACTGCTGCTGCTGGTGATGCTGCTGGTGCTGCTGCTGGTGTTGTTGGTTTTCGTGCTGCTGGTGCTGCTGGTGCTGCTGCTGGTGCTGGTGGTGGTGGTGCTGCTGCTGGGCTGGTGCTGCTGGTGCTGCTGCTGGTGCTTTTGCCTCTGGTGGTGCTGTTGCCGCTGGTGGTGGTGCTGCTGCTGGTGCTCCTGCTGCCGGTGCTGCTGGTGCTGCTGCTGGTGTTGCTGGTTCTCGTGCTGCTGCTGGTGCTGCTGGTGCTGCTGCTGCTGGTGCTGGTGTCGCTGTTGGTGGTGCTGCTGCTGGTGCTGCTGCTGCTTCTCGTGCTGCTGGTGCTGCTGATAGTGCTTTTGCTGCTGGTGGTGGTGCTGCTGGTGCTGCTGGTACTGCTGCTAGTGCTGGTGGTAGTGCTGCTGCTGGTGCCGTTGCTGGTGCTGCTGCTGCTGGTGCTGCTGGTGCTGCTGGTGCTGCCGCTGCTGCTAATGCTGTTGCAGGTGGTTGCGGTGCGGCTGCTGGTGCTGCTGGTGCTGACGGTGATGGTGGAAGCTGGCAGTTTAACAACCGCATCGGAAACGTTTTCTTGGAGGTCCCCTGGGGCCATGTTGGGGCTCTCTTGAGGGTTTTCTTGGGGCCCTCCTGGGGCTCTTTTGGGGGGTCTTGGGGCCCTCTTGGGGCTCCTTTTGGGGTCTAGGAGGCCTCTTGGGGCCCTCTTGGGGTTCTTTTTTGGGGTCTGGGGGGCCTCTTCGGGTCATCTTGGAGGCCACGACTGAAAAAAGAGGGCGGCGTCAATTCGCGTCGCCCCCTCGGAGGCTCAAAAAGGGCGTCTTGAGGCCCTCTTGGGCCGCTATTGGGGCGCTCTTGGGAGCTCTTGGGGCCTTCTTGGGGCCCTCGTGGGGCACTCTTGGAGCTCTCTTGGGCCATCTTGGGGCCATCTGGACGCCTCGAGAGTCCATCGGCCGCGAAAAGGCGAGAAGGCAAACAACATCAGTTTTCCTCAGGTTTTGGAGCCATTTTGGCATCTTGGGGGGGTCCTTGGAGGGCTGGGAGGGCACTTGAAACCGTATTGGGGCCGTCTTGAAGCCTCTTGGATGCGTGTCGGAGGCTATCTTGAGCCATCTCGAGGTATGTTGGGCCATCTTGGAGGCCATCTTGGGCTCTCTGTGGCCCTCTTGGAGCCATCTTGCCCCGAAAAGAGCCCTCTGCCACCTCGCGGGGTGCCCCGTCCAGGCCCAGGGGAGGGGGCAGGGGGAGGGGTAACCCCCTCCCCCGAGCAGGGGAAGGAGGAGGTTTTGACAGAGAGAAGACACAACTCCCTAAATCACCTACGCCCAGAGGGCTGGTGGGATTGGGTGTTCTCTGATAGCGAAGGGTGCGGGTGTTGCTGATGGTGCTGCTGCTGGTGCTGGTACTGCTGCTGACGGTGTTGCTGCTGGTATTCCTGGTTCCCGTACTGTTGGCGCTGCCTGCTGATGCTGCTTGTGCTGCTGGTGCTGCTGGTGGTGCTGGTGTTAGTGGTGCTGCTGCTGGGCTGGTGTTGCTGGTCCCCCTGCTTCCGGTGCTGGTGTTGGTGGTGGTGCGGCTGCTATGCTGGTGCTAGTGGTGATGCTGGTGCTGCTGCTGGTACTATTGCTGGTGATAGTGGTGCTGTTGCTGATGCTGCTGGTGTTGCTGCTGAGGCTGGTGTTGCTGGTTCTCGTGCTGTCGGTGGTGCTGCTGCTGCTGCTGGTGCTGTTGCTGGTGACTGGTGGTGGTGCTGCTGCTGCTGATGCTGCTGCTGGTGCTGCTGCTAGTACTGTCGGTGATGGTGGTAGCAGGCTGTGTAACAATCGCCTCGGACGCGTGTACTCGGATGTCTTTGGGAGCCATCTTGGGGCTCTCTTGGGGTTCTTCTGGGGCCCTCTTGGGGCTCTTTTGGGGGGTCCTTGGGCCATCCTGAGGCTCTTTTTTGGGGGTCTGGGCGGCCTCTTCGGGCCATCTTGGAGGCCTCGGCTGAAAAAGAGGGCGGCAACAATTTGCGTCGCCCCCTCGGAGGCACCGAAAGGGCGTCTTGGGCCCCTCTTGGGCCGCTCTTGGGGCGCTCCTGGGCGCTCTTGGGGCCCTCTTGGGGCCCTCTGGAGCCTCTCTTGGGGCTCTCTTTGGCCATCTTGGGGCCATCTCGACGCCTCAAGAGCCTATCGGAAGCGAAAATGCGAAAAATGCAAAACACATAGATTTTCCTTAGGTTTTGGAGCCATTTTGGCTTCTTGGGGGGGTCTTTGGAAGGCCTGGAGGCCACTTGAAACCGTCTTAGGCCCGTCTTGAGGCATCTTTGATGTGTGTTGGAGGCTATCTTGAGCCATCTTGAGTTATCTTGAGCCATCTTGGAGGCCATCCTGGGCTCTCTGAGGCCTTCTTGGAGCCATCTTGGGCCAACAAGGACGCTCTGACACCTCGCGGGGCGCCCCGTCCAGACCCAGGGGAGGGGGTAGGGGGAGGGGTCAAGTTACCGCTGGCGCAAGCCGTCTCGCTCACTCCCACCCGCCCTCCCAACGTATAAGTAGCGCCCGAGCCTCAGCATGTTCAGCGATCGTCTTTGGATAGACAGCTTCTGTGAACCAAAACCGACCCCATGTGCGCGACGCTGGGCCGAGGTGCGCCACGCGCGCCAGGCACACCTGGGGCCCCAAGCGTACCAGGCATGTTTGGTGCGCCACTGTCGGGGCGCGCGCAGAGTGTGCCAGGTGCGCCTGCGCACGTGGCGGCACACATCGGAACCATGTCGCCCCCCACCATCCTTGTCGAAAACCAATGCGCAATCGCGTCGGGGTGGCCATCATGGTGTCTGGTGGGCCTGCACACACCAGGCCATATGCCAGCACCCCAGCCGTCCCTTTCAAAACCACTTGACAGGGATCTCGGGGTGGCCGCGCGTGATCCAGATTTAGCCGCGAAGTGCATTCTGTATTGTTTTTCTGCAGGGATGGTGGCCGTGCACACAGCAGGCAACATGCTGGCACCCCCGCCGTCCCTGTCCAAAAACAATACAAAGTGTTCGCGGGGCTCACGAGCATGACCCAAGACTTGGCCCAAAGTGTACTCTGTATTGTTTTTTTGACAGGGATGGTGGGGGGCGGCCGCATCGGGTTGGCTGCGCATGCTCCCAATTTGGAGGCAGAGTGTGTTTTGTATTGTTCCCCACATCCAAAGTGGGGTTCTTGTTTTCTCTGCGCACCCCCCGCGCAGGATCTCACGCCCTCTCTCTCTCTCTCTCTCTCTCTCTTCCTCTTTCTCGCCATCATCATCATCAGTCATCATCATCATGACCCACACCTCTCCTCCTCAGCACCATCACACTTACCCATACACCACTCGATCGCTCACTCACTCACTCACTCACTCACTCATCATGATCATCACATGAGGATATCATCCGTTGGCGTCACACATCACTCAGTCAGTCCGTCACTCACTCGAGTATCAAGCGGGAGCGTCGTCTGTGAGTGAATTGCGAGGAAGTCTCAGGCGGGAGCCTCTCCCTATGGGGCCCGCAGATCATCTTACTAATCCGAGGCGGGTCATCGGGATCCTGTAACTGTCGTCACTTTTGGGCTCCTGGGGCGTGAATTTGGAGGAAGTATCAGGCGGGAGCGTCGTCTGTGAGTGAATTGCGAGGAAGTCTCAGGCGGGAGCCTCTCCCTATGGGGCCCGCAGATCATCTTACTAATCCGAGGCGGGTCATCGGGATCCTGTAACTGTCGTCACTTTTGGGCTCCTGGGGCGTGAATCTGGAGGAAGTATCTAGCGGGAGCCTCGTCTGTGAGTGAATTGCGAGGAAGTCTCAGGCGGGAGCTTCTCCCTATGGGGCCCGCAGATCATCTTATTAATCCGAGGCGGGTCATCGGGATCCTGTAACTGTCGTGACTTTTGGGCTCCCGGGGCGTGAATTTGGAGGAAGTATCAGGCGGGGGCGTCGTCTGTGAGTGAATTGCGAGGAAGTCTCAGGCGGGGGCCTCTCCCTATGGGGCCCGCAGATCATCTTACTAATCCGAGGCGGGTCATTGGGATCCTGTAACTGTCGTCACTTTTGGGCTCCTGGGGCGTGAATTTGGAGGAAGTATCAGGCGGGAGCGTTGTCTGTGAGTGAATTGCGAGGAAGTCTCAGGCGGGAGCCTCTCTCTATGGGGCCCGCAGATCATCTTACCAATCCGAGGCGGGTCATCGGGATCCTGTAACTGTCGTCACTTTTGGGCTCCTGGGGCGTGAATTTGGAGGAAGTATCAGGCGGGAGCCTCGTCTGTGAGTGAATTGCGAGGAAGTCTCAGGCGGGGGTCTCCTCCCTATGGGGCCCCCAGATCATGTTACTAATCCGAGGCGGGCCATCGGAATCCTGTAACTGTCGTCGCTGTTGGGCTCCTGAGGCCTGAATATGGGAGAAGTATCAGGCGGGCGCTCCATCCCTGTGGGGCACGCACTTCATGTTCGAACCCGAGCGGGTCATCCGAGCGAGCTTTTTGGGCTCCTCAGTTCCTGCGGCCTGAACAAGGGGGAAGTATCAAGCGGGAACTTTGTCTGTGGGCGGTGCGGGTAGTCCCGTCTGAGGACCGTCTCTTGTCGTCACTTGGAGGATCGAAGGGGAACTCGCTCCTGCGGCCTGAATATTCTCTTTCGACTTGCCCACGTCCAATTGCTGGCCAACCTTGTCGTCGTCGGCGGGAGAGGGAACTTGAAAAGGTTCATTCTCCCGCGTTCGTTTGGGCTGGGGAGGGAACTTGAAAAGGTCCACTCTCTAGCTGCGGGAGAGGGAGCTTGAAAAGGTTCACTTTCCCGTTCGTGGCAGGATTGGGCTGGAGAGGGAACTTGAAAAGGTTCGACGTCTCTAGCTGCGGGGGAGGGAACTTGCAAAGGCCCCCTGTCCCCCCTTGTCGTCGGAGCGAAGGGGGAACTTGAAAAGGTTCACCCTTCATTCGCGGGAAAGGGTACTTGAAGAGGCTCACTTTCCCTTGGAGAGGGAACTTGCAAAGGTTCACTCTCCAGCAGCGGGAAAGGGAACTTGCAAGGGTTCACTTCCCCGCGCGTTCCAACTGGAGAGGGAACTTGAAAAGGTTCCCTCTCCAGCAGCGGGAAAGGGAACTTGCAAAGGTTCACTTTCCCGCGCGTTCCAACTGGAGAGGGAACTTGAAAAGGTCCCCTCTCCAGTTTTTTTTCCTAACACCGATGTTTCAATGGACTAAGGGGTCACTAACGCAATTTTTTTCTCGGGCGTCGGGGGAGGAATCGCGTTGGCCGGAAACGGAGCTGAGCCTGGCGCGGGCGCTCGATGGAAAACCCTCACGAAACGCTTTGAAATCGATGATTGCGGATGACGAGCAGCACATTTTGCAATTTCCCCATAGGGGGATGGAACGCAATGTACGTTTTTCTTTGGCATGCGTCACGAAAACGGCCCCTCGAGAACGAAAACGACGCAACGCCCTATTTTCATTATGAAACAATTAGCATTTGAGAGAGTTTTTCATAGATGCACGTGCCCGGGGGCCCTGGAGGAGGAGGAGGGGCAGGAGGAGGGGCAGGAGGAGGAGGAGGATGAGCAGGAGGAGGAGCAGGAGGAGGAGCAGGAGGAGGAGCAGGAGGAGGAGGAGGAGGAGGAGGAGGAGGAGGAGGAGGAGGATAGGAGGAGGAGGAGGAGGAGGCGAGGAGCAGCAGGAGGGGGAGGAGGGGGAGGAGGGGGAGGGGGCCAGCGCCAGACCGAGTCGTGAGGAGGGGTCGGAGGAGGAGGAGGAGGAGGAGGAGGAGGAGGAGGAGGAGGAGGAGGAGGAGGAGGAGGAGGAGGAGGCGGAGGAGGAGGAGGAGGAGGGGCAGGAGGAGGAGGAGGAGGAGGAGGAGGAGGAAGAGGAGGGGCAGCAACGTCAACATCGGCGATGTCGGGCGGACGTTGCTAGGGGCTAAGCGTGCGAAGGTCCTCTCCTCAGGCCGGACGAATGTGTGCGACAGGGAAAGGAGGGGGGTACGAAATCTGATGCATTCAGAGAAGGGGTAGACAAGGGAGGAAGGTGCAAGGAGGATAGGAGGCAGCAGGAGGAGGAGGAGGACGAGGAGGCAGGCGGAGGCAGGAGGATTCAGAGGAGGGGTAGTCAGGGTGGAGGAAGGAGGAGGAGGAGGAGGAGGAGGAGGAGGAGGAGGAGGAGGAGGAGGACGAGGACGAGGACGAGGACGAGGACGAGGACGAGGACGAGGAGGACGAGGAGGACGAGGAGGAGGAGGAGGAGGACGAGGAGGACGAGGAGGACGAGGAGGACGAGGAGGACGAGGAGGACGAGGAGGAGGAGGAGGAGGAGGAGGAGGAGGAGGAGGAGGAGGAAAGGGGGGGAATGCGAACTTTGATGCGTTCAGAGGAGGGAGGGGTGAGACAAGAGTAGCCTTTTTACCTTCCCTGACATCCCCGCGGTGTGACAAAATCACGACGGCAGGTTTTCGGCAATTTTCGGCCTCTGGAGGCCCTCACAGGGCCTCGGGAGCGTCAAAAAACGACTCAGGATGAAAAGCCGGTCCCAGGGAAGGGGTCCAGACCTCTGGGGACCGACGTTGTGAGAAACATTCAGAGGCGCGAGGGTTAAGATCTTCCTTGCTCGGGGGAGGGTTGCTAATGTTCTCCACTTTTTGGGGATGTAATTGTGCCACCTGGCGGAGGGCACCCTCGAATGTTATCATGTTTCCTCAGCGGAAGGGCTAGTGTTCTTCATGAATGTTCTTCTGTCCTCGCGCGCACTGTACGAAATCAGATGCGCTCAGAGTAGCGAGGGGTGAGACAAGGGTAGCCTTTTTGCCTTTTCTGGCTTTCGAAGAGCCTCTTCGTCGCCACGGCTGGATGCACCGTGAAAAACCAGTGCGTTTGGACCTCCTCCTCCTCCTCGTGCTCCTCGTGCTCCTCCTCCTCCTCCTCCTCGTCCTCGTCCTCGTCCTCCTGCTCCTTCTCCTCATCCTCTCCTCCTCCTCCTGAAAAACCAGTGCGTTTGGATCTTGGGAGGGGTCCAGGCACGGATCTAGAGCCGATCTGGCCAGCGCTGTCCCACCGCCTCTCCTCCGAGCGCAGCTGGATTTGGGTCAGGACTAGGAGGACGAGGAGGACGAGGAGGACGAGGAGGAGGAGGAGGAGGAGGAGGAGGAGGGACGGGGGGGAATGCGAACTTTGATGCGTTCAGAGGAGGGAGGGGTGAGACAAGAGTAGCCTTTATACCTTCCCTGACATCCCCGCGGTGTGACAAAATCACGACGGCAGGTTTTCGGCAATTTTCGGCCTCTGGAGGCCCTCACCGGGCCTCGGGAGCGTCAAAATTGACGCCCCCGAGGAGGGGGAGGAGGAGGAGGAGGAGGAGGAGGACAGAAGGGGTATGAGGACGGAAGGGGTATGGGGAGGGCGATGACGAGGAGGAGGTGGAGAAGGAGGAGGAGGAGGAGGAGAAGGAGGGGGGGGGAAATAGAAGAAGAGGAAAAGATGGCAGAGGGGAGGGCGATACGAGGGTGTTTGCCATGGCCGGGAGGAAAGGGATAAGGGAAAGCTAAACAGATTATCATGTGGGGTCCTTCCGTCGGAGTAATTTTTTATCAGGGATGGTGTGGGGTGTGTGATCACGGGGTTGGCATTGGTCCTGGTTGGGTGCCGGTCGCCTGGGGGAGGGGGTGTATATTAATAAGGACAGCGATAAACCCCTCCCCCGAGCAGGGGAAGGAGGAGGTTTTGGCAGAGAGAAGACAAAGTTCGCCAAACCACCTACGCCCAGAGGGCTGGTGGGATTCTTGAGCCCCTTGTCTTACAGTCTTACATCCGTTCGGACGGCCACGCCAGCTGGTAGTTCGACTACGCCTGTTGGCCGATGCAGTGTTGTATACCTTTGGACTCGAGGCATCGTTGGCCCTCGGCTCGATCTGCAGGCTCGCAGCGTTATTCAGGTAACTCGGCGCAAGCCCGAGTCTTCGTGATAATACTTTCGTGCTAGCGTGGATCTGGCAGCAGACGTGGCACCAGAGAAAATGAACCCGATGCGACCCCGACTGCGATTCTTATTTCGCGTGATGAGCGTCTGGAATGCGCACAGTCCTGTCTTTGTGGTGCCTGCTTGGGGCCTCTTGGAGGCCGCTTGGGGGTCTCTTGAATGCTTCTTGTAGCCTCTATGGGAACACTTCATGGTCTGGGCATCTTGGGGCGTCTTGGGGCCTCTTGCGCCGTCGAGCCCTTCTGGAAGCTGTCTTACCGTTAAACTTTCGGGATCATCGATGTGCAATCTTACGTCCAAGGCCCCATCGGAGGACCTCAAGTGGACCTCGGGAGGAGGAGGATGAGGAGGAGGAGGGCCCTGTTGAGCACGTCTTGGGGCCCTCTTGGCCCGTCTTGGGGTCCTATGGCATTTGGACGAGAAGGGAGAGGAGGGGTATGAATAGGAGGAGGAAGGAAGAGGACGAGGGAGGGGGGAGTAGGGAGCAGGGAGGATGGATGGATGATGATGATGATGCTGATGATGATGATGATGATGCTGATGACGATGATGATGATGATGATGAGGAGGAGGAGGAGGAGGAGGAGGATGAGGCAGGATGAGGAGGAGGAGGAGGAGGAGGGAGGATGAGGAGGAATACGGTGGAGGATGAGGGAGGAGGAGGAAGAGGAGCATGATGCTGATGATGATGCTGATGATGATAAAGAGGAGCGCGTGCCAGTGCCCGCGACCGCATGTCAGCAGCATGCAATTCAGCAGTGAGCTACATCCCTCTTGCCACCTGCGTGTCCACATTTCTCGCTCGCTCGTTGCACCCCGTATCGGGCACGTTCCCGATGTGTGGACACAGGGAGGGAGGGGGAGGTGTAGGAGAAGGAGGAGCAGCAGGATGAGTGGCAGGAAGAGGAAGCTGAGGAGGAGGAGGAGGAGGGGTCAGGAGGCGAATGAGAAACAGGAGTAAGAATAATCACATGGGGGATGACGGATATGACGAAGAAAACGACGACGGCGACGCCGACGGCGACGACGACGACGATGACGACGACGACAGGAGCAGACCTTTCGCTCGGAGAGCGTCCTGGAGAATTCTTGGGGCCATCGCGGGGCCCTCTTGGGGCCATGTTGGAGGCCTCTGGGGCCCTTTTGGTGCTCTGTTGGGGCCCTCTGGGGCTCTTGGGGCGCTCGTGGGGCCCTCTTGGAGGCCTTGGGGGCCATCTTGGAGGCCTCTTGGGCCCTGCTGGGTCTCTCTCAGGGCCCTCCTGGGGCGCACTTGCGGCTCTCTTAGGGCCCTCCTGGAGGCCGTCAGGGCCCTCTTGGGGCCATCGATCAAAGACAGAAGGGGGTAAAGAATGACGCCCCCCCCTCCCCGTCGGGGCCCTGAACCTCCGGGGGCACTCCTGGGCCGCTCTTAGGGCGGTCTTGGGCGCTTTCGGGGCCGTCTTGGGCCCCTCCTGGGCCCCTCCTGGGGCCTTCCTGGGCCATCTTGGAACCAGCTCGAGGCTCCCGGAGCCCATCGGACGCGAAACAGCGAGAACGCAAAAAAACATCGAAAACACAGAAGGGTTTTGAAGGATTTTGGCCTCTTGGGGACCTCCTTGGGAGGCGCGGAAAGCACTTGGAGCCGTCCCGGGGCGGAGGGCTCTTGGATGCACCTTGAAAGCTATCTTGAACCATCTTGGGCTATCTTGCGCGATCTTGGAGGCCATCTTGGGCTCTGTGGGGCCGTCTTGGAGCCAGGGGCCATCTCGGGCCATCTTGGGCGCTCTGCCCGCTCGCGGGGCGCCTCGTCCAGACCCAGGGGGAGAAAGCAGGGGGAGGGGGACCCCCCTCCCCGAAGGGGAAGGAGGAGGTTTAGCAGAACGAGCTCGTCAGACCACTCACGGTAGAAAGGGCTGGTGGGATTACTGATAGGTTTGCATGGGAGCTCAGTTTGGGTGTGGAATGTAGTTTTGTTTCGGATTCGAGTGTTGCTCATGTCGGAGTCTGATTTGAAGCTGGATTTGGATTCGGGCGCGCAAGCTTGGGCCTCGTGCCCAGGCCCGTGCACGGAACACTTGCGGCATGGAACTTCCTTTTCGGATGCCGTCGCTTCTTTTGGGGCGCGCGCAGCGCAGGAAGTGACTCACTTCTGATGGCCGGGCGGGGCTTGGAGTGACTCACTTCGGCGGCCCCTCTGTGTTCATCGTCTTCTCGTCGTGGTTCTCTGTGTCATTGATTAGGATTGCTTGGCATCGCTTGGCGTTGCTTGGCATTGCTTTGTATGGCTTGGCATTGCTGGAGCGCCACCGCGACGTCAAGGTGGTCACATTAGACACCAGGACCCCGGGACCGCCCAAAAACGATCCGGGACGAGAAACCGGCCCTGGGGAAGCTCATTGTGGCGACCTTTCGAACACCGCCCAGGAGGCTGTCTGGCCCATCCTCCTTCGCGTCGTGTCGGGTGTGTCGGGTGGGCCACTGGCTCAGGCCCTTGGGTCCAGGATCCCTTTGCCGGAGGGGCACCGCTCCGAGCCCGTGCCAGGCCTTCCCTCCCGCATCACCGAGCGACAGGACATCGGCTCCCGAGTCTGCCGACGAGCGATGGCTGGCACGCTCCAGGCCACGGTGCTCGCGCTGGCCGGCGCGCTGCGCCTGCAGCAGGCCTCGGCGCACGGCAAGCTCACGGTGCCCGCCTCGCGCAACGAGCTGAGCTCGGCGGCTCGTCGACGTGCGCGCGCTGCCTCGACGGCGCTGGGCCCTGCGGCGACTCGTCGAGCTTGAACTTCTTCGCAGGGCCGCAGGCCACGTGGACTGCGGGGAGCATCGTGCCCATCACCGTGGTGGTGACGGCACACCACATGGGCCACTACGAGTTCCGGATCTGCGACGCGCGGCTTGACGGCTCGACATCAGACCCAGAGGGGTGCCTCAACAGGTGGGTTTTGGAGCGCGCCACCCCAGGGGAGGTGACCGCGGCGTTCGGGCTTGGAGCTTGTGCCCCTGGAGACGACCGGCCCTTCTGCGTCCCCATGGACGGGCGCCACCCGGAGCGCTGGTACCTGCCGCCGCGCGGGGAGGTGGACGGAACGCACACGGTATATTTCAAAGTGCCTGCCGTTCTGCGGTGCGATGAGTGCACGCTCCAGTGGCGCTGGTGGTCTGCCAACAGCTGCCAGCCCGCAGGGGATTACGGCTGCTACAAGGACGTTCTGCAGTCCAGCGGGTATTGGGTGGGCTCGAAGGCGCCCTGGTGGACCGCGTTCGGCGGCAGCTGCTCTGGTCCAGCGGGCCCGAACGGGCATTTCGGTTGCGGGGGGCAGTTTTGGAATTGCGCTGATATCGCAGTGCTTCCTGCGGATGGCTCTCCCAGCCCGCCCGCGCCTGTGCCAGCGCCGGCGCCAATGCCAACGTCGACGCCTACAGCGAGCCCCGCGATAATTCCTCCAGCACCCACGTCGGCGCCCACCTCGATGCCCACCTCGGCGCCCAGCGCTGCCCCGACCTTCGCGCCAACGGCATCAGGTGGCGCGTGCACGGGCGCTCCGTGCACATCCCCTGGCGCTTGTCGATCCCAGTGGGGCCGCTGTGGCGTTGGTGCGCCGCGGTGCAACGACCAGTCGACTTGGAAGGCTGACGGCTGCGGGCCATCTTCGGCGGCGCACCGAGGGGTGGTGGGGCAATGGTGGAGGGTTTCGCAGAAGGATGGGTACTTCTAATAACCTCCCCGATGGCTTCTGAGGAACACCCGAGGGCTTCCAAGAAGCATCCTGCTTCGGCGATGCCTTCCCTCGTTCCCCTACCCCCCTGGCGCGCCGCCAACATCGCTGCCCACCTCGGTGCCCGCCTCGGTGCCCACCTCGGCGCCCACTGTGTCGCAGAATCCAAGGCCGACTCCAGAGCCGCAGCCAGAGCCAACCGCCGCCCCGACCTCCGCGCCCACGGCATCAGGTGGCGCCTGCACGGGCGCTCCATGCACAGTCCCTGGCGCTTGTCGATCCCAGCGGGGCCACTGTGGCATTGGCGCGCCGTGGTGCAACGCCCAGTCGACCTGGAAGGCTGACGGCTGCGGGCTATCTTCGGCGGCGAGCCCAGGGGTGGCGGGGCAATGGGGGAGGGCTTCGCAGAAGGATGGTTGCTTCAAATGATCCCCCCGAGGGCTTCTAAGGAGCCCCCGAGGGCTTCTGAGAAGCGTCCTGCCTTCGGCGATGCCTTTCCTTGTTCCCCTTATCACTCCCTTCGGCGCGCCGCCAACATCGCTGCTCGCTGCGAAGGCGGTCAAACTGCATCGGTTCTTGGGGGCGTAACAGGCCAGATCTTGGCACGGCTGCCGGCCGTTTCGTCGCCAGCACTTTTAGGCGCGCGACGGTGCTGCTGCTGCGGCGGGCGAGGTGATCGTGAGCGACTGCGCCAGCTTGTGGCTCAGGTTCCTGGCCGACCGACGCGGCGCTTTTGCATTTTGAATTCTTGGCGCTTCGCGCATCCCCACCCGCCCATCCAGGAACAATACCCAGGAGAACTGACGGCAGAAAGAGGAAGAGACGCACATTGAGAAACAGCGCGGGCACCAACGATGAATTGGGAGATCTGGTAGCGAAGGGTGCGGGTGCTGCTGCTGGTGTTGTCTGTCGCCGCTGGTATTGTTGCTGCTGGTACTGCTGCTGCTGGTGTTGCCGGGTCTCGTGCTGCTGGTGCTGGTGGTGGTGCTGCTGCTGGTCTGGTGCTGATGGTGCTGCTGCTGGTGTTGCTGCTGGTGCTATTGCTGTTGGTGCTGCTGTTGCTGGTACTGGTGGGTGCTGCTGCTGGTGCTGCTGCTGGTGCTGCTGCTGGTGCTGTTGCTGCTGCTGCTGGCACTGCTGCTGCTGGTGATGCTGCTGGTGCTGCTGCTGGTGTTGCTGGTTCTCGTGCTGCTGGTGCTGCTGGTGCTGCTGCTGGTGCTGGTGGTGGTGGTGCTGCTGCTGGGCTGGTGCTGCTGGTGCTGCTGCTGGTGCTTTTGCCTCTGGTGGTGCTGTTGCCGCTGGTGGTGGTGCTGCTGCTGGTGCTCCTGCTGCCGGTGCTGCTGGTGCTGCTGCTGGTGTTGCTGGTTCTCGTGCTGCTGCTGGTGCTGCTGGTGCTGCTGCTGGTGCTGGTGTCGCTGTTGGTGGTCCTGCTGCTGGTGCTGCTGCTGCTTCTCGTGCTGCTGGTGCTGCTGATAGTGCTTTTGCTGCTGGTGGTGGTGCTGCTGGTACTGCTGCTAGTGCTGGTGGTAGTGTTGCTGCTGGTGCCGTTGCTGGTGCTGCTGCTGCTGGTGCTGCTGGTGCTGCTGGTGCTGCCGCTGCTGCTAATGCTGTTGCAGGTGGTTGAGGTGCGGCTGCTGGTGCTGCTGGTGCTGACGGCGATGGTGGAAACAGGCAGTTTAACAACCGCATCGGAAACGTTTTCTTGGAGGTCCCCTGGGGCCATCTTGGGGCTCTCTTGATGGTTTTCTTGGGGCCCTCCTGGAGCTCTTTTGGGGGGTCTTGGGGCCCTCTTGGGGCTCCTTTTGGGGTCTAGGAGGCCTCTTGGGGCCCTCTTGGGTTTTTTTGGGGGGTCTGGGGGGCCTCTTCGGGCCATCTTGGAGGCCGCGACTGAAAAAAGAGGGCGGCGTCCATTCGCGTCGCCCCCTCGGAGGCTCAAAAAGGGCGTCTTGAGGCCCTCTTGGGCCGCTATTGGGGCGCTCTTGGGCGCTCTTGGGGCCCTCTTGGGGCCCTCGTGGGGCACTCTTGGAGCTCTCTTGGGCCATCTTGGGGCCATCTGGACGCCTCAAGAGTCCATCGGACGCGAAAAGGCGAGAAGGCAAACAACATCAGTTTTCCTTCGGTTTTGGAGCCATTTTGGCATCTTGGGGGGGTCCTTGGAGGGCTGGGAGGGCACTTGAAACCGCATTGGGGCCGTCTTGAAGCCTCTTGGATGCGTGTCGGAGGCTATCTTGAGCCATCCTGAGGTATGTTGGGCCATCTTGGAGGCCATCTTGGGCTCTCTGTGGCCGTCTTGGAGCCATCTTGCCCCGAAAAGAGCCCTCTGCCACCTCGCGGGGTGCCCCGTCCAGGCCCAGGGGAGGGGGTAGGGGGAGGGGTGCAGGGGAAGGAGGAGGTTTTGACAGGGAGAAGACACAACTCCCTAAATCACCTACGCCCAGAGGGCTGGTGGGATTTGGTGTTCTCTGATAGCGAAGGGTGCGGGTGTTGCTGCTGGTGCTGCTGCTGGTGCTGGTACTGCTGCTGACGGTGTTGCTGCTGGTATTCCTGGTTCCCGTACTGTTGGCGCTGCCTGCTGATGCTGCTTGTGTTGCTGGTGCTGCTGGTGGTGCTGGTGTTAGTGGTGCTGCTGCTGGGCTGGTGCTGCTGGTCCTCATGCTTCCGGTGCTGGTGTTGGTGGTGGTGCGGCTGCTATGCTGGTGCTAGTGGTGATGCTGGTGCTGCTGCTGGTACTATTGCTGGTGATAGTGGTGCTGCTGCTGATGCTGCTGGTGCTGCTGCTGAGGCTGGTGTTGCTGGTTCTCGTGCTGTCGGTGGTGGTGCTGCTGCTGCTGCTGGTGCTGTTGCTGGTGATTGTGGTGGTGGTGCTGCTGCTGCTGGTGATGCTGCTGCTGGTGCTGCTGCTAGTACTGCCGGTGATGGTGGTAGCAGGCTGTGTAACAACCGCCTCGGGAGCGTGTACTCGGATGTCTTTGGGAGCCATCTTGGGGCTCTCTTGGGGTTCTTTTGGTGCCCTCTTGGGGCTCTTTCGGGGGGTCTTTGGGCCATCCTGAGGCTCTTTTTTGGGGGTCTGGGCGGCCTTTTCGGGCCATCTTGGATGCCTCGGCTGAAAAAGAGGGCGGCGGCAATTTGCGTCGCCCCCTCGGAGGCTCCAAAAGGGCGTCTTGGGCCCCTCTTGGGCCGCTCTTGGGGCGCTCCTGGGCGCTCTTGGGGCCCTCTTGGGGCCCTCTGGAGCCTCTCTTGGGGCTCTCTTGGGCCATCTTGGGGCCATCTTGACGCCTCAAGAGCCTATCGGAAGCGGAAATGCGAGAAGGCAAAACATTTAGATTTTCCTTAGGTTTTGGAGCCATTTTGGCTTCTTGGGGGGGTCCTTGGAGGCCCTGGAGGCCACTTGAAACCGTCTTAGGCCCGTCTTGAGGCATCTTTTATATGTGTGTCGGAGGCTATCTTGGGCCATCTTGAGTTATCTTGAGCCATCTTGGAGGCCACCCTGGGCTCTCTGAGGCCCTCTTGGAGCCATCTTGGGCCAAAAAGGACGCTCTGACACCTCGCGGGGCGCCCCGTCCAGACCCAGGGGAGGGGGTAGGGGGAGGGGTCAAGTTACCACTGGCGCAAGCCGTCTCGCTCACTCCCACCCGCCCTCCCAACATATAAGTAGCACCCGAGCCTCAGCATGTTCAGCGATCGTCTTTGGATGGACAGCTGCTGTGAACCAAAACCGACCCCATGTGCGCGACGCTGGGCCGAGGTGCGCCACGCGCGCCAGGCACACCTGGGGCCCCAAGCGTACCAGGCACGTCTGGTGCGCCACTGTCGGGGCACGCGCAGAGTGTGCCAGGTGCGCCTGCGCACGTGGCGGCACACATCGGAACCATGTCGCCCCCCACCATCCTTGTCGAAAACCAATGCGCAATCGCGGCGGGGTGGCCATCGCGGTGTCTGGTGGGCCTGCACACACCAGGCCATATGCCAGCACCCCAGCCGTCCCTTTCAAAAACCACTTGACAGGGATCTCAGGGTGGCCGCGCGTGATCCAGATTTAGCCGCGAAGTGCATACTGTATTGTTTTTCTGCAGGGATGGTGGCCGTGCACACAGCAGGCAACATGCTGGCACCCCCGCCGTCCCTGTCAAAAAACAATACAAAGTGTTCGCGGGGCTCACGAGCATGACCCAAGACTTGGCCCAAAGTGTACTCTGTATTGTTTTTTGACAGGGATGGTGGGGGGCGGCCGCATCGGGTTGGCTGCGCATGCTCCCAATTTGGAGGCAGAGTGTGTTTTGTATTGTTTTTTATAAGGGATGGTGTGGGGTGTGTGATCATGGGGTTGGCATTGTTCCCGGTTGGGTGCCGGTCGCCTGGGGGAGGGGGTGTATATTAGTAAGGACAGTGATAAACCCTTCCCCCGAGCAGGGGAAGGAGGAGGTTTTGGCAGAGAGAAGACAAAGTTCGCCAATCCACCTACGCCCAGAGGGCTGGTGGGATTCTTGAGCCCCTTGTCTTACAGTCTTACATCCGTTCGGACGGCCACGCCAGCTGGTACTTCGACTACGCCTGTTGGCCGATGCAGTGTTGTATACCTTTGGATTCGAGGCATCATTGGCCCTCGGCTCGATCTGCAGGCTCGCAGCGTTATTCAGGTAACTCGGCGCAAGCCCGAGTCTTCGTGCGAATACTTTCGTGCTAGCGCGGGTTGGCAGCAGACGTGGCACCAGAGAAAATGAACCCGATGCGACCCCGACTGCGATTCTTGTTTCTCGTGATGAGCGTCTGGAATGCGCGCAGTCCTGTCTTTGTGGTGCCTGCTTGGGGCCTCTTGGAGGCCGCTTGGGGGTCTCTTGAATGCTTCTTGTTGCTTCTATGGGAACACTTCATGGTCTGGGCATCTTGGGCCGTCTTGGGGCCTCTTGCGCCGTCGAGCCCTTCTGGAAGCTGTCTTGCCGTTAAACTTTCGGGATCATCGATGTGCAATCTTACGTCCAAGGCCCCATCGGAGGACCTCAAGTGGACCTCGGGAGGAGGAGGAGGAGGAGGAGGAGGACCCTGTTGAGCACGTCTTGGGGCCCTATGGCATTTCGACAAGAAGGGAGAGGAGGAGTATGAATAGGAGGAGGAAGGAAGAGGACGTGGGAGGGGGGAGTAGGGAGCAGGGAGGATGGATGGATGATGATGATGATGATGATGATGATGATGAGGATGATGATGATGATGATAAGGAGGAGGAGGAGGCAGGATGAGGAGGAGGAGGAGGAGGGAGGAGGAGGAGGAATACGGTGGAGGATGAGGGAGGAGGAGGAAGAGGAGCATGATGCTGATGATGATGCGGATGATGATAAAGAGGAGCGCGTGCCAGTGCCCGCGACCGCATGTCAGCAGCATGCAGTTCAGCAGTGAACTACATCCCTCTTGCCACCTATGTGTCCACATTTCTCGCTCGCTCGTTGCACCCCGTATCGGGCACGTGCCCGATGCGTGGGCACAGGGAGGGAGGGATAGGTGTAGGAGAAGGAGGAGCAGCAGGATTAGTGGCAGGAAGAGGAAGCTGAGGAGGAGGAGGAGGAGGAGGAGGAGGGGTCAGGAGGAGAATGAGAAACAGGAGTAACAATGATCGCATGGGGGATGACGGATATGACGAAGAAAACGACGACGACGACGGCGACGCCGACGGCGACGACGACGATGACGACGACGACAGGAGCAGACCTTTCGCTCGGAGAGCGTCCTGGCGAATTCTTGGGGCCATCGCGGGGCCCTCTTGGGGCCATGTTGGAGGCCTCTGGGGCCCTTTTGGTGCTCTGTTGGGGCCCTCTGGGGCTCTTGGGGCGCTCTTGGGGCCCTCTTGGAGGCCTTGGGGGCCATCTTGGAGGCCTCTTGGGCCCTGCTGGGTCTCTCTCGGGGCCCTCCTGGGGCGCACTTGCGGCTCTCTTAGGGCCCTCCTGGAGGCCGTCAGGGCCCTCTTGGGGCCATCGATCAAAGACAGAGGGGGTGAAGAATGACGCGCCCCCCTCCCCGTCGGGGCCCTGAGCCTCCGGGGGCACTCCTGGGCCGCTCTTGGGGCGGTCTTGGGCGCTCTCGGGGCCGTCTTGGGCCCCTCCTGGGCCCTTCCTGGGGCCTTTTTGGGGCATCTTGGAACCAGCTCGAGGCTCCCAGAGCCCATCGGACGCGAAACAGCGAGAATGCAAAAAACATCGAAACACACACAAGGGTTTTGAAGGATTTTGGCCTCTTGGGGACCTCCTTGGGAGGCGCGGAAAGCACTTGGGGCCGTCCTGGGGCGGAGGGTTTTTGGATGCACCTTGAAAGCTATCTTGAACCATCTTGGGATATCTTGCGCGATCTTGGAGGCCATCTTGGGCTCTGTGGGGCCGTCTTGGAGCCAGGGGCCATCTCGGGCCATCTTGGGCGCTCTGCCCGCTCGCGGGGCGCCTCGTCCAGACCCAGGGGGAGAGAACAGGGGGAGGGGGACCCCCCTCCCCGAAGGGGAAGGAGGAGGTTTAGCAGAACGAGCTCGTCAGACCACTCACGGTAGAAAGGGCTGGTGGGATTACTGTTAGGTTTGCATGGGAGCTCAGTTTGGGTGTGGAATGTAGTTCTGTCTCGGATTCGAGTGTTGTTCATGTCGGAGTCTGATTTGAAGCTGGATTTGGATTCGGGTGCGCAAGCTTGGGCCTCGTGCCCAGGCCCGTGCACGGAACACTTGCGGCATGGAACTTCCTTTTCGGACGCCGTCGCTTCTTTAGGGGCGCGCGCAGCGCAGGAAGTGACTCACTTCTGATGGCCGGGCGGGGCTTGGAGTGACTCACTTCGGCGGCCCCTCTGTGTTCATCGTCTTCTCGTCGTGGTTCTCTGTGTCATTGATTAGGATTGCTTGGCATCGCTTGGCGTTGCTTGGCATTGCTTTGCATGGCTTGGCATTGCTGGAGCGCCACCGCGACGTCAAGGTGGTCACATTAGACACCAGGGCCCCGGGACCGCCCAAAAACGATCCGGGACGAGAAACTGGCCCTGGGGAAGCTCATTGTGGCGACCTTTCGAACACCGCCCAGGAGGCTGTCTGGCCCATCCTCCTTCGCGTCGTGTCGGGTGTGTCGGGCGGGCCACTGGCTCAGGCCCTTGGGTCCAGGATCCCTTTGCCGGAGGGGCACCGCTCCGAGCCCGTGCCAGGCCCTCCCTCCCACATCACCGAGCGACAGGACATCGGCTCCCGAGTCTGCCGACGAGCGATGGCTGGCACGCTCCAGGCCACGGTGCTCGCGCTGGCCGGCGCGCTGCGCCTGCAGCAGTCCTCGGCGCACGGCAAGCTCACGGTGCCCGCCTCGCGCAACGAGCTCGGCGGCTCGTCGACGTGCGCGCGCTGCCTCAACGGCGCTGGGCCCTGCGGCGACTCGTCGAGCTTGAACTTCTTCGCAGGGTCGCAGGCCACGTGGACTGCGGGGAGCATCGTGCCCATCCATCGCCGTGGTGGTGACGGCGCACCACATGGGCCACTACGAGTTCCGGATCTGCGACGCGCGGCTTGACGGCTCGACATCGGACCCAGAGGGGTGCCTCAACAGGTGGGTCTCGGAGCGCGCCACCCCAGGGGAGGTGGCCGCGGCGTTCGGGCTTGGAGCTTGTGCCCCTGGAGACGACCGGCCCTTCTGCGTCCCCATGGACGGGCGCCACCCGGAGCGCTGGTACCTGCCGCCGCGCGGGGAGGTGGACGGAACGCACGCGGTATATTTCAAAGTGCCTGCCGGGCTGCGGTGCGATGAGTGCACGCCCCAGTGGCACTGGTGGTCTGCCAACAGCTGCCAGCCCGCAGGGGATTACGGCTGCTACAAGGACGTTCTGCAGTCCAGCGGGTATTGGGCGGGCTCGAAGGCGCCCTGGTGGACCGCGTTCGGCGGCAGCTGCTCTGGTCCAGCGGGCCCGAACGGGCATTTCGGTTGCGGGGGGCAGTTTTGGAATTGCGCTGATATCACAGTGCTTCCTGCGGATGGCTCTCCCAGCCCGCCTGCGCCTGTGCCAGCGCCGGCGCCGATGTCAACGTCGACGCCTACAGCGAGCCCCGCGATAATTCCTCCAGCGCCCACGTCGGCGCCCACCTCGATGCCCACCTCGGAGCCCAGCGCCGCCCCGACCTTCGCGCCAACGGCATCAGGTGGCGAGTGCACGGGCGCTCCGTGCACATTCCCTGGCGCTTGTCGATCCCAGTGGGGCCGCTGTGGCGTTGGTGCGCCGTGGTGCAACGACCGGTCGACTTGGAAGGCTGACGGCTGCGGGCCATCTTCGGCGGCGCACCGAGGGGTGGCGGGGCAATGGTGGAGGGTTTCGCAGAAGGATGGGTACTTCTAATAACCTCCCCGATGGCTTCTGAGGAACACCCGAGGGCTTCCAAGAAGCATCCTGCCTTCGGCGATGCCTTCCCTCGTTCCCCTACCCCCCTGGCGCGCCGCCAACATCGCTGCCCACCTCGGTGCCCACCTCGGTGCCCACCTCGGCGCCCACTGCGTCGCAGAATCCAAGGCCGACTCCAGAGCCGCAGCCAGAGCCAACCGCCGCCCCGACCTCCGCGCCCACGGCATCAGGCGGCGCCTGCACGGGCGCTCCATGCACAGTCCCTGGCGCTGGTCGATCCCAGTGGGGCCACTGTGGCATTGGCGCGCCGTGGTGCAACGCCCAGTCGACCTGGAAGGCTGACGGCTGCGGGCCATCCTCGGCGGCGAGCCGAGGGGTGGTGGGGCAATGGGGGAGGGCTTCGCAGAAGGATGGTTGCTTCAAATGATCCCCCCGAGGGCTTCTGAGGAGCCCCCGAGGGCTTCTGAGAAGCGCCCTGCCTTCGGCGATGCCTTTCCTTGTTCCCCTCATCACTCCCTTCGGCGCGCCGCCAACGTCGCTGCTCGCTGCGAAGGCGGTCAAACTGCATCGGTTCTTGGGAGCGTAACAGGCCAGATCTTGGCACGGCTGCCGGCCGCTTCGTCGCCAGCACTTTTAGGTGCGCGACGGTGCTGCTGCCGCGGCGGGCGAGGTGATCGTGAGCGACTGCACCAGCTTGTGGCTCAGGTTCCTGGCCGACCGACGCGGCGCTGTTGTATTTTGAATTCTTGACGCTTCGCGTATCCCCACCAGCCCATCCAGGAACAATACCCAGGAGAGCTGACGGCAGAAAGAGGAAGAGACGCACATTGAGAAACAGCGCGGGCACCAACGATGAATTGGGAGATCTGGTAGCGAAGGGTGCGGGTGCTGCTGCTGGTGTTGTCTGTTGCCGCTGGTATTGTTGCTGCTGGTACTGCTGCTGCTGGTGTTGCCGGGTCTCGTGTTGCTGGTGCTGGTGGTGGTGCTGCTGCTGGTCTGGTGCTGATGGTGCTGCTGCTGGTGTTGCTGCTGGTGCTATTGCTGTTGGTGCTGCTGTTGCTGGTACTGATGGGTGCTGCTGCTGGTGCTGCTGTTGGTGCTGCTGCTGGTGCTGTTGCTGCTGCTGCTGGCACTGCTGCTGCTGGTGATGCTGCTGGTGCTGCTGCTGGTGTTGCTGGTTCTCGTGCTGCTGGTGCTGCTGCTGGTGCTGGTGGTGGTGGTGCTGCTGCTGGGCTGGTGCTGCGGGTGCTGCTGCTGGTGCTTTTGCCTCTGGTGGTGCTGTTGCCGCTGGTGGTGCTGCTGCTGGTGCTCCTGCTGCCGGTGCTGCTGGTGCTGCTGCTGGTGTTGCTGGGTCTCGTGCTGCTGCTGGTGCTGCTGGTGCTGCTGCTGGTGCTGGTGTCGCTGTTGGTGGTGCTGCTGCTGGTGCTGCTGCTGCTTCTCGTGCTGCTGGTGCTGCTGATAGTGTTTTTGCTGCTGGTGGTGGTGCTGCTGGTGCTGCTGGTGCTGCTGCTAGTGCTGGTGGTAGTGCTGCTGCTGGTGCCGTTGCTGGTGCTGCTGCTGCTGGTGCTGCTGGTGCTGCTGGTGCTGCCGCTGCTGCTAGTGCTGTTGCAGGTGGTTGTGGTGCGGCTGCTGGTGCTGCTGGTGCTGACGGTGATGGTGGAAGCAAGCAGCTTAACAACCGCATCGGAAACGTTTTCTTGGAGGTCCCCTGGGGCCATCTTGGGGCTCTCTTGGGGGTTTTCTTGGGGCCCTCCTGGGGCTCTTTTGGGGGGTCTTGGGGCCCTCTTGGGGCTCCTTTTGGGGTCTACCTCTTGGGGCTCTTTTTTGGGGTCTGGGGGGCCTCTTCGGGCCATCTTGGAGGCCACGACTGAAAAAAAGGGCGGCGTCAATTCGCGTCGCCCCCTCGGAGGCTCAAAAAGGGCGTCTTGGGCCCCTCTTGGGCCGCTCTTGGGGCGCTCTTGGGCGCTCTTGGGGCCCTCTTGGGGCCCTCGTGGGGCACTCTTGGAGCTCTCTTGGGCCATCTTGGGGCCATCTGGACGCCTCGAGAGTCCATCGGACGCGAAAAGGCGAGACGGCAAACCACATCAGTTTTCCTTAGGTTTTGGAGCCATTTTGGCATTTTTGGGGGGGGTCCTTGGAGGGCTGGGAGGGCACTTGAAACCGTATTGGGGCCGTCTTGAAGCCTCTTGGATGCGTGTCGGAGGCTATCTTGAGCCATCTTGAGGTATGTTGGGCCATCTTGGAGGCCATCTTGGGCTCTCTGTGGCCTTCTTGGGGCCATCTTGCCCCGAAAAGAGCCCTCTGCCACCTCGCGGGGCGCCCCGCCCAGGCCCAGGGGAGGGGGTAGGGGGAGGGGTAAACCCCTCCCCCGAGCAGGGGAAGGAGGAGGTTTTGACAGAGAGAAGACACAACTCCCTAAATCACCTACGCCCAGAGGGCTGGTGGGATTGGGTGTTCTCTGATAGCGAAGGGTGCGGGTGTTGCTGCTGGTGCTGCTGCTGGTGCTGGTACTGCTGCTGACGGTGTTGCTGCTGGTATTCCTGGTTCCCGTGCTGTTGGCGCTGCCTGCTGATGCTGCTTGTGCTGCTGGTGCTGCTGGTGGTGCTGGTGTTAGTGGTGCTGCTGCTGGGCTGGTGTTGCTGGTCCTCATGCTTCCGGTGTTGGTGTTGGTGGTGGTGCGGCTGCTATGCTGGTGCTAGTGGTGATGCTGGTGCTGCTGCTGGTACTATTGCTGGTGATAGTGGTGCTGCTGCTGATGCTGCTGGTGCTGCTGCTGAGGCTGGTGTTGCTGGTTCTCGTGCTGTCGGTGGTGCTGCTGCTGCTGCTGCTGCTGCTGGTGCTGTTGCTGGTGACTGTGGTGGTGGTGCTGCTGCTGGTGATGCTGCTGCTGGTGCTGCTGCTAGTACTGTCGGTGATGGTGGTAGCAGGCTGTGTAACAACCGCCTCGGAAGCGTGTACTCGGATGTCTTTGGGAGCCATCTTGGGGCTCTCTTGGGGTTCTTTTGGTGCCCTCTTGGGGCTCTTTTGGTGGGTCTTTGGGCCATCCTGAGGCTCTTTTTGGGGGGTCTGGGCGGCCTCTTCGGGCCATCTTGGAGGCCTCGGCTGAAAAAAGAGGGCGGCAGCAATTTGCGTCGCCCCCATCGGAGGCTCCAAAAGAGCGTCTTGGGCCCCTCTTGGGCCGCTCTTGGGGCGCTCCTGGGCGCTCTTGGGGCCCTCTTGGGGCCCTCTGGAGCCTCTCTTGGAGCTTTCTTGGGCCATCTTGGGGCCATCTCGACGCCTCAAGAGCCTATCGGAAGCGAAAATGCGAGAGGGCAAACCACATAGATTTTCCTTATGTTTTGGAGCCATTTTGGCTTCTTGGGGGGGTCTTTGGAGGGCCTGGAGGCCACTTGAAACCGTCTTAGGCCCGTCTTGAGGCATCTTTTATGTGTGTCGGAGGCTATCTTGAGCCATCTTGAGTTATCTTGAGCCATCTTGGAGGCCATCCTGGGCTCTCTGAGGCCCTCTTGGAGCCATCTTGGGCCAAAAAGGACGCTCTGACACTTCGCGGGGCGCCCCGTCCAGACCCAGGGGAGGGGGTAGGGGGAGGGGTCAAGTTACCACTGGCGCAAGCCGTCTCGCTCACTCCCACCCGCCCTCCCAACATATAAGTAGCACCCGAGCCTCAGCATGTTCAGCGATCGTCTTTGAATGGACAGCTTCTGTGAACCAAAACCGACCCCATGTGCGCGACGCTGGGCCGAGGTGCGCCACGCGCGCCAGGCACACCTGGGGCCCCAAGCGTACCAGGCACGTCTGGTGCGCCACTGTCGGGGCACGCGCAGAGTGTGCCAGGTGCGCCTGCGCACGTGGCGGCACACATCGGAACCATGTCGCCCCCCGCCATCCTTGTCGAAAACCAATGCGCAATCGCGGCGGGGTGGCCATCATGGTGTCTGGTGGGCCTGCACACACCAGGCCATATGCCAGCACCCCAGCCGCCCCTTTCAAAAACCACTTGACAGGGATCTCGGGGTGGCCGCGCGTGATCCAGATTTAGCCGCGAAGTGCATTCTGTATTGTTTTTCTGTAGGGATGGTGGCCGTGCACACAGCAGGCAACATGCTGGCACCCCCGCCGTCCCTGTCAAAAAAACAATATAAAGTGTTCGCGGGGCTCACGAGCATGACCCAAGACTTGGCCCAAAGTGTACTCTGTATTGTTTTTTTACAGGGATGGTGGGGGGCGGCCGCATCGGGTTGGCTGCGCATGCTCCCAATTTGGAGGCAGAGTGTGTTTTGTATTGTTTTTTATCAGGGATGGTGTGGGGTGTGTGATCATGGGGTTGGCATTGCTCCTGGTTGGGTGCCGGTCGCCTGGGGGGGGGGGTGTATATTAATAAGGACAGTGATAAACCCCTCCCCCGAGCAGGGGAAGGAGGAGGTTTTGGCAGAGAGAAAACAAAGTTCGCCAAACCACTTACGCCCAGAGGGCTGGTGGGATTCTTGAGCCCCTTGTCTTGCAGTCCTACATCCGTTCGGACGGCCACGCCAGCTGGTAGTTCGACTACGCCTGTTGGCCGATGCAGTGTTGTATACCTTTGGACTCGAGGCATCGTTGGCCCTCGGCTCGATCTGCAGGCTCGCAGCGTTATTCAGGTAACTCGGCGCAAGCCCGAGTCTTCGTGCGAATACTTTCGTGCTAGCGCGGATCTGGCAGCAGACGTGGCACCAGAGAAAATGAACCCGATGCGACCCCGACTGCGATTCTTGTTTCGCGTGATGAGCGTCTGGAATGCGCACAGTCCTGTCTTTGTGGTGCCTGCTTGGGGCCTCTTGGAGGCCGCTTGGGGGTCTCTTGAATGCTTCTTGTAGCCTCTATGGGAACACTTCATGGTCTGGGCATCTTGGGCCGTCTTGGGGCCTCTTGCGCCGTCGAGCCCTTCTGGAAGCTGTCTTACCGTTAAACTTTCGGGATCACCGATGTGCAATCTTACGTCCAAGGCCCCATCGGAGGACCTCAAGTGGACCTCGGGGGGAGGAGGGGGATGAGGAGGAGGAGGGGGAGGACCCTGTTGAGCACGTCTTGGGGCCCTCTTGGCCCGTCTTGGGGCCCTATGGCATTTGGACGAGAAGGGGGAGGAGGAGTATGAATAGGAGGAGGAAGGAAGAGGACGAGGGAGGGGGGAATGGGGATCAGGGAGGATGGATGGATGATGATGATGCTGATGATGATGATGATGATGATGATATGATATGATATGATATGATATGATATGATATGGTATGATGATGATGATGATGATGGTGATGATGGTGATGATGGTGAAGATGATGATGATGATGAGGGGGAGGAGGAGGAGGAGGAGGAGGCAGGATGATGAGGAGGAGGAGGAGGAGGGAGGAGGAGGAGGAATACGGTGGAGGATGAGGGAGGAGGAGGGAGAGGAGCATGATGCTGATGCTGATGCTGACGATGATAAAGAGAAACGCGTGCCAGTGCCCGCGACCGCATGTCAGCAGCATGCAATTCAGCAGTGAACTACATCCCTCTTGCCACCTATGTGTCCACATTTCTCGCTCGCTCGTTGCACCCCGTATCGGGCACGTGCCCGATGTGTGGACACAGGGAGGGGGGGAGAGGTGTAGGAGAAGGAGGAGCAGCAGGATGAGCGGCAGGAAGAGGAAACTGAGGAGGGGGAGGAGGAGGAGGGGTCAGGAGGAGAATGAGAAACAGGAGTAAGAATAATCACATGGGGGATGACGCATATGACGAAGGAAACGACGACGACGACGGCGACGCCGACGACGACGACGATGACGACGACGACAGGAGCAGACCTTTCGCTCGGAGAGCGTCCCGGAGAATTCTTGGGGCCATCGCGGGGCCCTCTTGGGGCCATGTTGGAGGCCCCTGGGGCCCTTTTGGTGCTCTGTTGGGGCCCTCTGGGGCTCTTGGGGCGCTCTTGGGGCCCTTTTGGAGGCCTTGGGGGCCATCTTGGAGGCCTCTTTGGCCCTGCTGGGTCTCTCTCGGGGCCCTCCTGGGGCGCGCTTGCGGCTCTCTTAGGGCCCTCCTGGAGGCCGTCAGGGCCCTCTTGGGGCCATCGATCAAAGACAGAGGGGGTGAAGAATGACGCCCCCCCTCCCCGTCGGGGCCCTGGGCCTCCGAGGGCACTCCTGGGCCGCTCTTGGGGCGGTCTTGGGCGCTCTCGAGGCCGTCTTGGGCCCCTCCTGGGCCCCTCCTGGGGCCTTCTTGGGCCATTGGAACCAGCTCGAGGCTCCCAGAGCCCATCGGACGCGAAACAGCGAGAATGCAAAAAACATCGAAAACACACAAGGGTTTTGAAGGATTTTGGCTTCTTGGGGACCTCCTTGGGAGGCGCGGAAAGCACTTGGAGCCGTCCCGGGGCGGAGGGCTCTTGGATGCACCTTGAAAGCTATCTTGAACCATCTTGGGCTATCTTGCGCGATCTTGGAGGCCATCTTGGGCTCTGTGGGGCCGTCTTGGAGCCAGGAGCCACCTCGGGCCATCTTGGGCGCTCTGCCCGCTCGCGGGGCGCCTCGTCCAGACCCAGGGGGAGAGAGCAGGGGAAGGGGGACCCCCCTCCCCGAAGGGGAAGGAGGACGTTTAGCAGAGCGAGCTCGTCAGACCACTCACGGTAGAAAGGGCTGGTGGGATTACTGTTAGGTTTGCATGGGAGCTCAGTTTGGGTGTGGAATGTAGTTTTGTTTCGGATTCGAGTGTTGTTCATGTCGGAGTCTGATTTGAAGCTGGATTTGGATTCGGGCGCGCAGGCTTGGGCCTCGTGCCCAGGCCCGTGCACGGAACACTTGCGGCATGGAACTTCCTTTTCGGATGCCGTCGCTTCTTTAGGGGCGCGCGCAGCGCAGGAAGTGACTCACTTCTGATGGCCGGGCGGGGCTTGGAGTGACTCACTTCGGCGGCCCCTCTGTGTTCATCGTCTTCTCGTCGTGGTTCTCTGTGTCATTGATTAGGATTGCTTGGCATCGCTTGGCGTTGCTTGGCATTGCTTTGCATGGCTTGGCATTGCTGGAGCGCCACCGCGACGTAAAGGTGGTCACATTAGACACCAGGACCCCGGGACCGCCCAAAAACGATCCGGGGCGAGAAACCGGCCCTGGGGATGCTCATTGTGGCGACCTTTCGAACACCGCCCAGGAGGCTGTCTGGCCCATCCTCCTTCGCGTCGTGTCGGGTGTGTCGGGTGGGCCACTGGCTCCTGCCCTTGGGTCCAGGATCCCTTTGCCGGAGGGGCACCGCTCCGAGCCCGTGCCAGGCCCTCCCTCCCGCATCACCGAGCGACAGGACATCGGCTCCCGAGTCTGCCGACGAGCGATGGCTGGCACGCTCCAGGCCACGGTGCTCGCGCTGGCCGGCGCGCTGCGCCTGCAGCAGGCCTCGGCGCACGGCAAGCTCACGGTGCCCGCCTCGCGCAACGAGCTCGGCGGCTCGTCGACGTGCGCGCGCTGCCTCAACGGCGCTGGGCCCTGCGGCGACTCGTCGAGCTCGAACTTCTTCGCAGGGTCGCAGGCCACGTGGACTGCGGGGAGCATCGTGCCCATCACCGTGGTGGTGACGGCACGCCACATGGGCCACTACGAGCTCCGGATGTGCGACGCGCGGCTTGACGGCTCGACATCGGACCCAGAGGGGTGCCTCAACAGGTGGGTCTTGGAGCGCGCCACCCCTGGGGAGGTGACCGCGGCGTTCGGGCTTGGAGCTTGTGCCCCTGGAGACGACCGGCCCGCCGGCCCTTCTGCGTCCCCATGGACGGGCGCCACCCGGAGCGCTGGTACCTGCCGCCGCGCGGGGAGGTGGACGGAACGCACACGGTATATTTCAAAGTGCCTGCCGGGCTGCGGTGCGATGAGTGCACGCCCCAGTGGCACTGGTGGTCTGCCAACAGCTGCCAGCCCGCAGGGGATTACGGCTGCTACAAGGACGTTCTGCAGTCCAGCGGGTATTGGGTGGGCTCGAAGGCGCCCTGGCGGACCGCGTTCGGCGGCAGCTGCTCTGGTCCAGCGGGCCCGAACGGGCATTTCGGTTGCGGGGGGCAGTTTTGGAATTGCGCTGATATCACAGTGCTTCCTGCGGATGGCTCTCCCAGCTCGCCTGCGCCTGTGCCAGCGCCGGCGCCAATGCCAACGTCGACGCCTACAGCGAGCCCCACGATAATTCCTCCGGCACCCACGTCGGCGCCCACCTCGATGCCCACCTCGGCGCCCAGCGCTGCCCCGACCTTCGCGCCAACGGCATCAGGTGGCGCGTGCACGGGCGCTCCGTGCACATTCCCTGGCGCTTGTCGATCCCAGTGGGGTCGCTGTGGCGTTGGTGCGCCGTGGTGCAACGACCAGTCGACTTGGAAGGCTGACGGCTGCGGGCCATCTCCGGCGGCGCACCGAGGGGTGGTGGGGCAATGGTGGAGGGCTTCGCAGAAGGATGGGTACTTCTAATAACCTCCCCGATGGCTTCTGAGGAACACCCGAGGGCTTCCAAGAAGCATCCTGCCTTCGGCGATGCCTTCCCTCGTTCCCCTACCCCCCTGGCGCGCCGCCAACATCGCTGCCCACCTCGGTGCCCACCTCGGCGCCCACCTCGGCGCCCACTGCGTCGCAGAATCCAAGGCCGACTCCAGAGCCGCAGCCAGAGCCAACCGCCGCCCCGACCTCCGCGCCCACGGCATCAGGTGGCGCCTGCACGTGCGCTCCATGCACAGCCCCTGGCGCTTGTCGATCCCAGTGGGGCCACTGTGGCATTGGCGCGCCGTGGTGCAACGCCCAGTCGACCTGGAAGGCTGACGGCCGCGGGCCATCTTCGGCGGCGAGCCGAGGGGTGGTGGGGCAATGGGGGGGGGCTTCGCAGAAGGATGGTTGCTTCAAATGATCCCCCCGAGGGCTTCTGAGGAGCCCCCGAGGGCTTCTGAGAAGCGTCCTGCCTTCGGCGATGCCTTTCCTTGTTCCCCTAATCACTCCCTTCGGCGCGCCGCCAACATCGCTGCTCGCTGCGAAGGCGGTCAAGCTGCATCGGTTCTTGGGAGCGTAACAGGCCAGATCTTGGCACGGCTGCCGGCCGCTTCGTCGCCAGCACTTTTAGGTGCGCGACGGTGCTGTTGCTGCGGCGGGCGAGGTGATCGTGAGCGACTGCGCCAGCTTGTGGCTCAGGTTCCTGGCCGACCGACGCGGCGCTTTTGTATTTTGAATTCTTGACGCTTCGCGTATCCCCACCAGCCCATCCAGGAACAATACCCAGGAGAGCTGACGGCAGAAAGAGGAAGAGACGCACATTGAGAAACAGCGCGGGCACCAACGATGAATTGGGAGATCTGGTAGCGAAGGGTGCGGGTGCTGCTGCTGGTGTTGTCTGTTGCCGCTGGTATTGTTGCTGCTGGTGCTGCTGCTGCTGGTGTTGCCGGGTCTCGTGCTGCTGGTGCTGGTGGTGGTGCTGCTGCTGGTCTGGTGCTGATGGTGCTGCTGCTGGTGTTGCTGCTGGTGCTATTGCTGTTGGTGCTGCTGTTGCTGGTACTGATGGGTGCTGCTGCTGGTGCTGCTGCTGGTGCTGCTGCTGGTGCTGTTGCTGCTGCTGCTGGCACTGCTGCTGCTGGTGATGCTGCTGGTGCTGCTGCTGGTGTTGCTGGTTCTCGTGCTGCTGGTGCTGCTGGTGCTGCTGCTGGTGCTGGTGGTGGTGGTGCTGCTGCTGGGCTGGTGCTGCTAGTGCTGCTGCTAGTGCTTTTGCCTCTGGTGGTGCTGTTGCCGCTGGTGGTGGTGCTGCTGCTGGTGCTCCTGCTGCCGGTGCTGCTGGTGCTGCTGCTGGTGTTGCTGGTTCTCGTGCTGCTGCTGGTGCTGCTGGTGCTGCTGCTGGTGCTGGTGTCGCTGTTGGTGGTGCTGCTGCTGGTGCTGCTGCTGCTTCTCGTGCTGCTGGTGCTGCTGATAGTGCTTTTGCTGCTGGTGGTGGTGCTGCTGGTGCTGCTGGTACTGCTGCTAGTGCTGGTGGTAGTGCTGCTGCTGGTGCCGTTGCTGGTGCTGCTGCTGCTGGTGCTGCTGGTGCTGCTGGTGCTGCCGCTGCTGCTAATGCTGTTGCAGGTGGTTGTGGTGCGGCTGCTGGTGCTGCTGGTGCTCGCGGTGATGGTCGAAGCAGGCAGTTTAACAACCGCATCGGAAACGTTTTCTTGGAGGTCCCCTGGGGCCATCTTGGGGCTCTCTTGAGGGTTTTCTTGGGGCCCTCCTGGGGCTCTTTTGGGGGGTCTTGGGGCCCTCTTGGGGCTCCTTTTGGGGTCTACCTCTTGGGGCTCTTTTTTTTGGGTCTGGGGGGCCTCTTCCGGCCATCTTGGAGGCCGCGACTGAAAAAAGAGGGCGGCGTCAATTCGCGTCGCCCCCTCGGAGGCTCAAAAAGGGCGTCTTGAGGCCCTCTTGGGCCGCTATTAGGGCGCTCTTGGGCGCTCTTGGGACCCTCGTGGGGCACTCTTGGAGCTCTCTTGGGCCATCTTGGGGCCATCTGGACGCCTCAAGAGTCCATCGGACGCGAAAAGGCGAGAAGGCAAACAACATCAGTTTTCCTTAGGTTTTGGAGCCATTTTGGCATCTTGGGGGGGTCCTTGGAGGGCTGGGAGGGCACTTGAAACCGTATTGGGGCCGTCTTGAAGCCTCTTGGATGCGTGTCGGAGGCTATCTTGAGCCATCTTGAGGTATGTTGGGCCATCTTGGAGGCCATCTTGGGCTCTCTGTGGCCTTCTTGGAGCCATCTTGCCCCGAAAAGAGCCCTCTGCCACCTCGCGGGGTGCCCCGTCCAGGCCCAGGGGAGGGGGTAGGGGGGGGGGCAAACCCCTCCCCCGAGCAGGGGAAGGAGGAGGTTTTGACAGAGAGAAGACACAACTCCCTAAATCACCTACGCCCAGAGGGCTGGTGGGATTGGGTGTTCTCTGATAGCGAAGGGTGCGGGTGTTGCTGCTGGTGCTGCTGCTGGTGCTGGTACTGCTGCTGACGGTGTTGCTGCTGGTATTCCTGGTTCCCGTACTGTTGGCGCTGCCTGCTGATGTTGCTTGTGCTGCTGGTGCTGCTGGTGGTGCTGGTGTTAGTGGTGCTGCTGCTGGGCTGGTGTTGCTGGTCCTCATGCTTCCGGTGCTGGTGTTGGTGGTGGTGCGGCTGCTATGCTGGTGCTAGTGGTGATGCTGGTGCTGCTGCTGGTACTATTGCTGGTGATAGTGGTGCTGCTGCTGAGGCTGGTGTTGCTGTTTCTCGTGCTGTCGGTGGTGCTGCTGCTGCTGCTGCTGGTGCTGTTGCTGGTGACTGGTGGTGGTGCTGCTGCTGGTGATGCTGCTGCTGGTGCTGCTGCTAGTACTGTCGGTGATGGTGGTAGCAGGCTGTGTAACAACCGCCTCGGAAGCGTGTACTCGGATGTCTTTGGGAGCCATCTTGGGGCTCTCTTGGGGTTCTTTTGGTGCCCTCTTGGGGCTCTTTTGGGGGGTCTTTGGGCCATCCTGAGGCTCTTGTTTGGGGGTCTGGGCGGCCTCTTCGGGCAATCTTGGAGGCCTCGGCTGAAAAAGAGGGCGGCAGCAATTTGCGTCGCCCCCTCGGAGGCTCCCAAAGGGCGGCTTGGGCCCCTCTTGGGCCGCTCTTGGGGCGCTCCTGGGCGCTCTTGGGGCCCTCTTGGGGCCCTCTGGAGCTTCTCTTGGGGCTCTCTTGGGCTATCTTGGGGCCATCTTGACGCCTCAAGAGCCCATCGGAAGCGAAAATGCGAGAAGGCAAACCACATAGATGTCCCTTAGGTTTTGGAGCCATTTTGGCTTTTTGGGGGGGTCCTTGGAGGGCCTGGAGGCCACTTGAAACCGTCTTAGGCCAGTCTTGAGGCATCTTGTATGTGTGTCGGAGGCTATCTTGAGCCATCTTGAGGTATCTTGAGCCATCTTGGAGGCCATCCTGGGCTCTCTGAGGCCCTCTTGGAGCCATCTTGGGCCAACAAGGACGCTCTGACACCTCGCGGGGCGCCCCGTCCAGACCCAGGGGGGAGGTAGGGGGGGGGTCAAGTTACCACTGGCGCAAGCCGTCTCGCTCACTCCCACCCGCCCTCCCAACCTATAAGTAGCACCCGAGCCTCAGCATGTTCAGCGATCGTCTTTGGATGGACAGCTTCTGTGAACCAAAACCGACCCCATGTGCGCGACGCTGGGCCGAGGTGCGCCACGCGCGCCAGGCGCACCTGGGGCCCCAAGCGTACCAGGCACGTCTGGTGCGCCACTGTCGGGGCACGCGCAGAGCGTGCCAGGTGCGCCTGCGCGCGCGGCGGCACACATCGGAACCATGTCGCCCCCCACCATCCTTGTCGAAAACCAATGCGCAATCGCGGCGGGGTGGCCATCATGGTGTCTGGTGGGCCTGCACACACCAGGCCATATGCCAGCACCCCAGCCGTCCCTTTCAAAAACCACTTGACGGATCTCGGGGTGGCCGCGCGTGATTCAGATTTAGCCGCGAAGTGCATTCTGCATTGTTTTTTCTGCAGGGATGGTGGCCGTGCACACAGCAGGCAACATGCTGGCACCCCCGCCGCCCCTGTCAAAAAACAATACAAAGTGTTCGCGGGGCTCACGAGCATGACCCAAGACTTGGCCCAAAGTGTACTCTGTATTGTTTTTTGACAGGGATGGCGGGGGGCGGCCGCATCGGGTTGGCTGCGCATGCTCCCAATTTGGAGGCAGAGTGTGTTTTGTATTGTTTTTTATCAGGGATGGTGTGGGGTGTGTGACCATGGGGTTGGCATTGTTCCTGGTTGGGTGCCGGTCGCCTGGGGGAGGGGGTGTATATTAATAAGGACAGTGATAAACTCCTCCCCCGAGCAGGGGAAGGAGGAGGTTTTGGCAGAGAGAATACAAAGTTCGCCAAACCACCTACGCCCACAGGGCTGGTGGGATTCTTGAGCCCCTTGTCTTGCAGTCTTACATCCGTTCGGACGGCCACGCCAGCTGGTAGTTCGACTACGCCTGTTGGCCGATGCAGTGTTGTATACCTTTGGACTCGAGGCATCGTTGGCCCTCGGTTCGATCTGCAGGCTCGCAGCGTTATTCAGGCAACTCGGCGCAAGCCCGAGTCTTCGTGCGAATACTTTCGTGCTAGCGTGGATCTGGCAGCAGACGTGGCACCAGAGAAAATGAACCCGATGCGACCCCGACTGCGATTCTTGTTTCGCGTGATGAGCGTCTGGAATGCGCACAGTCCTGTCTTTGTGGTGCCTGCTTGGGGCCTCTTGGAGGCCGCTTGGGGGTCTCTTGAATGCTTCTTGTAGCCTCTATGGGAACACTTCGTGGTCTGGGCATCTTGGGCCGTCTTGGGGCCTCTTGCGCCGTCGAGCCCTTCTGGAAGCTGTCTCGCCGTTAAACTTTCGGGATCACCGATGTGCAATCTTGCGCCCAAGGCCCCATCGGAAGACCTCAAGTGGACCTCGGGAGGAGGAGGATGAGGAGGAGGAGGAGGACCCTGTTGAGCACGCCTTGGGGCCCTCTTGGCCCGTCTTGGGGCCCTATGGCATGTGGACGAGAAGGGGGAGGAGGAGTATGAATAGGAGGAGGAAGGAAGAGGACGGGGGAGGGGGGAGTAGGGAGCAGGGAGGATGGATGGATGATGATGAGGAGGAGGAGGAGGAGGAGGAGGCAGGATGAGGAGGAGGAGGAGGAGGAGGGAGGAGGAGGAATACGGTGGAGGATGAGGGAGGAGGAGGAAGAGGAGCATGATGCTGATGATGATGCTGATGATGATAAAGAGGAGCGCGTGCCAGTGCCCGCGACCGCATGTCAGCAGCATGCAATTCAGCAGTGAGCTACATCCCTCTTGCCACCTGCGTGTCCACATTTCTCGCTCGCTCGTTGCACCCCGTATCGGGCACGTGCCCGATGCGTGGGCACAGGGAGGGAGGAGGAGGTGTAGGAGAAGGAGGAGCAGCAGGATGAGTGGCAGGAAGAGGAAACTGAGGAGGAGGAGGAGGAGGAGGGGTCAGGAGGAGAATGAGAAACAGGAGTAAGAATAATCACGTGGGGGATGACGGATATGACGAAGAAAACGACGACGACGGCGGCGACGCCGACGGCGACGACGACGACGATGACGACGACGACAGGAGCAGACCTTTCGCTCGGAAAGCGTCCTGGAGAATTCTTGGGGCCATCGCGGGGCCCTCTTGGGGCCATGTTGGAGGCCTCGGGGGCCCTTTTGGTGCTCTGTTGGGGCCCTCTGGGGCTCTTGGGGCGCTCTTGGGGCCCTCTTGGAGGCCTTGGGGGCCATCTTGGAGGCCTCTTGGGCCCTGCTGGGTCTCTCTCGGGGCCATCCTGGGGCGCACTTGCGGCTCTCTTAGGGCCCTCCTGGAGGCCGTCAGGGCCCTCCTGGGGCCATCGATCAAAGACAGAGGGGGTGAAGAATGACGCCCCCCCCTCCCCGTCGGGGCCCTGAGCCTCCGGGGGCACTCCTGGGCCGCTCTTGGGGCGGTCTTGGGCGCTCTCGGGGCCGTCTTGGGCCCCTCCTGGGCCCCTCCTGGGGCCTTCTTGGGCCATCTTGGAACCAGCTCGAGCGAGAATGCAAACAACATCGAAAACACACAAGGGTTTTGAAGGATTTTGGCCTCTTGGGGACCTCCTTGGGAGGCGCGGAAAGCACTTGGAGCCGTCCCGGGGCGGAGGGCTCTTGGATGCACCTTGAAAGCTATCCTGAACCATTTTGGGCTATATTGCGCGATCTTGGAGGCCATCTTGGGCTCTGTGGGGCCGTCTTGGAGCCAGGAGCCACCTCGGGCCGTCTTGGGCGCTCTGCCCGCTCGTGGGGCGCCTCGTCCAGACCCAAGGGGGAGGGGGCCCCCCCTCCCCGAAGGGGAAGGAGGACGTTTAGCAGAACGAGCTCGTCAGACCACTCACGGTAGAAAGGGCTGGTGTGATTACTGTTAGGTTTGCATGGGAGCTCAGTTTGGGTGTGGAATGCAGTTCTGTCTCGGATTCGAGTGTTGTTCATGTCGGAGTCTGATTTGAAGCTGGATTTGGATTCGGGCGCGCAAGCTTGGGCCTCGTGCCCAGGCCCGTGCACGGAACACTTGCGGCATGGAACTTCCTTTTCGGATGCCGTCGCTTCTTTAGGGGCGCGCGCGGCGCAGGAAGTGACTCACTTCTGATGGCCGGGCGGGGCTTGGAGTGACTCACTTCGGCGGCCCCTCTGTGTTCATCGTCTTCTCGTCGTGGTTCTCTGTGTCATTGATTAGGATTGCTTGGCATCGCTTGGCGTTGCTTGGCATTGCTTTGCATGGCTTGGCATTGCTGGAGCGCCACCGCGACGTCAAGGTGGTCACATTAGACACCAGGACCCCGGGACCGCCCAAAACGATCCGGGACGAGAAACCGGCCCTGGGGAAGCTCATTGTGGCGACCTTTCGAACACCGCCCAGGAGGCTGTCTGGCCCATCCTCCTTCGCGTCGCGTCGGGTGTGTCGGGTGGGCCACTGGCTCAGGCCCTTGGGTCCAGGATCCCTTTGCCGGAGGGGCACCGCTCCGAGCCCGTGCCAGGCCCTCCCTCCCGCATCACCGAGTGACAGGACATCGGCTCCCGAGTCTGCCGACGAGCGATGGCTGGCACGCTCCAGGCCACGGTGCTCGCGCTGGCCAGCGCGCTGCGCCTGCAGCAGGCCTCGGCGCACGGCGAGCTCACGGTGCCCGCCTCGCGCAACGAGCTCGGCGGCTCGTCGACGTGCGCGCGCTGCCTCAACGGCGATGGGCCCTGCGGCGACTCGTCGAGCTTGAACTTCTTCGCAGGGTCGCAGGCCACGTGGACTGCGGGGAGCATCGTGCCCATCACCGTGGTGGTGACGGCACACCACATGGGCCACTACGAGTTCCGGATATGCGACGCGCGGCTTGACGGCTCGACATCGGACCCAGAGGGGTGCCTCAACAGGTGGGTCTTGGAGCGCGCCACCCCAGGGGAGGTGACCGCGGCCTTCGGGCTTGGAGCTTGCGCCCCTGGAGACGACCGGCCCTTCTGCGCCCCCATGGACGGGCGCCGCCCGGAGCGCTGGTACCTGCCGCCGCGCGGGGAGGTGGACGGAACGCACACGGTATATTTCAAAGTGCCTGCCGGGCTGCGGTGCGATGAGTGCACGCTCCAGTGGCACTGGTGGTCTGCCAACAGCTGCCAGCCCGCAGGGGATTACGGCTGCTACAAGGACGTTCTGCAGTCCAGCGGGCATTGGGCGGGCTCGAAGGCGCCCTGGTGGACCGCGTTCGGCGGCAGCTGCTCTGGTCCAGCGGGCCCGAACGGGCATTTCGGTTGCGGGGAGCAGTTTTGGAATTGCGCTGATATTACAGTGCTTCCTGCGGATGGCTCTCCCAGCTCGCCTGCGCCTGTGCCGGCGCCGGCGCCAATGCCAACGTCGACGCCTACAGCGAGCCCCACGATAATTCCTCCAGCACCCACGTCGGCGCCCACCTCGATGCCCACCTCGGCGCCCAGCGCTGCCCCGACCTTCGCGCCAACGGCATCAGGTGGCGCGTGCACGGGCGCTCCGTGCACAGTCCCTGGCGCTTGTCGATCCCAGTGGGGCCGCTGTGGCGTTGGTGCGCCGTGGTGCAACGACCGGTCGACCTGGAAGGCTGACGGCTGCGGGCCATCTTCGGCGGCGCACCGAGGGGTGGTGGGGCAATGGTGGAGGGCTTCGCAGAAGGATGGGTACTTCTAATAACCTCCCCGATGGCTTCTGAGGAACACCCGAGGGCTTCCAAGAAGCATCCTGCCTTCGGCGATGCCTTCCCTCGTTCCCCTACCCCCTCTGGCGCGCCGCCAACATCGCTGCCCACCTCGGCGCCCACCTCGGTGCCCACCTCGGCGCCCACTGCGTCGCAGAATCCAAGGCCGACTCCAGAGCCGCAGCCAGAGCCAACCGCCGGCGCCTGCACGGGCGCTCCATGCACAGTCCCTGGCGCTTGTCGATCCCAGTGGGGCCACTGTGGCATTGGCGCGCCGTGGTGCAACGCCCAGTCGACCTGGAAGGCTGACGGCTGCGGGCCATCTTCGGCGGCGAGCCGAGGGGTTGCGGGGCAATGGAGGAGGGCTTCGCAGAAGGATGACTGCTTCAAATGATCCCCCCGAGGGCTTCTGAGGAGCCCCCGAGGGCTTCTGAGAGGCGTCCTGCCTTCGGCGATGCCTTTCCTTGTTCCCCTAATCACTCCTTTCGGCGCGCCGCCAACATCGCTGATGCGCCCGACGCCGCCTTCTGGGCGCGGCGTCCATCGCGGATGTTGCGCGGGATCTGCTAAGGCGAGCGCGTGCTCGATGCCCCTGGCGGCGCGCAGCATTGCTGCTCCCATCGGGGCGTCGCGCGATGATGTTCGGGAACCGCGCCAAGCGGCCGCGAAAATGCTCGACGCACAGCCCGTTCATTTCCACTTTGCGACTTCTATGTCCGCCGCGCTGTATCAGCGAACGAGTCCACGCCGCGCTCGCGGTGTCGATAAGTAGCGCGTCCTCGGCGCGGCCCACGGAATGGGAATCCATTGGGCAAGAAATTATTCAAGACGATCCGTCGGTTCTGTCTGCCGGCTTCACCGAAGAAAGCAACGATGACTCTGAGGGAGCATTCATTGTTTTTTTGTTCTTTCTTTCTTTTTTTTTTTTTTCTCTCTCTCTCTCTCTCTCTCTCTCTCTCTCTCTCTCTCTCTCTCTCTCTCTCTCTTCTCTCTCTCTCTCTCTCTCTCTCTCTCTCTCTCTCTCTCTCTCTCTCTCTCTCTCTCTCTCTCTCTCTCTCTCTCTCTCTCTCTCTCTCTCTCTCTCTCTCTCTCTCTCTCTCGCTGCCTGACAGACAGCCGTCGCTGTGAAGCGAGCTCAGATGTGAGACAAGGCCGTGACCAGATCCGCTTTGGCGGAGCTCCGCAGGAAACGTGCGTTTTTTTAACGCGACAACCATACGTTCGCCAGAGAGCCCCCGTAGTGCCAGCAAAACAAAAGCTAGAGTTGCGAGCGGGGTCAGAACTTGCGCCGCGGGCCACGTTGCGCGAGGCGGCGTTCCGAGCCAGGCGACGACAAGCGTCAGGGCTCCTAAGATCCACGGCGCGATCGCGCTGAGGTGCGGGGCCACGGCAGGCCGTGCTATTTGCACGTTGAGGCACCGCGCGGCGCCGAGCCAGACACCGAGAACCGCGGAGCCGACCCCCAGCAGCGATACGGGAACAGGGGCCTGAGCAAGGCTTGGGAGGGTTACCAGGACCAGCACCAAGTAGGCGCTCAAAGCGACAAGAGCCGCGCCCCACCAGTCGGCGAACGACAGCCAGATCCACGATGCGTTGGCCAGCCACGCGACGCCGAGGCACAGGGGGAGAGCGTAGGTCTGCCCCTGGATGATCCACGCCGCAAGCCCGGTAAAAAGCAACGCATAGATGAGGCCCCAGATCCCGAACGCCGACGCGCTGGGATTGGGCCCTCCCCTTCGGATCGCGTCGAGACTAGCTTGTCGACTACTGCGTCCCAGGGACGCCCCGCCCACCGCGTTGCTGGCGAGGGCGGTTGCGGCAGTCCCCAACTGCCACGGGGACGACGCGGCCAGCGCCATGAGACAACTTTGTGAACATGCTCGACAAAAAGGATTCACGGGCGCATGAGTTTCTTTGCAATGTCTGACTTGTGAATTCTTGACGCTTCGCGTATCCCCACCAGCCCATCCAGGAACAATGCCCAGGAGAGCTGACGGGGGAAGGGGGGAAGAGACCCACATAGTGAAACAGCGCGGGCAACACCGCTGAATTGGGATACCTCTGGTATCGAAGGGTGCGGGTGCTGCTGCTGGTGCTGTTGCTGGTGATTGTCGTGCTGCTGCTACTGGTGCTGCTGCTGGTGCTGGCGGCGTTGGCGAAAGCAAACTTTGCAACAGCCGCCTCGCGAGCGTGTTCTCGGAGGTCTCTTAGAGCCATATTGTGGCTCTCTTGGGGGGGCTTTGGGCCCTCTTGGGGCTCTTTTTGGAGGTCTGAGCGGCCTCTTCGGGCCATCTTGGAGGCCACGGCTGAAAAACGAGGGCGCCCTCAATTCCAGCCCCCCCCCTCGGAGGCTCAAAAAGGGCGTCTTGGGGCTCTCTTGGGCCGCTCTAGGAGCGCTCCTGGGCGCTCTTGAGGCCCTCTGGGGGGCCCTCTTGAGCCTCTCTTGGGGCTCTCTGGGGCCATCTTGGGGCCATCTTGGCGCCTGAAGAGCCCATCGGAAGCGAAAAGGCGAGAAGGCAAAACACATCGATGTTCCTTAGGTTTGGGAGCCATTTTGGCATCTTGGGGGGGTCCTTGGAGGGCTCGGAGGGCACTTGAAACCGTCTTGGGGCCGTCTTGAGGCCTCTTGGATGTGTGTCGGAGGCTATCTTGAACCATGTTGAGGTATGTTTGGCCATCTTGGGCGCCATCTTGGGATCTCTGAGGCCCTCTTGGAGCCATCTTGGGCCAAAAAGGACGCTCTGACACCTTCCCGCCCGCCCCGCCCAGACCCAGGGGAGGGGGTGCCCGAGCAGGGGAAGGAGGAGGTTTTGGCAGAGACAAGACATAACTCGCTAAACCACCTCAGCCCAGAGGGCTGGTGGGATTACAGCAGACTCAACGTGCGCCATATCGTTCTGTCCACGCCATTTCCATTGCGATGCGGGCGCAGAGTGCGAGAGAAAAAGACAGAAAAGAGATAGAGAGAGTGATATATATATATATAGAGAGAGAGAGGGCGAGAGAAACAGAGAGAAAGAGAGAGAGAGAGAGAGAGAGAGAGAGAGAGAGAACAGCGCTGCCACCGAGACGCCGCCATTGCCATGTCTGAATTGTTACATTGCCTCGGGTCTCAGGTTGCCAACGGCCACAGGCCGCCTGGTAGGAACTCCCGTCCCATCAACGCGTCGTCCTCCAATCCTTGAACGCGGGGTGACGTTTTCTGTGCAGTCTGCCCGACAATCAGAATGTTGTGGGCCGCTCTTGTGAATCTTTACAACCACGCTGACGAGTCCAGCGCCCTACGGCTACCGGAACCCTCCGGGCGCCGCAGGGCGCCGTGAGCATATCTTTCCGGCGAACGATTACGCGCCCATCACGACCTCGAGGCAGACAGCAGCACCAGTGTCGTAGGGCGAGACCTGTTGGGTCATAGCGCGGCCCTGGGAGCTCTCCTGCACGCTCGTGAAATATATCACGGCCTTTATGCTACTCGCTGCGGTCGCGAAAGCAAGTGCCAAAGCGACCCCATCCAGAGCGTCGATGTTAGTATTGATCAAAGCTTTGAACGCCGCATCTAGTTTGCTGGTGTCCATCACAAAGCCATCGTTCTCGCTCGCCGAGTGACCGAGGATCTCGTGTTGCAACGCTGTTGCGAACGTAGGCGAACTGACGTCGTCTGCAGAAGTAGTGCCCCCTCCTCTCTTGTAAGTGGTCAAGGCGGAGCCCCCACTCGAGGCGCTCTCGGACTCCAAGTAGGGGTATAGAGACCCTGCAGCGCAAGCGGCACTTGGGCCCGCAAGCGCGGCTTTCAAAATTATCTTGACATTGTCGCTGTCGGGCGCCGGGCCCCCCATGCTCGTTACAGCCGCCGCACTGATGGCGCCGGGGTTCGCCATCTCAATGACGATGTCATTTCCACCTGGGGCAGCTGCGATGTTTGCCATTGTGACTGATCCACTCCCGATAGAGAGTTCGATCGGCATCGCGCTTTTAACTGATGTCTCAAAAATATCGCTCTATAGACACGACGTCCGCACAAAATTGCCAGACCCGAATATGACAATGCTTTTTTTGTCGATCATCGAGGATCGCCATCTTCATGAAGTTCTGTCACATGTCGAGCGACAGCGTTGTGTCCCCTCGCCGTATCGACCCGATGCGCAAAGGGGAAGTGAACGCCGGAGGAAAGCCTACGGACCCGGCCTTGTTGTTGGCGATTTGCAGTGGTGCTGCAATCTTGTCGCTGAACGTCACCATGTTTTTGTATTGATCAGAAAGGAGCTCGAAGCTCGCGCGGGCTTGACGGATCTGTTTGCGAAGTGCCCGAGTCTGCTTCCAGAGTAACGCATTCCCGACGAGGGGCAACAAGAAGACAGAAGCAGGGAACCAGTCCCAAGTCTCCGCGCTGCTTCCGTCCGAAAGGCACAGCATCCATGCCTTTGCTTAACGGAACACTAATTTCACGCATGTCGCGAACTTGGATTGAGTTTCCTGCTCTGGACACTGGTTCCGATGCCATAGACACGGGGGGCTGCGCACAGGTGCGCCCGTCTCCATTGGCGGCGGCACCGCGTATGGAATGGGCCGCAAGGCCTTCTTGGCCCGCCACGCACGCCCGTCGCTCTCTGCGCCGTCGGCATGGAGCCGTGTTGCGACGCTGACGCCTGCCGTCTCGTCGTCGCTTGGGATCTCGAAACTTCGGGCCCTGGCCCCCTCCAGCACGAGATCGTGCAGCTCGGCGCAGCAGCGCCTCACGGAGAGTTCGAGCTTCTCGTTCGCCCCCGTCGAGGATACGTTACGCCGCAGGCACAGCGGGTGCACGGTCTCGGCGCTGATGAACTGGCCGGGGCCGCGCCCTTTCCCGAGGTGCGGCAGCGGTTCCTGTCGTTTATCCGGGAGCAAGTCCAGCGATGTCGCCAAAATGCCGCAGGGAAGAGCAAGGCATGCCACGTAGTGTTGGTCGGGCATAACTCTTGGACGTTCGACGACCCCATGCTCATGAGTGGGCTCGTGGCGGAGTTCGGGGGCGCAGCCACGGAGGCCGCATGGTTCGAAGCGCAGATCGGGGAAGCTGTGCGCGTCTTTTCTGCTGATTCGCTGCGCGCGGCCAAGCGCGCGCGGCAGTGCGGCGCCCTTGCCGCTCCCAATGATCGCCTGGCCTCCGTATATGCCGCCGTGGCGCACTGCCCGCTCGAGAACGCGCACTCGGCCCTGGCTGACGCCAGAGCTGTTTTCACCGTGGTCTCGGCGCTGGAAGCGTACATGAGCAGTCGTCGGTGGACGATTGGCGCCGCCGAAGCTGCGCGGCTTCGAGCTGTCCGAAAACTCGTACGCTGCCCGCACTTTGTCTCTGCCGTCGTCGCGGGCCTCTCAGAGACGCAGGACGTGAACGTTGCCGCGCTCAAGAAGAGGGCGAATGATTTGCCTGCCTCGTCGGCTGCTGCGGCAGGTGAAGGGGCCTCCGTGATCCCGGACGAAGCGCGCATTCCTCCTCGACCGAAGCGCCGTTTGTCTACCTGGCAGTGCCCCGCGTGCGGACGCGTTTCGTCGCTCCATTTCCCGATCATCTGTTGTCGTACCGCTGCGGTGGAAGAGGCCGTCGTCGCGTGAGCCCCTGCAGGCAAAGCAGATGAGTGCGACGGAACCGTTCGCGTACGCTAAAACCAGGCGCGCGCGTGCGCTCAGCGGCCGAGTGATTTGGGACGCGGCAGATGCAACGGATGATGCGAACCGAGAATCGCTCCCCGACATCCTCGCCGCGAAAACAGGCGTGCAGCCAGCCTTCCAAACCCTGGTTGCCCTGGGTTCGGACGGCGAAGAGTGGACTCTCCTGGTGTGGCTGCCCGCCCTCGACCCGATCTCGCTGAGCTTTGCCATGGACTTCGAGCGAAACCCTCTGGTTGGTACCTGGCTCTCGCCACTTGCGGCGCTGCACATCAGCAGAGACCCCCTGTGCGGACGGCTGGCGCACAGTGAACTCGGGCCGTCGGAGTCGGACGGACGGCTTCACGCATTTTTGGAACCCGAGGGCATCAGCGAAGGAAGCCTCTGGTGGATCGGAGCGCTCCGCCTCTGCCGATGGGGGGGCTGCTCCTGCTGGAGCTCCGATTTCGCTCAACAGGCGCACGCGCTTGGGCGTGTGCGCGCGGCGCATTCGATGCAGGGATCTCATCTGCAACTTGAGCTTCCCGATGAGCACCCTGCAGTCTGGATGCTTTGTGAGCCCTTCCAGCGGTGGAACTGACCGCGAAGCTCCGTGCGACCTCACGCGCTTTCATCCGCGCTCAATGCCCCCGCGGGGAGAGGCGCTGTCCTAGAAATGGCATGGACATGACGAGCCCTGGCGTCCCGGAGCCCGTCGCAAAGCAACAGGGGGACAATGTGAAGAGCCAGCCACGCAGCAGCGCCCGATCTCCCCTCGTGGCCTTCCTCTCGAAGAACAACTTTTTGATCCGTGGCAAGGAAAGCTCACAACAGGAGATCACTCACGCGCTGATGGACGGCGCGGCGGGCGGTCGCATCTGCCTGCCCGATTCGGCCATCAGTGCTTTCTTTGCCGCCTATGGCGCAGAGCTGGAAGCCGAGCGGCCCGCCTTCGTTATCGAGGGGCGTACGCCCGTATTCAAGATGCATTTCGACCTTGACTTCACAGCGCTTCACGAGGATGCCACGGCGGAAGCGGCCGCGGCGATCATTTGCTCCGCCGTGAGCTCTTTCATCGCGAAGGACGACCATGCAGATCTCGGACGGACCTGCTGGTGCATCGCGTGCGGCATCCTAGATGACGCGGGCGCGAGGCGTGCCCCAGGACTGCATCTGGTCTGGCCGTGGCTGAAGGTCAGTACAGAGCAAGCACTCTGGATACGGGCGAGCGCTCTGAGCATGCTGCGCCAGGGAGCGACGTGCGAGCAGGACTGGGACAAGGTGTTGGATATCGCGGTGCTCACCACCAATGGGCTACGCATGGTTGGCAGCGACAAGTGTCGTGATTGCCGGGTGTGCGCGAACGGCAGGGAAGCGCGCCTTTTCTGTGGCGACTGCAATCGCACCGGAAAGATCGCGGATAATAAGATATATTGGCCTTGGCGAGCGATCCCTTCGCACGAGACGGAGGTGCTGCTGCGCGACCTTCGAGAGAACGCGGCCTACGTCGCTCACATGTGCAGCATCCGTGTCCCCTCGGATCAGGCAGTCAGCTGCCCGGCCTTCCGCATTCCCGTGGGCGCACCGCCGCCGAGCCTCAGGAAGAAGCTCGGCAGGTCTCAGGCGGCCAGCGCCGAGGGAAGAGACCACGCGCTGCAAGATGCCACAACGCAACTGGGCCGTGCACCGGGCAAGCGCGAGCCTCTCGATCTCTCGGAAGAGCTCAAGTGCGCACTGCAGGAGTGCATTGCTACCGTTGATCCAAGCTACGCGAATCTGGAGGTCCGCTCGGCAGACCGTCGGACCAATGCGGAACGAGGCCGCGTCACGGGCTGCCTGCTTGTCAAGGTCTCTGGCTTCGGCTGTCGATTCTGCCTCAACAAAAGCGCTGAGCACCGCCAGATTACTGTGTACTTTTTGGTCTCGACACGAGGGATCACGCAGCGCTGCTTTTCACGCAAGCCCGTGGTGCACGCCTGCGGACTTTGCGAAAAGTTTAGCAGCCCACCCGCACCTCTTACGCGGAGATTATCTACTGCTCTGATCGGCGCCGGATGCGCTTTCCTGATCGCGCAGCAGCCCAAGCGAGAGTTTCTCGCGATCGAAGCACAGCCCTGCGGTGGTCGCAGCTCTTTGGGCCAGTCTCTCAAGCGGCAGGGCGACATGCTTCTTCTCGCGGACAGGATCTGGGGGAAGACCCGCCGGACGGAAGACCCGCCACACTGAGAAGCGCCGCGCTGATCCGTGCGCGCCGCGGCCGTGACTTTCGCGTTAGGCCTCTGACGCTTTGGCCGAGAGGATCGTACTGAAAAGTCCGTCTGAAAAGTGCCACGCGTTCCAAATAGCCTCAGACAACATGCGCGAGCCAGATGAAGACGCGCGGCACTTTTCATTTTCGGACCTCTCTGCAACGGGGCATCCCTTTTTGGACGGGGAGCAAACGAACGGGGCCTCGATTCTCGAACGCCCGCTCACAGTGCACACCGCGCCCTTCCGCATGTGGGGCGCTCCCGTCCACTGGATCCAGAGATAAGGAGTTGCCGTGCGCTCAGCCAGATGCAAGAAACATCAGCAGGGCCTTGAGGTCTCGCGTCGTCCGTCCGCTTTTGAGCGCGGTCTAGAAAAGATGGGCGTAAAGGAAGACCCCTGTGACGCCGCGGCTGACCCCCGCGCGTGCTTCCGTGGAGGATGTGCGCCTGGGGGTCCCGCGCAGACATGCCTCCGATATGGGCATGCGGGCGATGGGCCGCTCCTTCTCGGATGTACTGCGTCAACAGACTGCGACGCTGCTTCCCCCCGGATGCGCAAAGGAGACACGGTCCACGCCTGCGCGTGCACCGGCGCGGCTCCCGCTCAGAGCGGGCCACCGCCAGCGTCGTGCCCGCCCGCGCCCCAGATTCGCCCTCCGGTACCTGCGTGCCGTCCCGCACGCTCAAGCTCTTTCGTCTCTTTCCTCTCGTTCGTGTGGAATGCTTTAGCGTGGATCGGGATCGTATTCTTGGTGTATCAGGGAGGTCGGGCCCTGCTGGCTCTGCGCGCGTGGCGCCGCTTCCGCAAAGACGTGGCTCTCGTCCACCAAGCGGATCTCACAGCCTCGCTATCTCCGCAGTCCGGTCTAAACAGTTCGGCGGAGTCGCCGGCGACAACGGCGATTGCACCGGACACTGTGGATGCGAATGCACCGAGCCCTGTGCCACAGTAGGTGGAGATGGCTCGGGTTCGCACGGATCTGAGCGAGCAACAGGAGCGTCCGCCGCTCGACGTTTCACGCGGTGCCGTCGCGTCCGTCGGCGGTGCTTCCCCGAGAGCACCCGCGCCGGTCCACAGTGGCGCTCGAACATGTGAAATGCTCGCGGAAACGCGACCAGCAGGCGGCCACGGCAGTTCTGAATCGTCAGTTTCTGAAAAAGCACGAAGTCGGCCAAGTCGAAATCGAGGAGTTTCGCGGCGTCGCCGGAGTCCAGAGAGGCATGCTTGTAGGGCTTTCCGGCGAGCAGAGCACTGAAGAGGCACGTGCGCGCGTGGCCTGCCGTGTGCGCGTGCTCTCCCGCCGCGGCGCGCGCATAGGTGCACGCGGCGTAAAAAGTCTGTGGCGCCTGGCAACGCAGTGTGCCCATCAATTCCCCGACCGTGTGGGACAGCTCCGGGTCAACGAGCTCTTCGGCAATCAGAATAGGCGCCGCCGCCTCTTCAACGCACGCTCCAAAGAGGCGTTCCAGGCGTAGCGTCTCGCGAGCGGAAATGCGTTCTTCGGGGGCTTCAGTCAGCAGCATGTCGAGCATCATGTGCTGGGGTTCGTCGCTGCGGGCCCAGACGGCCTCTCGGAGCTTGCGGAGAGCTCGCCGGGCGCCGCGGTCCGTTGTCGCTGCAAGCCTGTCGTTGTTCAGCATCTCCAGGACCATCACGCCGGCGGCCCAAATGTCTACTTTCTCGGTGTGCGCCTTGCCACTCTGCAGCATTTCTGGCGCCGTATAAGTCGGCGTAGCGCGCTGGTTCGAACCGAATGCGAAGCGTCCTTCAGCGCCAAAGGGCGGTCCGTCCTGCATGAACCGCATGAAGCCAAAGTCCGTGAGGTATACGCGCCCGAGGGCATTGACCAACACGTTTTCGGGCTTTATGTCCCGGTGCATCAAGACGGGTGTCATGCTGTGCAGGAACGCGAGCGCGCGGAAAACGTCCGTCACGGGGACCTGGCACGAACTCCAGTCGCCGAAGGCCTCGTCTGCAATGCCGTCGGCAATGTCGCGGTCCATCAAGGGCAGCAGCAGTCGGACCTGCGCGTCCCAGCCGAGAAGCACATCTAAGGCGGGCAGGATGTCTGGCGCGCCCGCGTCAGCGAGGAAATGTTGGAAAGCAATCTCGCGCAGGCACGACTCCGAGAGGTCGCCGCTGTCGTCGTATTTATATGTTTTCAGTGCGCGAGCGGCCAGCAGGTGCGTGTCCCAGACACGGAAAACTGTTCCGAATGTTCCTTCGCCTAGTGCGTCGGCAACCTCGAAGCGGCTTTCTTGCGATTCCTGGAAACGAGCGTGCATATGTTTGTAGATAGCACGGTGCCGGGTGACGCTCGAGTGCCGCGCCGCGTTCGGTGCCAGACCTGCCCAGCCGCTGTCGAGGCAAAGCAGCATGACGAGTCTCTACCTGAGCGGCACCGCGGCGAACTACGACCCATGCTTCCCGCTCCTCCGCCGCTTCTGTGGAGGGGCTGATCACCTCTGCCTGGTCGGGGGCTCGGGCGGAGCTCTTGTCGCCGCATGCCTCTCCCTTGAAAGCTCGGCAGCGTCCGTCGAGCGACGGTTCCGTGACGTGTGCAAGAGCCTCGAGGCCCCAAGCGAGCAATGGGAAGCTCGCGTTGCGATGGCGGAGACGTGGGTTCGCGAGCTCATGGGCGGCGCAGCATGCACAATGCGGCAATGGAGCGAGCGCTACCGCGCCTTCCACGTCCTGCTGTTTGATTGTGCAAGTCTCGTGCCAAAGCTCATATGCAGCGACGACTCGCGCGCGCGCGTGGCTGGCGTTCTTGCGCTCGCGACCGCTCGCGAGTCGCCGTCTTGTGGCCTGCCGCGCCAGGGGACCTGGTTTGCAGACGTGGAACCATTTTTGCCTGCGGGCCTGCTGGCGCCGCACTTGCAGCCGCCCGTCCTCGTCCATTTCGCCGCGGGCGATGTGCGCGATCATGAAGGGGAGAACACAAACGAGCCGCGGGGAGCGGCAGTCCTCCACGCCTGCTACGAGAGGATGTTGCGCGTGCCGCTGAGGGTCCTCACCTGGAGAATGCTCGGTCTGGTGTCATCTTCCTCACCAGGGTATTTGCTAACTCCGTTGCGATGGGGCTTCTTGGGGCGCCAGGACTCTGCGGCGTGCTCCGATGGGGCCAATGCACGCACGCTCTGCACTGCCGCTGCATTCGCTTGTGGCATGCTCATCTGGCTCTTGGCTCTCAGTTTCGCAATCTTCGAGCGACCAGAAGAATCTGCCATTTGCAGCATCGCGACTCGGGAACCTCAGGGCACAGCGCCTTCCAGTCGCGTCGCAGATAATCCGTTGGACTCCCACCTCCTCGGGCGCATGGACGACGCAGCCTCCGCCGGTGCGCGTGAAGCCAGCACGGAATTTCCCAAGAGTAAATCGTGTGTGAGGTGTCGTTCCGCCTGAGACCAGATTCTCACCTTCAGCGTTCAGATACCCGAACCGACTCAGCAGTGAAAAGGGCCGGTCGGCTATCAACATGGCAATGTCGACAAAGACGGCCATATCAGCACGGAAGCTGTGCGGAGAGATCGCGAAGGCGGCCTGGGCACGCAGGTGGCCCCAAGGGGCGGCGGCGAAACCCAGCGCTTGCGGGCGGGGCGACAGCGCCAGCACGCCGCGATCACGAAAACCAGCGCGGGCGCTCTGAAAAAAAAATCTGATGCTCACGGCCAACCGGGATCCCGTCAGGCAGCAGCACCGGTGCCTGACGCTCGGCGGGCAGCCCCCAAGGGGAAGCCCGGACGACAAGGAGCGCAAGAACAAAGCCGTCACGCGACGGGGCGTGTCCGAGTTTTGCTGGTGCAATGCAACTGACCGTATCCGTGCCCATTTCCTCGAGGCCTAGGCGAGCGCCGGCAGTCGCGCCAGCGCTCCGCTCGGCGTAAAAATATACAATGTCGCCGGTGCGGATGATGCCGTCAGCTGAGAGCCCTGAGCGTTTGTCGCGCTGTTCGGTGGTCATCGCTTTGCTATGAGTACCGCAGCTTCGGTGCCGTTGACCCAACTTTTACGTGCCACGAGGGCGGTGAAGAAGACCCTTTGCAGTGGCGGCACCCGCTGCATCGATGCGCCAATCCGAATCAGAGGGACGAAGCGCTCCTACGCGAAGGTCAGCTGCCCATCTGCGCCACAGCGGCTCCCAGGCCGGCCGCTGCGCCTACCGCTACAGTGCCCCGCGCGATGTCCACGCAGGTGAGGGTCCACGGGTAACAATCGCCCAGTACGCCCTTATTCGTCAAGTCGTAGACCCCGTAGATGCAGAGGCCCAGGAGAGCGCCCCTGCGGAAAGCTCTGCTCCAGTGCTGACCCGGGCGCACGACGAATGCGCAGAGAGCGACGACAAGCAGCGCGTAGGCGGCCCCGGCAGCCCCCAGTCGGGAGGGGAGCGCGCCCGATGCGCATGAGAGCGAGGACGCCCACGTCCCGAACGCGTGAAATGCGTGCAGCTGGTTCATTGTTTTTTTTTTAAACGTTTTTGGCTTCTCGCGTTTTCGAGCTTTCAATGGTCCAAGAGCGCCGAAGAGGCTCCCAAACCATGATGGTGCTGCTGCTGATGATGATAATGATGCGAACGACGATGATGGTGATGATGCTGCTTATGATGAGGACGATGACGATGATCATGATGATGCTGATGATGAGGACGACGATACTGACGATGCTGCTGCTGATGATGATGATGCTTATGATGATGCTGATGACGATGCCGATGCTGACGATGTCGCTGATGATGCTGGTTCTGATGATAATGGTGTTGATGAGTATGATGACGGCGGGGAGGGTGATGATGCAGATGCTGATGATCATAGTCATGCTGATGATGCTGAGGGTGATGATGACGATGCAGATGATGACGATAACGAAGAATATTATGATGACTCTGAAGAAGATGATGATGATGATGATGATGCTGCTGCTGATGATGATGATGATGCTGATGCTGATGATAATGACGAGGATGCTGATTATGATGCTGATTATGATGCTGATTATGATGATTGTGGCAATGGTGATGTTGTTGCTGATGCTGATGTCGATGATCATGGTGGTGATGCAAATGATTCTTGGGATGCTGAGTCTGCCGATGATGAAGAAGGGGATGTTTGACGGTGCCTATGGTAATGGTGATGATGATGATAGTGATGACCATGACGATGACCATGCTGCTGATGATGCTGGTACTGATGATGAGGAGGACGATGATGATGCTGATGACGATGATGCTGATCATGCTGTTGATGACGATGCTGACGATGATGATGATGATGATGAGGATTATGATGTTGATGCTGATGATGACGATGCAGATGATGCTGCTGATGATGAAGACGATGCTCATGCTGCTAGTGATGACGATGATGATTCTAATTCTGATGTTGATGATGAAGATGATGTATGCTGATGATGATGCTGATGACGGTGATGCTGATGAGGCTGATGATGCTGATGATGATGCTGATGCTGATGATGCTGATGATGATGAGGAGGGTATTAACGATGCTCACGATTAGGATGATGAGGATGACGATCACGACGATGCTGCTGCTGATGCTGCTTTTGCTGTTGCTGCTGCTGATGATGATGATGATGGCGACGAGTATGATGAGGATAATGGTGGTGATGTTGATGATGTTGATGATGGCGATGATTACGATGATGATACTAATGATGACGATGATGATGATGCTGATGATGATGACGATGACGATGATGCTGCTGATGACGATGCCGATGATGATGATGATGATGATGATGATGATGATGATGATGATGATGTTGATGTTGATGATGGTGATGGTGATGGTGATGATGATGATGATTATGATTATGATGATGCTGCTCATGCTGATGATGGTGATTGTGATGGTGATGGTTGTGATTATGCTGATGATGCTGTTGCTGCTGCTGATGATGCTGATGCTGATGACGATGATGCTGTTGCTGCTGCTGCTGCTGCTGCTGCTGATGATGATGATGATGATGATGATGATGATGATGATGATGATGATGATGATGATGATGGTGTGGAGTTGTTTCTGTTCCTTTTCTGGTGTTCCTGCGCGTGGGTGTCCACAGAACACGAGAGTCCCACTCATGAAGTGGGGGGAGAGCCCAAGGGGGAATCCATTTTTGTGGCTTCTCTGGACCCTGTTGGAGGTCTTTTTGTGGCCATTTCGGGCTCTCTTGGAGGCATCTTGGGCCGTCTTGAAACAATATCCAGCCGCCTTGGGGCCATCCTTGGCCGTCTTCGAGGCTCTTTGGCCATCTTGGTTACCTTGGTTGCCTGCGCGGGCCGTCTTGGAAGCTCGGGGCGCATATCCGTTTTTTCAACGAGGGATCGTGGCTTCGGAGTCCCTGGACAGCTTGGGAGCAGCGCCTTGGAATGCGGGACGTGCACAATCCTCGAGCGGGCGCGCGTTGGATGAGGGGTCTACGAATTAGCAGCCATGTGGGACGCGCACAATCTTCGAGTGGGCGCGCATGGAATGGGGACATTAGCTGCCATGCGGGAAGTGCACCAACCTCGAGCGGGCATGCGTGGAAGGTGGCATCCTCGAGCGGGCACGAGGGAAGTGGTCTCGGAAAAAAGGGCGATGCCCGCAAGAGTCTGCCAGCATGGGAGTGGGAGGCACCTTTGATCCACGCCTCATCGTGCCAGGTGGCACGGTGGTGGACTGAGAGCCAGAGAGGGCTGGAGAGAGAGAGAGGGAGAGGAAGAGAGAAAGAGAGAGAGAAAGAGAGGCAGAGAGAGATAGAGAGAGAGATGGCGGTAGAGAGATAGCGAGAGAGGTAGAGGAAGAGAGCGAGGGAGGGAGAGGAAGACAGAGAGAGACAGAGAGAGAGAGAGAGCGAGAGAGAAGGTGGCTGCGTGTACACAACGGAGCACAGCGCAGTCCAGCTGGGAGGTGTGGGAGGAGGGAGTGAAGGGAGTGAGCGGGGAGGGGAGGAACACGAGTGCGCGGCGGATGGGCGGCAGCTCCCTGGCAGGCCGCGAACAGGGCCGCGGACCTCCAGGACCTGGACGACTTCCTCGCCTCCTCCTCGCTTGCGGAGGCGCCACCGGTGCGGCGCGCGGCGCGCCCCCTCTTCCGCCTACCCCGGCACCCGGTGGGGCGGGGTTGGGGGAGGGGTGCGGGGGAAGAGCGGGGAGGTGGAGAGAGGGGGGAGGGGAGGGGGAGGGGAGCTTCGGGGCTTCCACGCTTGCCCCCAGAGGGGTGCCTCGGTGTCTGGCGGTGCACCGGGGCCCTGGGGGAACTTCATTCCGCCCCTTCCCCTGGATGAGCAGGTCTCCTGACGAGCAACCCAGCCTTCCCGGCCGGGGGTCCCTCGCCTGGGAGTCTTGTCCGGGGGACCGGCTGTGCCGTGCCTCTCTTTTTGCCCTCCCTGTTTGCGCAGGTCTCCTGTGGGCCCCCCTCAGCCTCCCCGGCTGGGGCCTCCCCCTCTGGGAGT
>CAUYUJ010015062.1:127500-206287 GCA_963575745.1 Prorocentrum cordatum
TCACACGGGCTTTTGCGAGCAACTTTTTCACGTGCTTCGAACTTCTCCAACAACGGTTGCGCACCTGCCAGGGCCATCATCCCTGTCAAATAATACCATGCGGGACACATTCGTTTTTTCTTCGCGCGCGCACGCCGAAATCTTCAAAAACCATTGGGTTTCTTAGGAATTTTAGCACCGCGCAACATAAAATCATACGAATCGCACCGTAGGTCCTCGAAAAACATCTGTACGAATTTTCAAAATTTCTACCCGCGCGCGCTGTCCGAATCCTAAAAAACCAATGGTTTTTCAACATTTATGTTACATGAGCTCGCGCGAGCTACTTTCGCAAGCTCTTTCAACGGCGTTCGCGCGCCTGCCAGGGGCCACAATCCCTTGCAAAACATACCATGCGGGACACATGCGCGCGTGTCGCGTCGTCGTCGTCGTCGTCGTCGTCGGCATGTTACCACAACAAGTCCGTGTGTCACCACGTCATCGAACAAAATCACTGATCACTGTCACATCCGTAGCCATCTCGGATCAAGGTATCGCCTGGGTCTTGGATGGGTCATGTTCTTTGGGTTGGAACACGTTACCACCAAAAACCAGTACAGGTGTCCAGTGTTGGAACAGGGGGAAAAGTCGTATACTAAGCTAGCGTCCAGAAAATGTTACCACAACAAGTCACTGTACCCATGCGCCAGTGTAGTAGCCACGGTCGTCCGCAGGCCACGAAGTGAAGTGTCCGAACGTCATAGGGCGGGAAGCTGGGTGTGGGTGGTGGCGAAGAGTCGTTTGGAAATGTGGTAGAGCTTGAACCGGCCCCCCCACAAAGTGGGGGTATTGCCGCCTCGTATGAAAACCCTGGCACTGGTGAGAACGGAGTGTCCCCACGTGCTAGTAATTGTTGTTGTTGTTGAACATTATTAATTCTAAAGAATAATTATTGTTGGGCCCCCTGGTGCGCGCCCCCCCCGCCGCGCCTAGGCCGCAGCCACGTTTTCATCATTTTCGTGAGGAAGCCTCAGGTAATTCGAGTTGATCAAGATCCGGTTGTTTTGTTGTAATCCGCTTTCCCTTGCAAAAAACACTATAAAATGACATTTCTTGTTCTAATATAATCAAATTTCAAGAATCCCTTGCAAAAAATAAGGTAAAGTGGACATTCGCGCGCGCAAGACGAAATCCTTCCAAAAGCTTAGTGTTCGGAGCGATTTTAACATAAAAACATCAAAAAACCAATGGTTTTTCAACAAAAAAATGTCAAAATCTCATCCCGCGCGCTCTTGCGGATTCGTAGGAAACCCAACACTTTTTAAACATTTCTGTCAAACGGGCTTTTGCGAGCAACTTTTTCGAACTTCTGCGACAACGGTTGCGCACCTGCCAGGGCCATCATCCCTGTCAAATAATACCATGCGGGACACATTCGTCTCTCTGTATTATGTATTGTATGGCACAATTGCACCATGCTGGGCACATGCGCGCCCCGAATAAGTGACCAAGTTCTGTGGGTGTGTACCCCACGCCAGTGTAGTAGCCACGGTCGTCCGCACGCCACGAAGTGAAGTGTCCCAACGTCATAGGGCGGGAAGCTGGGTTTGGGTGGTCGCGAAGAGTCGTTTGGATATTTGGTAGAGCTTGTAATGCCCCCCCACGAAGTGGGGGTATTGCCTGGTGTCGTATGAAAACCCTGGCACTGGGGAGAACACCACGCGTTCGGGTAAAATGATTGTTGTTGTTGTTGTTGTTGTTGTTGTGGTTGCTGTTGCTGTTGAACATTATTACTTCTAAAGAATAATTATTGTTGGGGCCCCTGGTGCACGGCCCCCTCGCCGCGCCTAGGCCGCAGCCACATTTTCATCATTTTCGTGAGGAAGTCTCAGGTAAAACGATGTGATCCAGATCCGGTTGTTTTGTTCCCCCCCGCTTTCCCGTGCAAAAAACAATATAAAATGACATTTCTTGTTCTAACATAACCAAACTTCAAGAATCCCTTGCAAAAATAAGGTAAAGTGGACATTCGCGCGCGCAAGACGAAATCCTTCCAAACCCTTAGTTTTCGTAGCGATTTTAACATAAAAACCTAAAAAAACATTTTTTTTTATACAAAAAATGTCGAAATTTCATCCCGCGCGCTCTTGCGGATTCGTAGGAAACCCAACACTTTTTAAACATTAACAACGGTTGCGCACCTGCCAGGGCCATCATCCCTGTCAAATAATACCATGCGGGACACATTCGTTTTTTCTTCGCGCGCGCACGCCGTCGTCGTCGGCCGCGGGGCCCTGAATAGTAGCCACGGTCGTCCGCATGCCACGAAGTGAAGTGTCCGAACGTCATAGGGCGGGAAGCTGGGTGTGGGTGGTGGCGAAGAGTCGTTTGGAAATTTGGTAGAGCTTGAACCGGCCCCCCCACAAAGTGGGGGTATTGCCCGCCTCCTATGAAAACCCTGGCACTGATGAGAACGGAGTGTCCCCACGTGCTAGTAATTGTTGTTGTTGTTGTTGTTGTTGTTGTTGTTGTTGTTGTTATTGGTGGGCACGTGCGCTGGCGGCCCGTCCCCCCCTCCACCAACACCGACACCCAAACAAGCCACAGGGAGGCTTTCGGCCCCCCCCTGGGGGAACTGAGGGACTCCAGTGCGATTCCAATGGGTTTCGTGAGGGTTCCTGAGGGTTCCAGCGGGTTCCTCTGTGGTTCCTGCACGGTTCTTGAGGTTTCTTGCAGGAGGCCTGAGGATTCGTGGAGTATTCCCGTATCATGTTTGACGGATGTTTCTAGGTTTCCCACACAAGATTCGCGAAGGCTTCTTGTGGGATTCCGGAGGAGGATTCCTGCGGATTTCTATTCGGATTGCTGAAGGATTCCTGCGAGTTCCTGGCAGACTGCTGTGGTTTTCTTTAAATGTCGGGGGGGTCCCGAGGATTCCTTGCGACTCCTGCAATTGTTTTGTGTCCTTCGAGTTTTCTTGAGGTCCCCCCAGGTTCTTTACGATCCCTGAACATTCCCGAAGGATTCTTAAAAGATCCCCGACTGATTCTGAACAGATTCCTGAAGGATCCTGGGGATCCCCACGGACTTCTACGGATTCCAGAGGATTCTGGTGGATTCCGAAGGCTCCGATTCTGGAAGATTCGTTCGGGTTCCGGTGGGTTGCAGATGTTTTCTGCGGATTCCCGAGGGTGCTGAGGGTTCCTGGAGGAGTCTTGAGGATTCTAGAGGATCCCCTGAGGATTCCTGCAGGATTCGTCAAGCATCCTTGAACGATCCTTGAAGGATCCCTGAAGGATTCTTGAGGGTTCCTGAGGATTCAGGAGGATTTCTGGGGATTCCTGAACGATCCCTGAGCGTTCTGGATGATTCTTAACGGATTTTCGGACGATCCTCTAAGGATTCCAGGCAGATTTGCTCAGGGATCTTGAATGAAAGGGTCCTCAGGGAACCCTGAGGGTCTTGAAGGATTCCTGAAATATCCCCGAGGGTTCCCACCGGATGCTTGTAGGAACCCGGAGAAATCCGCAAGGTCACTGGAGATCTTTGATCATCATTCAGCATTCCTAACGGATTCGCGGAGGATTTCTTTGACACCCTTAAAAAAAGCTTCCAGAGGACCCCTCAAGGATTCCAGGAAGGATTCTTTGGGTTTCTTGATGGACCCCTGAGGGTCTAGGGGCTCCCTGAGGATGCCTGAGGGTGCCTGAGGGTTCTTGAAGGATTCCCCACGGATCCGTGAGGAATATCTCAAGATTCCTGAAGGGTTCATCGGTCTTCCTGAAAGGACTCCTGAAGGATCCCTGTGTGTGCATTAAGGGTCCCCGAAAGGTTCCTGAGGATGCATGGAGAATTCCGGGGCATTTTGGGGATCCTTGAGGGTTTCGGATGGATGCCTTCAGGAATTCCGATGAGATGGTGATGGTAACGGTAGCACTTGTGATGACGACGGTGATGGTCATGACGGTGATGCCGTTGATAACGCTGCCGACGACGAGACGAGAGCAGCGGTGCCGCCTGGTTTGTCATGGTGCTGTCGTGTGCGCTCCCGCTCTTTCCTACCAACATTGCGCGGCCAGCCCCGCCAGTGTGCAAGCTCAGGCTTCTGGGTGACTTAGAACAGTGACGATGATGATGCTGATGATGCTGCTGATGCTGATGATGATGATGATGATGCTGATGGTGATGGTGATGAGGATGATGAGACCTCGCCGTCCTCTGATGGGCTTGGTTGCCACGTTGGGGGTCCAGCGGCGCTGCTCCCACGAAGTATGTCTCCAATCGTCTCTCCTTGTTGTCTTTCGACACTCTCTCGTGGCCACCTTCCTGCCAACGATATGACTCTCAAGAGCGACGCCACATGTGTGAACATGTGGCGTTGACCCGACGTTCTTTGGAGAAGCATTCAAGAGCACGGCGGATCCTTCAATGCTCGCTTTTGTATTGAGCGGTCCGATGTATAGGCGCCTCATGTGTACACAGGCTTGGGTACGTCCCTGGGTAATTTTGAATAGAGCACTGTCTGCCCCATCCTCCTCCTCTTCTGCTCCTCCTCCTCCTACCTCCTCACTTCTCCGTCCTCTCCCTTTATCCTCCCGCCTGCGTCCTGCCTCGTGCCCGCGGCTCGCTCGGGTGTCGTTATTTGCGCAGCGGAGGTGCCGTGGGCTCCTGAGAGCCCCAGCGGGGGTACGTCTTACGCAGATCACCATGAGACCTCGCCGTCCCCTGAAAGGCCGCGATCTGCGAAACTGTAGCCTTTTTCGGGGGAGTCCTGGGAGGCCCAGCGGAGGTGCGTCTTACGCAGATCACCGCGAGACCTCGCCGCCCCTTGGTGTGGCGCGATTTCCGAAACGGCCGCCACTTTCGCTGGCTCCTGGGATGCCCAGCGGAGGTGCGCCTTACGCAGATCATCATAGGGCCTCGCCGTCCCCTGGGGGGCTGCGATCTGCGAAACTGCCGCCACTTTCGTGAGCTCCCGGGAGGCCCATCGAAGGTGCGTCTTACGCAGATCACCACGCGACTTCGCTGTCTCCTGGGAGGCTGCGACCTGCGAATCTGTCGCCGCTTTCGTGGGCTCCTGGGAGGCCCAGCGGAGGTACGTCTTACGCAGATCACCATGAGATCTCGCCGTCCCCTGAGTTGCTGACCTCTGCGAAACCGTCGCCACTTTCGTGGGCTCCTGGGAGGCCCAGCAGAGGTGCGCCTTACGCAGATCACCATGAGACCTCGCCGTCCCCTGGGAGGCCGCGATCTGCGAAACCGTCGCCACTTTCGTGGGCTCCTGGGAGCCCCAGCGGAGGTGTGTCATGCGCAGATCACCATGCGACCTCGCCGTCCCCTAGGAGGGGCTGCGATCTGCGAAACGGTCGCCACGTTCGTGGGCTCCTGGGAGGCCCAGCGGAGATGCGCCTTATGGAGATCACTATGGGACCTCGCGGTCCCCCAGGGGGCTGCGATCTGCGAAATTGTAGTGTTTTCGGGGGAGTCCTGGGAGGCCCAGCGGAGGTGCGCCTTACGCAGATCACCGCGAGACCTCGCCGTCCCCTTGGGGGCTGCGATCTGCAAAACTATAGCCACTTTCGTGGGCTCCTGGGAGGCCCAGCGCAGGCGCGTCTTACGCAGATCGCCATGAGACCTCGCCGTCCCCTTGGGGGGGCGCGATCTGCGAAACCGTCGCCACTTTCGTGGGCTCCTGGGAGTCCCAGCGGAGGTGCGTCTTACGCAGATCACCATGAGATCTCGCCGTCCCCTTAGGGGCTATGATCTGCGGAACCGTGGTCTTCTGGGAGGTCCAGCGGAGGTGCGTCTTACGCAGATCACCATGAGACCTCGCCGTCCCCTGAAAGGCCGCGATCTGCGAAACCGTCGCCTCTTTCGTGGGCTCCTGGGAGCCCCAGTGGAGGTGCGTCTTACGCAGATCACCACGCGACCTCGCCTCGCCGTTCTCTGGGGGCCGCGATCTGCGAAACCGTCGCCACTTTCGTGGGCTCCTGGGAGCCCCAGTGGAGGTGCGTCTTACGCAGATCACCATGAGATCTCGCCGTCCCCTGAGTGGCTGACCTCTGCGAAACTGTTTCCAGTTTCGTGGGCTCCCGGGATGCCCATCGGAGGTGCGTCTTACGCAGATCACCACGCGACCTCGCCGTCCCTTGGGAGGCTGCGATCTGCGAAACTGTCGCTGCTTTCGTGGGCTCCTGGGAGGCCCAGCGGAGGTACGTCTTACGCAGATCATCATGAGACCTCGCCGTTCCCTGAAAGGCCGCGATCTGCGAAACCGTCGCCACTTTCGTGGGCTCCTGGGAGCCCCAGTGGAGGTGCGTCTTACGCAGATCACCATGAGATCTCGCCGTCCCCTGAGTGGCTGACCTCTGCGAAACTGTCGCCACTTTCGTGGGCTCCTGGGAGGCCCAGCAGAGGTGCGCCTTACGCAGATCACCATGAGACCTCGCCGTTCCCTGAAAGGCCGCGATCTGCGAAACTGTCGCCACTTTCGTGGGCTCCTGGGAGCCCCAGCGGAGGTGTGTCATGCGCAGATCACCATGCGACCTCGCCGTCCCCTAGGAGGGGCTGCGATCTGAGAAACGGTCGCCACGTTCGTGGGCTCCTGGGATGCCCAGCAGATGTGCACCTTATGCAGATCACTATGGGACCTCGCCGTCCCCCAGGGGGCTACGATCTGCGTGTTTTCGGGGGAGTCCTGGGAGGCCCAGCGGAGGTGCGCCGTACGCGGATCACCGCGAGACCTCGCCGTCCCCTAGGAGGGGCTCCGATCTGCGAAACGGTCGCCACGTTCGTGGGCTCCTGGGAGCTCGTGGGCTCCTGGGAGCCCCAGCGGAGGTGCGTCTTACGCAGATCACCATCAGATCTCGCCCTCCCCTTGGGGGCTGCGATTTGCGAAACAGTGGTCTTCTGGGAGGTCCAGCGGAGGTACGTCTTACGCAGATCACCATGAGACCTCGCCGTCCCCTGAAAGGCCGCGATCTGCGAAACCGTCGCCACTTTCGTGGGCTCCTGGGAAGGGAAGTACACTCCCGTTTCATTTCCCCAGTCAAGTCCAAATCAGCATTTCTCTTCGCACCTCGACACGAATCCGCTGTCCGGAGGAAAATCCGCCGACCCCTTAGAATTCCCTGGACGCGTGAAATGATGGCGCCTCTCCCGACATCTCCCCCAGAAGCCCAGTGGGCAAAGGCGGCTATCGCCACACGGGCTGGCGCGACCGTGCGACAAGTTCCCGGGGCACCTGGGGCAGCTGGCAGGGCGAGTGGCGCGACGGATGGCGTGAAGATCACTGGCAGGCGGGTGGCAAACGCGGCGGAGGTTACCCTGACGATCGGGATGATCGAGATGAAAAGAGACTCCGCTGGAGAGACTGAACTCCCTCCCTGCCCTCGCCGCGCCCCAGTGCCCGCGCCACCACATGCGCTTTGCAACGCGCTACCGCGGCCCTCCGCCGCTCTCTCCTTCAACCTGGGACTGCACCACCGCCCCTCCCCTGAACGGCACTCTCTCTCACCCTTGGACCTTGGGGTGCCGTTCGGTAATACCATCTGCTCCCTGCGTGACACCGCGCATCCCGCAGACCACTTGCCACTGGCGCCGCTGCCTTTCTCCACCGGTGGCCGCCGCCCTCTCGCCGCAAGGCTCCCCCTTTCCTCGCTTCGGTTTCACTTCCTGAATTCCAGCTGGCGCTGCCCAGGCCGCGCCGTGGGCTCCCTAATCGCGGCGCCCTGCCGCCCTCCACCCGATGCGCGCACCTCCTGCCTTTGGATCCAGGTGCGCGCTTCGGCAATGCCGTCCACCGCCTCTCCGCAGTGGACTCGCGGCCTCAGGCCCTACTGTAGATGTCTCACCGCCAGGCGTTCCTGGCCTGTCAGTGGGCCGCGGCTCGCATGTCCACTGGCTTTCTCCCTGGGTTTTCTAACCGATTGAACGGCCTTCCGCCGTCACCCTGGACCTTTTAAACAAGCAGCGCGGCCTTCCGCCGCCACCCTGGATCCAAGTGGCTCTGAGGGACGCGTCTTGGGTATATGGCGGTTTCGTCCTTCTCGTGCTAGACGACTCGGTTTGGGTGGCGCTGAGACACCTAATATGTGCACACTCCTCGGGGTCGGCCGTGTATCGTGCGCTTTGACGCCCTTCCGCTCGTCGGATCTGGGCTTTCGCATCTCTGTTGTGGAAGGTACTCCTGTCATCATGCTCCACACCCTGGATGCGCTTCCTTGCGTCGCGACTTGGTTCGCCGTCAGCTTTTTCCGCTGGACTTGTCCCCAGTCAGTCTGTGGTACCCGTCAGGCTCCCTGGATCGGTGTCCTCGGGAACTCCCAATGCTGGACGGCCTTCCGCCGTGACCCTGGATCAGTGGCTTTGAGGGACGTGCCTGGGTATTCGCGGTTTCGCCCTCGTGTGCTCTCCGACTCGTTCTGGTCAGCACTGAGACACTGTGATGTGCTCACGCCGCGTTTCGACCGTGTAGCGTGCACTAGGCGCCCTTCCACCCGCTGGGTCTGGGCTGAAGCATCTCGGTGTGGAAGTTTCTTGGCAACATGCTCCACACTTTGGATGCCGTTCTGGCGTCGCGGCTCGTTGCCGCCGTCGGGATCCCGCTGGACTTACGTCTCCAGTCGGTCTGTGCTACCCGTCAGGCTTTGGATCTACGTCCTCGGGAACTTTCCTCTCGTTCGCACCTGGACTTTGGGAACGCCTCTCGCGCCATTTTGGCTGCGCTTGGTCTCCTCGGTGCCTACCTCAGGCCCGTTGGACGCACCGCTGCATGCCCGTTCAGGGGCTGTCTCTGGCTCCTGGATTGCATCGGCTCCGCCGCCCTGGACGCTGTCGTGAGCCGCCTGATCCGCGGCCCCGCGCGCGTTAGGTAATTTAGTCGCGGCCGCGGCCCGCCCGCGACCTCCCGCCGCTGGCGCTTCCGCCTGCGGCTGTATAAAATAAAAAAGAAAGTGCCCCCACCAGCCCGTCCGTAGCCTCTGGCTCAAGGCCAGCGGGCTCGAGGCAGATGCGCTCCAGCGCGGCCCCGGCCCGCCGGGGGCCCCCTCGGCGCGGGCACCGCGGGCTCCGCGCCGTGGCCGGCGCGCGATGCCTTGCGACTCACGGTGGCTGCTGACGTTGGGCATTCCCGCCGCGGCCATCTGGGGTGCCCCGAGCCTCTGCGCCTGGGAGTGGCCGCGGCTGCCGCGGCTGCGGCTGCCGCTGCCGCGGCTGGGGGCCGGTGCCAGCGCGGCCGCTGCCGCGGCTGGCGGCGCCTCGGGGGAGAAGTGGCCTTGGCGCCCTTTTTGGGGTCGAGGAGGTGGATGCCAGGCAGCGCGACGGGAGTGGGTTGAACGTCAGGGTGAAACAGGAAATAATTGTGAACAACCGCGTGAAGCAAGACGATGTCGCGGCCGGTAGGCCAGCCAGTCGTGGCGGCAGCGACGGAGCGGCCTTCCGTGTCGCCGTGGTCTTGGAGGAGAACAGCTCTGTCGTGCTTCCCTCCGGCGCCGAGGTGGTGGACGCCACGCTGTGCGACGAGAGTGGGTTGAAGATCAGTGTGAAGCAAGAGGTCCAGTATCAGTGCGCAAGCGGCAACACAACTGTCTATGCACTGAGGGAGCTCTATGCCCCCCCCGAGCGGTTCAGGATGAGGTCGCTCGAGATTACCTACAAGCTGGCGTGTGCTCCAACCACCGAGCCTTCGCGCCAGAGACCTCCTGGGGTGACCGTGCTTGCGCAGATTGGCAACGCGAGCATGGACAGATGGGCAGATCTGAAGCATTGCATGTCAAAGATGTCGCTGGCTATGAAGACCGAGGGGCATGGCTTCTCTGTGTTCCTTGCCTTCCAGGAGAATCTTAGTTCAAAGGAAATGAGAGGGTTCGAGTTGGATGCCCGTCGCGCGTTCGAAAGTGGAGCTGTCAGGAGCATCAGGGTGGAGAACCGGGGGGCCGACATCGGACCCTACCTCCGCCAGCTGCAGGTCCTGAGGGGGCAGAGCCCACGGGCTGTGGAGGTTCTGAACGTGCCCCCGTTCGTGCGCTCGCAGCGTCTGAGGGGCCCCGAGGCCTTTGACACGTTCCTGAAGGTTCACAGCAAGAGCAACGGCCGACAGAGACGCAGCTGGCTCAGAGACCTATGCGGGGACGTAGAGAAAGTACGACACGTGTACAGTCAATTTAAGAGGTCCAAGTCGCTGGGCATGGTTGGCGCATCAGCGCAGGTTTTACAGTATCCTCAGAGAACCAACCGGTTTACGGTCTGGGGTCATAAGGATATCGACGCAATGAAGAGGACGTGGAAGATGATGCAGCCCTGCGTGCCTTTCGACATCCCGATGAGAGTGGTGCGCATCATTGCAGGATCGTTCTACTGGGTCCGCCCGGACGCTGTGATGTACCAGATCATTTTGCATTCTGCGGAGAAGTTGATCGAGTCGATGCCGTCAGGGTACAAGACCTTGACGACGGCCCAAACGTCGCACGCGCTCGAGCGATTGATGCCAACGATGGCGGTTGCTGTGTATGGGCTGGACGTGGTTTCTGTTGACGTGCTGGGCTCGAGCGGATGGTGCCAATGATGGCAGCTTCCTGTTGCGGGCTGCACGTGGTCTCCGTGGGCGAGCTCGTGCCCCTGGACAGCCCTCACCGTCGGCTGCTGCCTCGCTGCGCTGGGGTGGCCTGTGTTGGCAGCAGCCACGGCCGCCCTCTCGACGAGGACGCCGGCGGCGGCCGCGGACGAGAGCGTGCGCGGGCGGCCCCTCGACGACCAGTCGCCACCAGGTGAAGGTCACGCAGGCTTCGGTTCTCATGGTCGTGAGGGTCGAGACGGAGCAAACCAGCCTCGTGGAGAATCAGGGCCGAGCTGTTGGAGTTGCGGCGCTGGCTAAACCCGCTGAACAAAAAAAACCTTGGGATCTCCAAGTTACTACGGCCTTCAGCCGTGCCTACCCCGTTCTCCTGGGAGCAACGCGTGACACGGATGGGCGGGCGGTCCATCGCCGCGGGTCGTTACGCCGAAGGGCGGAAGGTTCACCTGTTCCGCCGCCCCTCCGACTGGGCCGACGACCTCACCCGACCAGCGCCGCCCACCGATGCCATGCGACACTACCCTGGCTGCTGCACGGTTTCGGAGTATGACGGTCATCCGGTCCTTCCTCGTTGCTCTCCCGCGCATTCAGGTGTGCGGATCTCCCTGGGACTCTGTGACTGTGAGGGACTTGTTGTCTTGGGTATACGACGGTTGTTGTCCTTCCGAGCGCCTCCCCACATGGTTGTGTGAGCCGCCTGGCGCTACGTCACATAGTTGTTCGGTGCACGTCCATTCCCGAGCGACCTCGCGTTCTCGCAGAGTGGTTACCCGCGTACCCCTGCTGCGTCCAGACTAGATCGCTGGTCCTCTGAACGCAGGCGCATCGCTCAGCAGTGGTCGGGTCTCGCCTTTGCCTGCTCTGTCTTAGGCTTCCCCTTGCGAGGATGCGTTTTCTGATGCTGCGACGGTTCGCTGGCGCTGTCAGAATCCTTCTCCTGCTGGACGACGTCACCAGTCTCTGTCTGCTCATACCCGTCAGACTCCCTGGATTGACTTTCCCGCACGAAGATCGTTCCCTACCTCGCGGTTGTCTCGACACGATCGCGGCCTGGGACGAACTGCGCGCCATTTTGGCTGCGCCTGGCTCGCCCGGAGGGCTGACCTCTCAGACTCCCTGGGTTGCAGCTTGCACGACCGTCTCAGGTGACTGACCTTTCAGACTCCCTGGGATTGCACGATCGCCTGGCCTCTCAGACGCCCTGGGTTGCCGCTGCTTTGCCTCCTGATCCGCGGCCCCGCGCGCGCCCGGGAATTTAGTCGCGGCCGCAGCCCGACCGTGACTGCTCGCCGCCGGCGCTTCCGCCTGCGGTTGTAAAAAAAAAAAAAAAAAAAAAAAAAAACATCCCCACCAGCCCGTCCAGAAACGACGCCCAGGCGAGTAGAGGGTCGTCCTGAGGGGCTTTTCGGCGTCTTGGGTGCCTCGGGGGGGCCTCTGTGGGCCGTTCGGGATCCTCTTTGGGGCCTCCTGGGGGCCTCTTGGGGCCTCTTGGGGCCATCTTGGGGCCTCTTGGGGTCTCTTGGGGGCCTCCTGGGGGCCTCTTGGGGGGCCTCTTGGGGCCATCTTGGGGCCATCCTGCGGCCTCTTGGGGCATGGCCGTCGTGGAGGAAATCGATCAAAGAAGAGGGGGGCCTTAATTTGCGTTGCCCCCTGAGAAGGCCAAAATGGGGCCAAAACCATAGTACAATCAATGATTTCGGCTTCCTCGCCGAGGCCGTTTTGGGCGTTCTGACCGTTTCCCGCCCCTCCTGTCCAGGTCAGTGGGGAGGGGGCAGGGGGAGGGGTAAAACCCTCCCCGAAGGGGAAGAGGGAGGGGTGGAAGAGGAAACGCTCTAAACCACCGACGCCCAGAGGGCTGGTGGGATTCTAGACCCTTCGCGTATCCCCACCAACCCGTCCAGAAACGACGCCCACGAGAGTAGAGGGTCGTCCTGAGGGGCTTTTCGGCGTCTTGGGTGCCTCGGGGGGGCCTCTGTGGGCCGTTCGGGATCCTCTTTGGGGCCTCCTGGGGGCCTCTTGGGGCCTCTTGGGGCCATCTTGAGGCCTCTTGGGGGTCTCTTGGGGGCCTCCTGGGGGCCTCTTGGGGCCATCTTGGGGCCATCCTGCGGCCTCTTGGGGCATCCTGGGGGCCTCTTGCGGCCATCGTGGAGGAAATCGATCAAAGAAGAGGGGAGCCTTAATTAGCGTTGCCCCCTGAGAAGGCCAAAATGGGGCCCAAACAATAGTAACATCAATGATTTTGGCTTCCTCGCCGAGGCCGTTTTGGACGCTCTGACCGCTCCCCGCCCCTCCTGTCCAGGTGAGTGGGGGGGGGGGGGGGGGGACTTTAAACGGAGAAGGTTAAAGGCGAGATGTATATCGAGCATGCACCGCTGCCGTGCCTGGCTCAAGCCGGGCCCGGCCAAATATATGACTGTGCCTCACCGAGGCGCACGACTTGTATCTGAGATCGGAAAATACCTTTTCCATTGAAGATGCCCCTTCTATCCTTTACTCCAGATCCCATGCTTCGTCTCGCTCTCTTGCTCATGCGATATGAGCCAAAGCCTGGGATATGGCAGCGCTTGAAGCGTAACACATACCTAAGCTTACCAGTGCGTTTTCGACTTGGTAGCGGAGCTGGCTACACTCTCGTGTGGCTGGCTCTCGCTCTGATTCCTGTAATCCACGGCACAACTTGGTGGACTACTACTACGGTGGAATACCATGTTGCGCCGGCTCTGCGAGGAGCGGAGCCAGTCCGCGATCGAGCTAGCGGGGCAACCCGCGAACTCGAGACGCTCTCTCCTACTTCACTGCGCTACTTCACTCCCGACTTCCACCAGATGCCAATCGGCAACTCGATCGAGAACGTGGTCACCCTGCGGGGCTACCCGCAGCGGGGCCACCTGCATCCCGTGCCAGTCAGGCGCCTCACGGCTACTACGCCAGAGCCTGACAAACCACAGCCTAAACCAATCACCGAAGCCGAAATGCACATGCACTGGATTAAGATAACTATCTTCGGCATTCTGTGGGTAATAATGGGATGTGCTGTGGGATACATGCGGCAGGGGATGGACGACACGCGTACTACCGGCCCTTCGTGGGACCCTGCCGGTACTACGCCTTTTCGCGAATACGTTCGCGAAGTACATGCATGGATAAACGTAACGAGCGGCAATATGACGCCACCTCAACAAGCTGCAGCACTACAGCGAGGCCTTCAAGGTCTTGCTCGTCGTATCGCCATGCAGGTCCCCTCCCAGATCATCAACTATGGTGTAACTGTCAACGGACAGCCAACGGATGCAGTTACTTATATACTGTACCTATTGAGCACCAAATTTGAAAATCTGGAAGATGAGCGCCAGCTCAACTCTGGCACTGCCCTTATCGACTTTCGCGTCGAAAGGGGCGAGCGAATCGACTCAGTGTTAGCTCGATTCGAGATGGCCCGTGACGAGGCTAACTCTGTTGGCTTTGTCATCCCCAACTTTCAGATCCTAACGCTGATCCTTTTCAGAGCGTTAGGCGTTGGCGCGTCACGAGCCCAACACCTGCTGGAGCCCTTTAATCATCAGATGCCCAGAACACAAGCAGACTATGACAGGCTGCTGACCAGGATGAGGAACTACGGACATGTTGCCGAGCGCTCTCCTGGCAACATTGCGGGTATCTTCACAGGGCACCACTCACATGCAGGTGTCTACGCCACGACTGCGGGGCCACCCGCTGGTCCTGGCGAGCCAAGTCCCTGGGCTGACCCAGCCGATATGCCCAACGAGGCCACTGCCTTCTTAGGTCAGACCGGCCACTTATCGGCAGAGGCAGCTGAGGCGAACGCCTGGTCGAACCACTCGCCAGGCGCCGCCTACACTGCAAGCCCGCCCTCGGGCACAACCCTCTGGGGCCAAGCGGAGTCATCCGCTCAAGGGTCTCAGCCACCCTCACCGTTTGAATCTGGCACTGACACAGATACCTCATCTGACGATGAGCACAATGGCATAGTCTCTGCTGGTAATGACTACCCAGCGGATGACACTCACCTTTCTGAACAACAAAGAGCGGAAGCCGCTTTTATGGCTTATCGCAAATCAAAACGCCGTTGGAGGCGCTTTATGAAGAAACCAGTCAGAAAAGTGAGACGTGCAGTACGCCGACATTTCAAACGATATGGAAAGGGTCGTGGCAAAGGGGGTCGCAGACGCCGTATGCATGGTAGGGGTATTACTGCTTTCCTCACGTCCTTAACTGATATAGTTTTTGAAGAAGTTCTTATCGGAGGCAAAGGTCGGGGTCACAGGCGGACCTCTGGTAAGGGAAAAGGGCGGAGGGGCAACCCTAGGGACGCTTCTGGCAATACTATGAAGTGTCATACATGCGGTAGTACAGAGCATTTGCGCGATCAATGCCCGAAAGGGAAAGGAAAGGGATCCGTACATTTGGCTCAAAACTCTTTTATGGATGACATAGACTACATTGACTACGAGTTTTACGTCAATCCAGAAGCGGCTCCCGCCGCGGGCTCCTCCACGTATTACGTGATGGCCCGCTACGCTGAAGTGACCGTAGTCCTGGAAGAGTACGCGGTGACCCTCTTCGACGAGTTCCACGGCTGGGACGAAGCCGACGAGGTCGCGTTCAATGCCTGGTTCGGTCTTCCAGCGGGGCCACCCGCCGACGACGAGATCTCCGACGCTGAGACCATCCCGGCGACCGAGGAGGAGCTCGCCGCCGCGCTGGCACCGCAGGTGATTGGCACGCCGTTGCTGCCAGATCTTCCGCGAGCTGGTTCGGAAGCGGGAGACGCTGATGACGAAATGCGGGGCCATCCCGCGTATTCTGACTCTGAAGAGGCCGAAGAGGACTATAAGGACATGCTCCAAGAGCAGGTCGCAGAAGCAATCCAGCTCCTGAGTGCGCCAGCACATCAGCAGATAACCATGAACGACCTGCTGTCGCGCCCAGGGGCCGCAAGGCTGCGTCCATACCTGGATTCGGACATGTCGGCACCTCAGATGCTGACAGCACTCCAGGCTCTAGCGGGGTCACCCGCCGAAGTGACGCCAGCCGCAGCCGCGGGGCCACCCGCTTGGTCTATGGATGTATTCATGCAGGGCTGCGACCAGATGGACCTCAACGACCTCACGATGGAGCAGCTAAACGACATCGGGTACTTCCGAAGCCCGTATCAGCACGTATTCATGGTCCAGGACAGCTCAGAGGACTCGGAGGACATGCGCCATGCCAAGAGGGACAGACGGCCATCGCCTCCCCGAGACTCAGAGCATGAAGATCAAAGGCCCATGGAACGTGGCAGTGCGTCAGCGGGGCCAGCCCGCAGGAGGAGCCGTTCAGCTCCACGACGCCCTACACATGATGCATCGGGCTACCCGTACAGTACGGAGCACTCCGTAGGTGTATCCGCTCAGTACGTGCCGGAGTGGTACATCAATTGGTACCCCGGCTACTCGATGGACGTGATCCGCCACTGGTATTCTAAGGAGTACTGCACCAAAAGGGACGAATCTGGCATGATAATACGCACCAAGGGTGGCAAGACTAAAACGCCAGAGGCTTGGGACAAAAGGGCTAAGAAACAGGAGATCATCAACGATCGCAAGACATACAGGAAACAAGTATGTCAATGCGAGCCCTTCAAAGGTCACATGCGCAGCTGTCCAATGGACCGCCCCTCCAGGAGCCCTCATCACGGTGAGACCCCGTGGAATTGGTCTCATGGAGATGACGCTGGCAACGTCCATGATCCTAACAAGGAGGTCCCTGGAGGAGGAAAGCGCATCACTGAAGCCGATCGCGTCCCTATGACCGAGGAGGTTGCCAACGCCGTCAGGGAAAATTGGAAACAGCTTCCCAATGACCATCGCCTCAAGGAATGGAACCGCCGATTCCATAAAGAGGCGGGGTCACCCGCAGAATCCAGCGGAGAAGCGGGGTCACCCGCAGACGCGGCGCCAATCGCTGGGTCCGCGGACGAAGATTGGATAGCTGTTGCATCTGCTGCCGGATCCGCCGCCGGTACTGACCAAACCGAACTGAATGAAGAATGGGCGGCGGAAGACGGCTCAGAGAATCCATTCCCTGATGGGTGCGCCTGCTGGTACTACAGCTCCTCGGCACAGAAGTGGTTTTGCACAAGGGTTATTCACCGCCACGAAAATGGCAAGTACAAGCTGGCCATAAAAACCACTGCCGACATCGACCAGATGAGGCAGATCATCCATGATCATGGCCAGCCAGAAGGCCCTCCTAAGGACCCTCCTGGTCCACAACCAGGTAAGGGCAGCAGACCACCTCCAAGACCTGAAGCCGACTCCTCGTCTTCACCGACTCCTGCGAAGAGGCACCCGTCCAAGAGCCCCGAAGACACACAGGGGCGTGCGAAGGCCAGAGGGATCGCCAAGAAGGACGACCCTAAGCAGGGAGAGCCTACCGGCCCGTCCGTGACGGAGAGGAGGAAGGCTTTTGCTGGACCATCGACCCCGATGCCACCGGCTGCCCAAGGCGATGTCAAGGACGAAGTTCGCGACCAGCCTAAGGCAGCCTTCCGAGGTGACTGGACTCCAACTCTGCATCAGCCGCGCCTTGCACCACGACCAGGTTCGGCACGAATGAAAGCACAGCCGAAGCCCGAAGCTGGGATGAGGTCGGTGCGGGCAGAAGCAGCCGCCAAAGCTAAGGAGGACAAGGGCTCTGCGGGGCCACCCGCTAAAGCGGCGCCAGCTGCAGCAGCGGGGACACCCGCAGAAGGCACTCTCTCACGAGAAGAACGCTTCAGAGCCCTCAAAGAATTTGGCGACCGACAGAAACTAGCCGACGACGCAGTTGCTGACCAAGGTCACCCGCACCCTGGCGCGGAGTCATCCGCTGGAGCTGCCTCGTCAGCCGCAGGTTCAGCAGGGCCACCCGTTAAAGCGGCGCCAGCTGCATTAGCGGGGCCACCCGTTAAAGCGCCGCCAGCTGCATTAGCGGGGCCACCCGCACGCTGGCAGCCAGTGATGTCTGTTCTCAGGAACATCCCTCTGGGAGGCAAAGGCCCGAAGCGCACCATAAACCCACGAGTCACTCGAGACGATACAGATCGATACGAGGTCATTGATTGCCCTGATCGTCGTAACTTCGAGTGCCGCAACGATTGGGAACGTGAACAACAAGCCGTGGGAAATATGTTGCGAGACAGGCCGCCATTGCGCGTCGCGCAGCACAGGGCAGAGCTCATGAAGGTTATGGAGAAGTTTAATACAGATCCTACTCTGCCGCGCGACTGGCAAATGACCAAGGTGTCAATATGGTTCTCTACAGCCCTACGCCATAGTCCGTATTGGAAGGATGGATTCAGCCGACACTTCGAAAAGATCAACACTTTCGATCCATACGATGGCTGGGTTGTTATTGACGATTTGTTGACAAACTGGACTGAAAACGATCAGTGGAAAGGCTACCGTGACATGCATGATGTGCTGATCAAGGGCAACCCTCACTGTTCATACGTGTACTGGGTGTTGCTAAACTGCTGCGAGATGATCGACGGTCATGGTATGCAGAAGGGCAGGCTCCAGATGAAGTGCGTCGAGGACAGCATGAAGCTACCTCCCAGATTCCGACCAACGGTACGCAGGCCACAATACTTCATCAGAGCCACGAACGGCCATAGCAGCCCAGGCATCCACTGCCCCGAGTCGCTCTATAAGCCGACCACAACATGGATGAAGGAACCAGACGACCCAGTATACTTCATCCACGGGACACAGTGGGAACATGTCAAGGGCATCCTTGATAATGGCCTTTCGTGCCTCGGACAGGACAACCCTAAGGGGAAGGGGGGGCGCCAGTTCGTACACGGCTGCCCCGACCTCCTGGGTGACCCGAGGATTCAATCGGGCATCCGTCCTGACTCAGAGGTGCTTATCTTCTGCAGCATCAGCAAGATGTTGTCCAGCGGTTTCTCCTTATGGAGGTCAGCGAATGACATCGTCATGACACGGGGCCACGACGGCCGCATGCCGCCCGATCATATCCTCCAGATTGTGAGCATTGCAAAATATCGGGTCGGTGAAGCCTGGAGCAATCCGCTGGCGTATGACAGATCGCGGAAGCGAGGCCAACCCGCAGACAGGATTCGCACCGATGATTACCTGCCACTTAAACTATGTGACAAAACTCTGGGTGTAATGGAAGATCACGCCATGTACCTAAAGGGCTGGTCTAAGACGGACGGCCGCCCATTCAACTTGATCATGACCGAGCAAGATGTTGCTCCACGACCGTACGACACACAGACAGTCCTCATGATAAATGCCCAGGAAGACGAGGTCATGCCTGAGGCGGGGCCACCCGCAGGTGCGGGGACACCCGCGGTAGACACCTCGGATGGTTCATGGCAACAAGTGGTCACACCAGTAGCAACGGTAGCATCTCCTTGGAGGCCGGATCAGCAGGCATGGGTCCAGGCCCTCAACAGCTACCTGACACCAGCCGACGTTTCTGGACTGACCGATCAGCTATATCGTGCTGACCCGTGGGCGGTGCATACAGGTATCCAAGACGCACAGCAGAGGAACCTGCGCACTCCTGCGGGGCCACCAGGCGTCCTAGGACCACAGCCACAACGCCCTCCGCAGCAGGCTGGAGGTGCGAGGTTTGTCCCTATGGGCGGCTCAGATGGTGGCTCGCCGTTCCGGACTCCGCCGTCTGAAACGAGCGAGAACAGCTTGTGGCAAAGACTCCAGGCGATTCGCGGGAATCCGGCACTCGCAGCAGCACTCCAAGCAACCACTCCCTTTGGCACTCCGAGGGGTAGTGAAGGAGGAGTGGCTGCGGGGTCACCCGCCGAGCGAACGCCTGCGGAGCCACCCGCTCAAGCGGGGCCACCCGCTGACGGACAGCAAGGTTCAGACTACGAACGTCGGGCAGCCAACTTAAGAGCACAGGCTACTTTTCTGCAGCAACAAGCTGATAGAGTGCCCAGCCTGTTGCGGAACCGCAACATAGATGTTACGAATCATGGCGACTTTCGACCTCTTTGGAGTTGGACTTCTGAAGATGCTCCAAATGCTGATCCCACGAATCCATATCGACAGGTGTTTATTCCAGGAATAGCATCACACCCGATATATGGATGGGACAATCACGGTCCAGCAGAGGCGCAGGCCATGGACGCGCCGATGTACCCGGAGTACTACGCGCAGATGAATAACACTCCTATGATTGCGGGGCCACCTGCGAACGAATACACTCGGAACCTAGCTAATGAGATGTTTCGTTTGCAGTTTACACGAGCGGTCGATGCGCAGTCTATGCCGCACTACGCCTACATGCCCACGCCGACGGACCCCGAGACCATAGTTCAGCCAGCTGGTCTCGCGGTGCCAGCCGCTATGGGCAGCATGCCAGACTACATTCGCGACGTGCACAACACGCAGCAAGCGATACTGGCATCCAGGCAGCAGGCTCGGGACAACACCAGGCTGCGCCAACAACGCGCGATCCAGAGAAGGATTGAGCGCGAGGCCCACGCGGGGGCACCCGCAGAAGCGGGGCCACCCGCTGAACGGTCAGACAGACGGCCACCACCGACGCCATATCGGGAGGGCGAAACCACTTTCGAGCGCCAAGCTCGGACTCGCCCTGACGTGCCTGCTCCAGTCATTTCAGACTACAACTTCACTCAGTGCCCAATCTGCATGGACAACTACGAGATGGGCACTACAGTGTGGAGACTGGCGTGTGGGCACTTCTTTCACGACATATGCTGGGACCGTGTTGCACAACAGCACGTCCGCAATCAGCGGCCAGGTGCGTCGAATGAGGCCCCCTGTGCCGTATGTCGGGGACCGGGCATAGTGATAGCACACTTCCCATATGCTGGACAGCGCGACTCTGAGTCGGACCAAGCGCGCCAGCAGGAAAGGTATGTTGCAGATGCCCGAGAAATGCGTCGGTTACGAGAAGCAGTGGAGGCACTGGGGGCTCGAGTCGCTCTATCAGCGGAGCCATCCGCACGTGCCCCAGCTGCACAGGCATACCCCTGGCCAGCGCCAGAACAACGCATTCAGATGCCGATCCTGTCCACGCTCCGAGCGCAGGAGCCCCCAGCTGCGGGGCCACCCGCCGAAGCGGCTCCCGCCGCCCAAGCGGGGCCACCCGCAAACGGACCTCCAAACCCAGGTTTCCTGAGGACCATGGGGGCCAACATCAGGCGGAGTGGCAGGAGCGGAGGCGGGATCCGAAGGCCAACTGGATCAACCAGGACCTCTCGAGTGGCAAGCCCGGTCAGCGCCAGAAGCCGGGCAAGCGCTGAGAGCGCAGAGGCAGCCCAGTTCCATACCACATGCATGATCGACACAGAGGGGCTGACCTACGCACGTGACGACACGGACACGCTGCCACCAGGAGGTGAATGGATGTCCCCGCTATCTGCGAATTATTGGGTCCTTGAGCAGGAACCAATTACCGTGGAGGAGCGCCGCCAGTATGAGCAGATGTGGCGCACCGAGCTGACCATGAGTCAATGGGTTCTTGAACAGCGCCTGTTGAGGGGTACACTCGGATCGCAGATCGCGTACCACACCAATGACCACACTGGCGTACAGATCGCTCTTGCAGCGCGCAATGGGACATTCTTTCCTGACGAAGATGGTATGCCCTGCATCTCGTTCATGCTGGACATTGGTTCCAATGTGAACATCATTGGATCCAATACGGCGCGATCCTTCCAGGAGATTATGGCCAGGTTCAACTACCGACCTGCCATATGCACCCTGAGCAAGACCCTCTACATCAATGGTGTTGGTGAGGGCGCTGCGATATGTCGGAAGATGGGCAACTTCAAGATCGGGGTACAATATGCCAATGAGGCGAGCCCCCGTATTGAGGAGTATGCCTCCAACATCGCAGAAGGCTCGGGTGCCAATCTCCCGGCCATCTGGGGCCTAGGAGCCATGGAGGCACGTGATACGATCATCGTGCTGAAGCCAGGCTACCAGAAGGTTATCTTCCCCAGCGGTGACTACACCCTGAAGCTGGGAAGAGGCGCCAAGGTCCTGAAGGCGAAGAAAACTCCCTCGGGACATCTCGCGATTCCCTGCGGTTTGTATGACGGGGCTAAAAGCCAGACGGTCACGAACACCTTCACAATCCGCAGCAGTCGAGATGGCTATACCGAGACGGAGAACGAAGAGGACCCCGTCAGTGCGGGGCCACCCGCCGAGGCAACAGCGGGGCCACCCGCGACGAGACAGTCCATGACCGTCACGACCGATACATACATTGTCGAGCCGTACATCGACAAGCAGCTCCTGGAAGACACGACCCTTTTGATCGTGGACAGTACGCTGAACAGCTGGTGGGAGGGCCGACAGTGTCCCGAAGGGACCTGGCCACATATGAAGGATGCCCTGAAGTCTAAGATCTTCTGGGCAGTCCAGGAGGCGGTGAATGAATGGACGCCTGAGGACCAAGCGGGGCCACCCGCGTCACCGCCACCACCACCAAGCTACACGGGCGGAGGTTCGTCGGACTCTGCGGGGCCAACCCGCGTGGAGATCGTGAGCGTGGCCACACCAGCGACTCCTGCGGAGCCATCCGCTAACAGCATGCCTCCGAGTCAGACGGCAACGTGGTCACACGACCGCCGCTGACGGGGGCAGGCGGGCGCGCCGGCGGCGCTCGCTTGCGAAGAGAAGCCGAATACCGGCCTCCTCGCTACATACGTTGGCCGCGCTGAGGCCCGAGAGGAAAAATATCATTCAAAATGTCTTGTCATCGAAGATATTCGCACAGCTTGCGCTGAACTCCGAACCCGTGGATATATATGCGACCGGATTACCCATAATGAGGTAATGACTTCAACTGGAACACAGTATTTGGGAAATTTGTTGGCAGGAGACTACAATATGTTGTGGGTGGCCACACCCTCTGATTGGTACGTTCGTACTCCAGGAAAGAGGGCGGGACCACACTATCAACGTATACAAAATCTCCTGATCAAAGCGCGTGCTCTGAGAATGCAGATTGTTATCCTGGGGCCACCCGGGTATTTCTGGAAACAGGGTCCGATCAAAGATGTTATCGAAGATTTGAAGCTAAGCATTATACGAATGAGACTCTGTCATTTCGGTATCAAGTTTGACCGCTCCAGTAAATATCCCAGTGGTTCTTATATACAAGTTGCTACATCTTGTCCTCATATACCGATAAACTTATGGAGATGTACTTGTGGCTCACACAAAGAGCATGATTTGGATTGGTATGGCCAAGATCAGCAACGTGCCGAGTTTCGGCATAAAACTTTGGCTATCATTATTGCACGCTTCCTTGATCAACTCAATAAAGCCAACATGATCAGGAATGAGCGGAGTGCGGTACACCTCAGTGTGTGTACTCGCGTTGACAAAAAGGTAAGACACTACGTCCAATGTCCACAAAAGGGCCCTCAATGGGACCATGTTGTTCGTAGAGTCACGACCGACCTGGACACGAATAAGATCGTTCAAGATATCAGAATCCAGGATCAGCCGACTGGGTACAATTATGTAGCTCCATTACCTGATGGGGTTACAAACATCAGTACTCGGTTATACTGGGAGCCTCCGGCTCCAGTTCTTCACGGCGACGGTGAGTCGCGAAGGCCACGCCCAAAGCGCGTGACGATCGTCGATGACGATCGATCTCCTCCCCCTTCGATTGAGCGCTGCCAAACGCGACCCACCAACTTTCCTGAAATTCCGCCATTTCCTGACTTAACAGCGGATTCCTCCGCAGCGGATCTCTCCGCGGAAACTGCGTTGCCCACTGATGCCAGGATAAAACAGAAAGAAAAGCAGAAAGATGACAAAGAGGCTGGCATCAAACCAAAGAGAATCCCTAAGAAAGTGGAAGACGGCAACGACGACTGTGGAGAGGACCTCAAAGGGCTTGACTGCTCCACATATTTCAACGACGTTCCTCTTGACGACTCGGACTCGGACAGCGAATCAGAGGACATCTTCATGATGTTACCGGCGGGGCAACCCGCTGACTCACATGCTGATGTCTTCTCGATGGTCCAGTCATTATGCTACGGCAGAAACAATCAAGTGGACATGCTTGAATTATGCGGGGGCAAGGGTGGTATATCCATATTAGCCTTCAAGAGGGGGCTCTCGTCAGGCGGGAACCTTGATAAGATATCAATGGTTGACCTTGGAAACGCGGAAGTACAAAGGGCAGTCCTTCACTACCTCAAGACTTGCTTTGTCAAGATCACGATTCTGCAGCCAAGCTGCAGAACTACTGGACTTCCTTCATACTTCAATGCACAGGTCAATCATGACACGTGGCTTAAACACCACAAAGAGGACCTGCCCCATATCACGTTCTGTGGAACAGTCGCTCTATTGCAAGACGACCTAAGACGTTTCTTTCTCAGGGAACAACCAATGGGCACGTGGGTGGATGAGATCCAGCCATGGAAGGAACTGGCACAACGCAAGGTCACTTGCCAAACGATTATTGATCAATGCACGACTGGTCTCAAATATTCGTTTGGACAATATATTCGCAAGCCAACACAGATGATGGCAAACAAAGAAGAGTTGTTGGCACCTTTCAGAGGCAAGCGTTGTCCAGGTAATCATGTGCACGCCAATGCTTGCAATAAAGAATTAGCAAGGGCGGCACAGTATACTTACATAATGCAGTCACTGATCGTTGACGCGGTGCAAATCGCCAAAGATCTGTTTGCTTACGGTCGCGACCCATTCGCGAATCGTGAACGCAGCTATGCGTTCGTAACAAACAGTGCTGGCTACGACTTGGACGACACAACAATCCAGAGACACCCAAACGGAGAAATCCGACGACCACCACCTGGCGGTCTTGGGTGCCCTGGCTGCGTGGGCAACAATTACAAGCAATCACCAAAGCACAGCAGGGATCCGAAGATGTGTCGGTGGTATGATGTTGAACCATACTATTGGGACTGTCCAAGCTGCAAGAAGGAATATCAGAAGAGTAATCCTCACCACACCAAGATATCTGGCCAATGCAGATTCGCCGAAAAATGGAAGCTGCCAGATAACTTTGGTCAGCCGCGCCCGGCGGGGCAAGCCGCTCCTGCGGGGCCGGCCGCGGAAGCGGCTCCAGCCGCAGAAGCGGCGCCAGCCGCAAAAGCGGCGCCGGCCGCGAGAGCGCGCACACGCGCGCCTAGGCCGCCACGGCCCGGCGAGGGCGATCCAACCGCAGGCGCAAGCAGCCATGACATCACCAGAGCCGAAGGGGCTAATGGTGGCAACATTGGCGCTGGCAGCTCTGACGATCACCGTAGACTGCCGCAAGTGGCAGCAAGGCGCGGACGCATGGAAGGAGGTGATCCTCCACCGCCGCCGCAGCCTCCTGTAGAGCCGAGGCCAAGGCCAAGGCTTCCTGATTGGACTCGTTTCGATGTTCAGCTCAGCCTTCAAAACCTGCGCAGCTTTGACCCAGCTGTAGTGCAGCGAGAACTCCGCAAGCTTCACTTGAGATGGTTTCATGCCAAGGAACCAAAGATGCGGATGATTCTAGCTAAGGTTGGTTTAGGCGAAACCCGTTTGAGTCTGATTAGGGCATTTGCGACTCGTGTAGAGAATGTCGTGCCTGGGACAAACCAGGCAACACGGTGATGCCATCTGTGTCACTGCCAGGACATTTCAACGAGGAAGTCGAATGTGATCTTTTCTTTTACAAACAGGAACATATTGTTTTTCACATCATCGACCGTTGTATTCGTTGGGCAGCTGGTACAGAGATCCCCGATAAGACTGTGCACGCTGTTCTCGATGCCTATCACACAACTTGGATGCAGCATGGCCCTGCCAAAGTCCTATACTCCGACGGGGAAGGAGCACTGAATAACGATACAGCAAAGGCCATCCTTAAATCCAAGGGAACAGAGCTTCGGATCCGAGCGCGTGGCCAACACGCCACGACTATCGAAGCTAGGAATGGCATCCTGCGACACCTCATACACGTGATGGGAGAAGAATTGAATAGATTGAATATTCATCTGAATTTCACTCGTCTTTTACATGAAGCCATGTTTGCCAGCAATGCATTTACCTTCTACAACGGAGTTTCTCCGTATAATGCGTTATATGGCAGACAACCAGCTATGCTTCCCGATTTCCCTGTCTTGGATCATGATCAGTCCGCTGAATCATCAGATCACTCAAGGGAGGAAACAATCAGGAGGGTTAGTCTGGAGGCAATCACGCAGGCCACTGCGGTTGCCAAGACAAACCGGGCTCTTCGTACGAAGACTACTGCTACGGGTGAATTTCACTACAGAGAGGGAGATCTCGTGGACTATCATCGCCCGACCACCACGAAAGATGACTGGGGTGGATGGAGTGGCCCATACCCGGTCATCCGCAACGAACCTGACCGGGGTCAAGTCATCGTGAAGGTCGGCAGTCGCGAAGTGCGAGTACAGTATCCTGACACACGACATACGCTGTACATCGAAGCACTGATGGTCTGCGAGATAGGATCGGACAATACGGCCCTTCGGACAGTATTGGCCTTTATTGCCGGTCTGTCAGCGGGGAAACCCGCCATGACTTTTGGATACTTACCAGCGAAACAGGGCCGGCTGCAGATGACTGCTGCGAGCCGGCTTTCGCCTAAAGTGCACTTGGCTCTTCAGTATCTCATTCGCAACTATTTTCGTATTGAAAACGTTGTTGCCGTACGACTTGCTAAGAGCCTGACTAAGTTGCCTGCTGCACCCTATGCAGACAGCTGTACACTAGTGCACTATGATAATGATGTGACCCCTGGCTTTCATTATTATGAAGCTGATGGCACCGCCTTGAACATCTACGACATCACAGGATCTACACACTCACGCATCATCCAGTGTCTCAAATCCAAGAAGCCGCCTGCTGGATTCGACCGAGACCTCACTAAATTTGAGGAACTCGCTGATGGTCCACCACCAAGCGAGTCACCTCCAGCAGCTGCTCCTGAGCAGCCTCCTGCGGAGAATGATGGTCGGCCCCCGACCATCATAGAGGAAACAGAAGAAGATCTGGATGCTTTTGTCTTAAAGTCGTGGTATGCTGAACTGATGGATGACAGAACACTCTTTGAAGCTGACACAGAAGAAGTCATGCATACAGTTCCGACATACATGACAGACACGCAGTGTGTGTTAGTCTCTACGACTTGTGAAGATGCGCAAGGCCACTTGCCGGAGCGGGGTCACCCGCCAGGATACGACATAGACACTTCTTACTACGTTCCTTTGTGCTCCACGGATCCGGACAACAAATATGATCTGGATTCCGACGAGCACGGGAAGTACATCGAGCTCTGCTTCACAGCAGACATGTCCAAAGTCGTCCTGTCCGAGCAGCAACGCCGATTGCTGGATGGCAGCAGCGTCACAACTATGCGAGTATACGTTAGTGCTGCCTCCAAACGTGCCGTGGTCGTCAAGGAAGACGATCTACTCACGAAGGCCGACATTCAAGCGAATCCGGTTAAAGTTTCCACAGCCCTCTACACAGAATTGAAGACTTGGCTTGACAACAAATGCTTCCAGATGACTGACTTGAACAAAGCGTCGAACATCATGACTTCACGCTATGTATACAAATGGAAGTTTGTCAAGAACGAGAAGGGCGAAATGGAACGGACGATCAGGTTACGCTTGGTACTCCGTGGCTTCATGGACATTGAAGCCTTCGATGTCGAAACCTTCTCTGGCACGGCAAGGAGGTCAAACCAGAGACTGCTCGCAAGTTCTGCTGCATGCAACAAAGCTTGGATCATCGCTTCCCTGGACATCAACATGGCTTTCTTAAAAGGACTGACCTATAGTGAGCTCGCCGCGGCAACGGGCGAGAAAGAGCGTGTGGTGTGCTTCGCACTACCTCCTGGGTCAGCAGCTGTCCTTCGTACACTGCCAGGCTTTGAGTCATATGACGAATCAAAGCACTGTCTTCGGTGTCTGAAGCCGGGGACTGGCACGAAGGATGCTCCCAGGGCATTCTCGTTGAAGCTCAGGTCCATCACTAGGAACTTTGGACTACAGCCTACTTCATACGACGAAGAGTTCGAGATGAGCCCAAACCTCTTGACAGCCAAACACGTTGATGACATTAATATGACTGGGAAGGAAGATGCTATTGACAAGTATGTCAAGTGTGTTGAAGATACGTTTGGAAAGTGCAAACTGAACAAGCACACATACACAAACTGTGCCGTTCGGTACAACAAGACCGATGATGGGAGCGTCACTCTCGATCAGGACGAATACATCAAACAGCTTCGTCCTATCACACATCCAGAACTCACAGGCGCTGATCCTGAGAGCAAAGCGACAAAGACGATTTCTGATATGTTCGTCAGTCTTCGCGGCGCTCTAGCCTATGCGTTGATTACGCAGGTATGGCTGATGGTCTATGTTGTCTCACTACAACGTATCCAGGAACCGACAAACATCCAGGTACGACGACTAAACGCGGTTACCAGGAAATTGCAGGCAGGTCCGAAGAAGATCGTGTATCAAGCTATGACTCCAACAGGAGAAGTCGACCTGCATAGCGATTCTGGCTATCGTCGTCTCAACGGAGATGAAGACGACGAAGTCAAAGGCTATGGTATCCGCGGGGCTAACCTGCTGAGGCGTGGCCACACGCAAGCGGGGAAACCCGTCGTGCACCTGGTGGACGCATACTGCAAGTCTCATCGACTGCAGGTGCGTTCGAGCTACTCTGCGGAAACACTGGCAGCAGCCCACAACTTGGAAGACTGCTACCCGACCATTGTAACGCTCCACGAGCTACACTCGGGACCATTGACCCCCACACAGTTAAAGAACATATTGGAAATGGGTGGTCTATGTATCAAAGTCACTCTGACTATTGATGCCGAGTCTGTCTTCAAGTCTTTGTCTAGCAAAGATCTGAAGAAGCCCACAGAATGTACTCTGCTTGGGCACATTAGCTGGATCCGCCAGATGATGGAGCGCGGAATCGTTGAAAGCGTTCAATGGTGTGACACGCGGGATATGACTGCCGATGGTCATACCAAAGGTAGTATTGACCGCGCGTTGCTCCTACAAGTAATGGCCGGCCAGCAATCCTTCAAGCACGAGCTGAAGAAACATACACCGTATAGGGCGGGCAGGTCGTCTCAAGACGGCCCTGCCTCCCGAGCTAGCGGGGTAACCCGCATGCAGGTGCGCTTTAGTAGCGAGGAAACTCGCCGGTAGCGAGGCTACTCGCGCGCCCTTACCTTGTAGGCAGCCGCTGTTGCCGAGTACTGGTTTTTCCGCGTAATGTAGTAATGCGGTGCTCGCTCGTCTCCTCCCCCTCCGACTTTAAACGGAGAAGGTTAAAGGCGAGATGTATATCGAGCATGCACCGCTGCCGCGCCTGGCTCAAGCCGGGCCCGGCCAAATATATGACTGTGCCTCACCGAGGCGCACGACTTGTATCTGAGATCGGATAATACCTTTTCCATTGAAGATGCCCCTTCTATCCTTTACTCCAGATCCCATGCTTCGTCTCGCTCTCTTGCTCATGCGATATGAGCCAAAGCCTGGGATATGGCAACGCTTGAAGCGTAACGCATACCTAAGCTTACCAGTGCGTTTTCGACTGGTAGGGGGAGGGGTAAACCCTTCCCCGAAGGGGAAGAAGGAGGGGTGGAAGAGGAAACGCTCTAAACCACCGACGCCCAGAGGGCTGGTGGGATTAGGATTCGACCTCGTCATCACTCCTTGTGGGCTGCGATTTGCGAACCTGTCAGCACTTTCGAGTGCTGCTGGGGGGTCTTGATTAGTGACGTCTTACGCGGATTTACATTCGACCTCGCCATCCCTGAGGGCCTGCGATTTGCGACACTGTCGGCGCTCGAGGGAGCTGCTGGGGGGTCCAGCGGAGTGACGCCCCACGCGGGTTTCAAGGACACCTTGCGGACTTCAAGCCCGTTCGAGTTCTGCAAGCAGAAGATCACGCGGGCCGGCCACGTCACCTCCCACGCCGAGGTCCTGACGTCCACGGCCTGCGAGGGCCGCACCATGCAGCTGGGGAGTCATTGTCGACGCCGGTTGCGAAGACGTGCAGGCCCTTGACGCCTTCTGGGTGCACCTTTACGTAATGCTGTCTAATGCCACAAAAGTGACAAACTGTAGATGATGCGGGACCCTGGCCTTGATTTCCTTGCCCGAGGGCCGCCCGCAGATTTGGCGTCGCGCATACGGGCGTTTAGCTCCCGCAGTGACAGATACAGGAAGGAGGCCCAGAGGCTTGCGAACGAGCTAGGTATCGCTCGCTTCTTGCGCTAGCTGTAAGCAGATGCTCCTTTGGGGCGCCAGGGCGGCATGGTGCAGGCGACGCTGCGTGTCCAGCGTGTGATGGGAAAAGGTAAGTTGTCTTTATCATCCTGGTTCTTTCGTCGTCGTCCTCTTCCTTTTGCCGCCTTCTTTCTGCTGCTGCTGCTGCTGCTTGCTGTTGCTGCCGCTGCGGTGCTGAGTTATTGGCCCTTTTCGGTCCTGCTCCTGCCCCTCGTTCCCGCCCCCATTCGTCTTCGAGCCCAGGAATTCGTTCCTCGTCCTTCTATCGCTGTCCTGTGCGTGCCGCAACGTACGCGCCTCCCATGTACCCTGCCGGGCGAATGATGGCGCCTGCACTGGCGCCTGCACTGCCGTGGTCCATGTAAGTGTTGGCTAACTCTTCTTGCCACTTTATGCGACTCGGCTGGGTACGTCGCGCGGTAATTTCTTCAGGCGGCCTCAATGTTCATTGTGTCTTTATTGAATCGTTTCGCTCATTCCGCCGGCCCGTGATATGGCATCGCTGGTTTTTGTCTGCGTGTTCGTTGCCCATGTTGCGCTCTTGGGGGCGGGTGTCGTTCGGACGCGTTGCGTGGGGAGTTTTGATGGTGAAGCAGTTCCCTGGGGGTCGTCTCTCGATGGGGCGAAATAGAGTCGTCGTCAAGATGCTTCTTTGGGGGGCCTCTTGGGGTCTGTTGAGAGGCCGTTCGGGGGCGCCTGGGAGACATGTTTGAAGCCTTCTGGGTTTTTTTTTGGGCCTCCTGGGAGTCTCCTGGGGCCTCTTGGCGACATCTTGGGGCCTCTTGGAGGCCTCTTGGGGCCTCTTTGGGACCTCCTGGGCGCCTTCTGGGACGGAGGGCTCCATTTTTGAGTTCTCGGTATCCCTCCTGAGTCCCTCTTGGGCCCGTCTTGGGGCCTCTTGGTCCGTCTTGGGCGGCACTTGGGCCGTCTTGAGGGCTCTCTTGGGTCGTTTCGGCGCCGTCTTGGGAGCTTCGTGGGCCGTCTTGGAGCGGTCTTGGGGGCCTCTTGGGCCGTCTTGGAGCGTCCGGAAGCCGAAAAAGCCAGAACACAAAAAACATCGAACAAAACAATGAAAATCAACGATTTTGGCCTCTTGGGGCTCTCTTCGGAGGCCTCTTGGAAGGCTCTTGGGGCGTCTTGGAGGCCTCTTGGGCTGTCTTGGGGGCCTTTTGGGCCGTCTTGGGGTCATCTTCGGCGTCTTCGAGCGCTCTTTGGGCGTCTCGGGGGCCTCTTGGGCAGTCTTGGGGGCCTCTTGGGGCACTCTGAGCGCGCTCTGGGGAGCCTGAGAGGCCGCACCCAGAAGGAAAACCATCTCTGAGTAGACTTGGTCGGGCGTTGGTCGGGGTACTTTTCGCCGGGGGACCCCCAGGGGCCGCCCCGCGCGCGCGAACTAGAAATACTGTTAATACTGTTAACCAGTTACCGGAGATCTTAGCACGCCCTGGCCCGTTAGGCCGGCGAATTTCAGTATGAGCGTTTTCTTTTGATTCGTCAGGGCGTTCTCGCCCCGGCGGCTGCCACATCTTTATCCCTCGGTTGCGGACGACCGTTGCCCTCTCCATTTGACCGCTTCGATTGCCATTCGCACGTCTCGCGTGTTTTTCTACCCAGGGTTTCTTCTTTCTTTCTTTCTCGTTCTCTCTCTCTCTCTCTCTTTTGTGATCGCTTGTGTGTTTTCAGTCGTAACGTCTTCGGTCGTTTGGAGCAGTGCTTTCGTTTCGTTTCTACCATGCGAGCCCCCCCAGCCTTTTTCCCGCCATCTCCCGTTCCCCGGGTGCTTCTCTCACCTTCCTTCCTGTCCTACGTCGCGGGGGCTTCGACTGCCCAGTCAGTATCGTTGCGTTCCTTTTTTCGCACGGCGCGGCTCGACTGTGCGCGTTGCCGCTCCACCCATGCGTCGTAGGCTCCCTGCGCGCTTGTTGGTCCCGCCTTCGCCCCGCCCTTTAGGGTAGGTGACGGGTCAGATTCTGCAAATGCCGCCGCGGGACCAAGGTCCGATGCCCCCGCCGACTTGGCGAATAAAGGTCATGATGCATGGGTGGGGAAAGAAAAACGTCAATGGCGCCGGCGTGTTTGGTTTGCGTTTCCTTGTTTCCCCTTTCCATCCCGTCCCCCCTTTTTCGACCACAAAACAAACAACACCACCCCACCTACGCCCCTCCATGTTGCGCTACGGCCCTACGGCCCATGTGGGGCCGTAGCGTTTACCACGCAAAAGCCCGCGCCAGATTTAGTGGTATACGCTAAGCCTCGTGGGGCCGTAGGTGGGGTGGTGTCGTTTGTTTCCTGGTCCACCCAAGGGAGAACTGGAAAGTCGGGAAAGTTTCCGGCCCTTCAAGCTGTTTTCAGTGGAAGCCTGTTCCTTTTGAGTATTTTGTTGTGTCGTTTTCTGTTCAGGTCCCTTCTTCGCTCCGTTGCCACACCTCTCTCCTTCTTTCCCCTCGCCAGTATTCTCCCGCCTCCGGCCTCCCACCCCCCTCTCCCCCTGCATCGTCCCCGTCGTGCCTCGCCTCGCCCTTGCCCCGACCGGACCCGCCGCTCCTTGCCTCCTCGTTCTGGCTACACGGAGTGACTCTTCGCCGGAGGGACCTTCTGGTGCGGACCCACTGGGGTCTTCGAGTCGCCGAAGGCGATGCGACAGTTGCGTCTGGCGCGCTTGTGGTCGGTCCCCCCCGCGGCCCCCAAAAGGCCGCGGACCAGGGGTCACTCTTGCCCAGGTTCGCTCTGGCGGGGAGTCGATCGTTCCCTTCCCTGCCGAGGCTCCGGGCGAGAGCCGTGAGCGCTCCAAGAGGAGGAGCCTCGGAGAGTGGTACGGCGGCGACCGGAACGACGCTGCGCGGGGCGACGAGGGCGCCGAGGAGCGGCCAGTGCTCAGCAGGTGGCCTCGGCCCTCTCCTCTCTGCTAATCGGGCTGGGGCCGGGAGGGCAGTCGAGCAGTCCCACCCAGCTTCTCTGGTGCTGGGCCGCTCCCTGGGCCGTGGCTGTGCGCTCTCGATCCGTCTCCGATCTCCCCCCCCCTCCCCCCTGCCCCCCACCCTCCGCCCTGCCCCCCACCCCTCTCTCCTCCCACTCGTCCTTCCCCCTCCCCCTCTTCTTCTCCACCACTCCTTACCAGCCACCTCGCGGTGGCGTGGCCATCGGATCCTGGCCAGACCTTCCTTCTCCGGGCGCCGCCGTGTGCTGAGCTCACTGCGCGCTGTCTATCGTTTCTTGCCTCGTCGTCATCCTCAACATCGTCCTGCTCCTTCCTGACTTGTCCTCCTCGATCTCCTTGCCCTCTTGATGTGTTGTCCTCCTCCTCGTCGCCCTCCTCCGCCCATCGCGCCCAGCGCGAGCAGCACCTCCGTATCTGTTCCCCTCTCCGCCTCCCTTCTGTGCGCCCGCGCCCCTCGCCGCCAGGGGCGCGACCGCCGTCTTCGCGATGTCAAGGGGTGCCTCCAGGCTCGGCGACGCGGGACGGGGGCTGGACGGGAGGGGCTTGCTCTTCCTGGGGGCGGCCTCCTCTCCTCCTGAAGAGGCGCTCGGAGGTCTCTGCGAGGCTCGTGGGAGGCTCCCGAGGCCTCTTGCCAAGAGTCTGGGCTCTGAGAAGGGTGGGCCCCTCTGGTCGCCCCCCCCCCCGCTCGTCGTCAACAGGCGCACCAGCGTAGCCACGGAGGTCTGCGGGGACCTCGAGGAGGAGCATGAGGCTGAGGCCGCTGCTGTTGCCGCTGTGACGTCCTCCCCCTTCACAATTACACAAAATGAGTACTACTTTCCTCTTTCACCTGATGACGTCCGGAAGATCTCCGCCCCCCCTCCGCATACGTTTTTTTGGCACAGGATTCCCGGGAGTTTTTTCTGTCCCAACCATCCTGTGGTGTTGGGTTCTCGTTTTGAAGAGACGGTCCCCGCGTTCCTTCCTTCTTTCCTTCCTTTCTCCTCTCTCTCCGTCCTTCCTCCCTTCCTCCTCCCCCTCCGTCCTCCTCCCATCCCTTGCCTCTGCTCTCCGCATGTCTTCGTCGTCGTCTCCCCCACCCAGCAGGGCAAATCGTGGCCCCAGGGGGAGCTCCACCTAAGGCCCCAGTGGCGGTGTCAACGTGCGTCTCCCCCACCCAGCACGGTTTTTCGTCGCCCCACATTGAGCTCCACCCAAGGCTCCAGTGGCGGTGTCACATTCCCCCACCCATCACAGCGTTTCGTGGCCCCATAGGGAGCTCCACCGAAGGCCGCAGTGGTGGTGTTCACGTGCGTCTCCCCTACCCAGCACAGCGTTTCGTGGCTCCGTAGCGAGCTCCACCTAAGGCTTCAGTGGCGGTGTCCACATGCGTCTCCCCCAGCCAGCACAGCGTTTCGTGGCCCCATAGGGAGCTCCACCGAAGGCCGCAGTGGTGGTGTTCACATGCGTCTCCCCCACCCAGCATAGCGTTTCGTGGCCCCAGGGCGAGCTCCACCTAAGGCCGCATTGGCGGTGTCCACATACGTCCCCCCCACCCAGCACAGCGCTTCGTGGTCCCATAGGGAGCTCCACCTGAGGCCCCTGTGGCGGTTTCCACATGCGCCTCCCCCACCCAGCACAGTGTTTCGTGGCCCCATGGGTGGCACCACCGAAGGCCGCAGTGGCGGTGTCCACATGAGTCTCCCCACCCAACACAGCGTTTCGTGGCCCCATAGGGAGCTCCACCGAAGGCCGCAGTGGTGGTGTTCACGTGCGTCTCCCCCACCCAGCACAGCGTTTCCTGGCCCCGTACGGAGCTCCACCTAAGGCCGCAGTGGCGGTGCCCACATGCGTCTCCCCCACTCAGCACAGCGTTTCGTGGCCCCACAGGGAGCTCCACCTTCGGCCCGAGTGGCGGTGTTCACATGCGTCTCCCCCGCATAAGGCCCCTGTGGCGGTGTCCACATGCGTCTCCCCCACCCTGGACAACACAGCGCTTCGAGGCCCCATAGGGAGCTCCACCTAAGGCTCCAGTGGCGGTGTCCACATGCGTCTCCCCCATCCAGCACGGCGCGTCGTGGCCCCAGAGGGAGCTCCACCTAAGGCCCCTGTGGCGGAGTCCACACGCGTCTCCCCCACCCATCACAGTGTTTCGTTTCGTAGTTCCATGGGGAACTCCACCTAAGGCCCCAGTGGCGATGTCCACATGCGTCTTCCCCACCCAGCACGGCGCGTCGTGGCTCCATCGGGAGCTCCACCGAAGGCCGCACTGGCGGTGTCCACATGCGTCTCCCTCACCCAGCACAGCGCTTCGTGGCCTCATGGCGAGCTCCACCTAAGTCTAAGGCTCCAGTGGCGGTGTCCACATGCGTCTCCCCCACCCAGCGAGTGTTTCGTGGCCCCATGGGTGGCTCCACCGATGGCCCCAGTGGCGGTGTCCATGTGAGTCTCCCCCGCCCATCACAGCTTTTCGAGGCTCATAGGGAACCCCATCGAATGTTCCAGTGGCAAAGTTCAAAGTTGGTTAGCATTTCGTGGCCCATCGTAGACGATACCGAACACGATACCCACAACGGCTTTACTCACATCTGCATCTGGTTGACCCTTCGCCAGGCTACGTGTTTGCTTGTTTGTTTTCTTATCAAAACTTCGCTCCCGCTGAAGCGCTGGCCTCATGTTCGGTCTTCCGCTCGTTCCGAATCGTGCTCCCGCTGCAGCACTGGACTCACTTCCGCGCTCACGCACGTTCCGAATCGTGCTCCCGCTGCAGTGCTGGCCTTCCTTCCAAATGGTTCCAACATCTAGAAAATACACTCCTCGAGCAACCATCGGAAGTAATCCACATTCGGTGTCAATCGTGGGTCTTTTGGCTCCAGAACCCCCTAGTATTTCGGGGCGTCGTTGTTTTAGGAAGTATCAAGCGGGATTCCCGTTTCTGCAGCAGAAACGGGGCTCTGATCTGAAAGCAGAGATTCTGCCTTGAGAAGGCGATGTTGAAAGTAGAGCCAGCGGGTGTTCTCCATCAGCCCAGCCTTGTGTGGAGCTTTTAGGAGAGCCCGAGGAGCTCGACATGGACCCACGACTCCAGACCGACCCAAACCTGTCGAAAACGACCCATTTACCTTCCAAGAAACCTGGCGCCATGCCATGACATGCTGTGCGGTGTTGTGTTCTGCGCCTCTGTGCGATGCCATGCTTTGCGTTGCAATGCTTGCACTGCTTTGTGAGGCAATGCTTCACTCCGCAGCGCCACGCCATGCTATGGCATGCTACGCCCTGTCGTGCTTTTCTACGCCATGCCATTCCGTGTTCCACCATTCATCGCGTACCTTCTCGCGATCCCTGCCCTGCTCGGCATCCGACGGTGCGAATAGAGAGGATACCCACGCCATGGTAATGGATGGGAGGGAACGGTAGGACGTCATATATGATGCGAGGGCACCTAGCTTGCCTTCCCCCCCTCGCCCGCGTCCTTCCCCCGAATCCTTCCTTAACACTTCGTGCTCCCTCTCCCTTCCCGTCCCCCTCAATCACCTTCCCGCTTGTGGATAGAGGGCGATCGGTAGTCTTTCCCTGGCCTTGGCAACGCGATGCGTAAATTGTGATTGGTGGTCAAGGAACAGAGTGCCGAAGTCAAGCCTCCAATGTTGTGGGAACTTCACAGTATGTGTGCCGTGTCGTTGTATCTTTGCTTCGCTGGTTGATACCCTAGACGTTTTGAGTGGCATGTGCGAACATCACCCAGTGGATGTGCGATGATGTTCTGCCTGCTTTGCAGTATTGGTCCCGCTTCTTGCGATCGTGCGAAGCGTGTGCGTCAGTTGCGAACCAATTGTGGGTGATCTGTGGTTTCCTACGAGGTAGCATGGTGCACCAGTCGGAGCCAATCTCTAAGCATTTTCCAACATCGCTTGCAGGAGAGGCGAGGTTACAGACGGCACCATCATATAACCACACGCTGGGAGCAGAAGTCCCTGAGCCGCATGGTTAACTCGTGTGCAAGGTATTTTGTCTCAGCGCATACGGGAGACCACATCGGACACCATACAGGAATCCACACGGGAGATCATATGAGAGAGCGCTCGGGAGATCCTACGGTAGACAGTACAGTACCATATGGGAGACCAGATCGGAATACCACACCGGAGACCGTGCGGGAGATCATGCGGGAGAGCAGAAGGGATGCCATACGGGAGACCCTACGGGAGCCCATGTGGGAGGGCACACAGGTGATCACACGGGAGACCATGCGGGAGACCACACTTGGAGACCGTACGAGATACCACGCGGGAGACAGGGGGACGTTTTAGACGCGTCGTTGAGCCTGCCTGCTGGGTAGTCGAAGGCCAGACTGTCAGATTGGATTGGGCCCCAAGGGCCAATCTGGCCCGGCCAAACTGGATGATTTGGGTTATTCGCCAGACTGGATTCGCGTTGGCTCCCTCGCCAGATTGCCCCCGTTTGCCAGATTGGGCCTGCCAGATTGGCGCCAGATTGGTTCCAGCCAGCAGGAGGTTAGAGAAGGTGGGCAGGCGTGTACAGATTTTGTCCTCTCCCTTCTGGGCCGCTCAAAGTGCGCAGATGTTGCCTTTCCATCCTTCTAGCTGGCTTTCCTAGCGCCCACCCCGCGTACATCCGCCAAGCGTCTTCCAGTTGTGCGGGATAAGCAACTCTAGTGTAGGGTGGTCGCTGCTAAACATCGACCAGCCTTGGCGATCATGTCGGGGGATAGAAGATGCGGTCGGCTGACCTTCGGGTGGGCACCTCGGCATGTTGTTTTCTTTGCGACGCTTGCAGGTGGCTTCCACTCCACCCACGTCCAATTGCGTGTCGCCGACGTGAAGATCGGGCTGCATCTGCTCCACTCGTGTGTGAGCCTGCTCAAGCAGGACCCTCACCTAGATCCATGCTGTGCCTTGCCTCGTCTTGGAAGCTGACGTCAGGAGGACGTCGTGACAGGCGTAAGGGCCGCGTAACAGCGCTCTCCCAGAGATCTCCCATAGGTCTCCTCCTCTGGTCCTCTGGGAGGTCTCTAAGGTCTCTGGGAGGCCTCCCCTGGTCCTCTGAGAGGTCCCCAAGGTCTCCCCTGGTCCTCCTGGTCCTCTGGTCCCCTCGGGAGGTCTATGGGAGGTCTCCACGGAGGTCCACCAGACCACCCTGGTCCACCCAGAGGTCTCTCCTCTGGAGGCGTCCTCTGGCTCTCCCGTAGGCCGCTTGGGAGTGCTTCTCTGGCCCTTTTGGGGTGTCTCCCAGAGGACCAGGGGAGGTCTCCTGGAGGCCTCCCCTTGTCCTCCTGGAGACCTCCCAGGAGGGTTCTGGGGATCCTCCCTCTGGGACCTTCCGGGACAAGAGGTTCCCCGGTGAATCTCTGGACTGGCACAGGAAGCCTCCTCCAGGAGACCTCCAGGAGGCCGGCCTCCCCTGGCCCTCCGGGAGGTCTCCCCCTCCTGGAGGCTTCCGTAGGAGGCGGAGGAGGAGGAGGCGGAGGAGGAGGAGGACCAGCATGGACGGCTAACGGGACAGCAACAGAGGGACCAGCGATCGGGGACCAGGCGAACGGCCCCCTATGTGTTTGAGAACTAGGATATGCGGAACATTGGGAACACAAACGGTGATTGTTCAATAGGGGGCTCGCGAACGGGGCCCACGAAGGGGGGCTCTGGCGATGGGTGACCAGGCAAACCGCCCAGGCCGCGTCTGAGAAATCAAGGAAAAATGATGAGCGCCCCCCCCCGCAACAAAAAAGAAGACATCTCTGCGGGGGCCCCTGAGCATTTTGGCCCAGCTTCGCTAAAGCAGCACGGGCGGCGACTCGGGCGAATCTCGAAGCGCGCCCGGTCGACTGCTTGGCAAGGGCAGCCGCGCAGCCCGCCCACCGCTCAGTCTTCCAGCGCCTCCCGCCTGTGAAGAGAACCACCGAGCTCCCAGGAGCCTCTGGTGGTGGAATGTGCTTTTCCAAGAGTGAATCACCACCCACCAAGCGACCCCAACCCAACCCGAAGGCCTCAATTTGCCCTCCATTTCCGGTTGGGGGGGGGTCGGGGAACATCGAGAAAACACCTATGGAACCCGTACCCCCCCCAACCCGAAATTCGGGTCTTCGGGTTGGGTTGGGGTGGTCTGGTAGGTAGTCAGTGAAGTGCCACCAAGGCTTCCAAGGGTTTCTGGGGGGAAGCCTTTACACGAGTGAAGTGTCACCAAGGTTTTCCAGGGGCCGTCGGCGAAGATAGAGTATTACTCGAGTGAAGCGATATGAGGCTCCCACGGGATCCTGGTGACGGGGAAAACTTCCACGCGAGTGGAATACCACAAAGGTTTCCAAGAGTTTCCGGTGCCGGACACGCTTTTACGCGAGTGGAAAGCCAGAGCGTCTCCCAAGGACTCCTGGTGGTGAAATTGATCTTGCACGAGTGAAGTGCCACGAAAGCTTCCAGGGATTCTCGGTGATGGAAAGGCTATCACGCGAGTGCACTGCCACGACGGTGCCCAACGGCTCCCAGTGACAGATAGCTGTTTTACTCGAGCGGAGTGCTACCACTGCTCCCAAGATATCTTGGTGACGGAACAGCTTTTGCGCGAGTCGGGTGCCATCAATGCCTTCGAGAGGTCCCTGTGACAAAAACACTTCTCTGCGAATGAAGCACCGCCAAGGTTCGAAGAGCTTTTTCGTGGTGGGGTTGGGCAACGTTTTTACGCGAGTGAGTTGTCACCAAGGCTTCCAAGGGCTTTCGGTGACGGAAACAGGTTTACGTGAGAGGAGTATCACAAGCGTTCCCAGGAGCTCTTGGTGGCTTGATATGTTTTTACGCGAGTGGAGTGTTACCAAGGCCCCGCAACAGCTTCGGTGACGGTTTTTGATTGACGCGAGTGAAGTGCCACCAAGGTTTCCAAGAGTTCCTGGTGATGGAGAAGCTTTCATGCGAGTGGGGTGCCACCAAGACTCCCAATATATCCTGGTGACGGACGATCTCTTTTCGCGAGTGAAGTGCCACCAGGGTTTCGAAGAGCGCTTGGTGATTGGACAAGCTTTCAGGCCAGTAGTACCAGCAAGGTTCTCACGAGCTCCCGATGACGGGCACATCTTTTGCGCCCGTGCAGTGCTACCAGGGCTCCTAAGAGGTCCTTGTGACGGAAGGTGACTTCCCGCGAATGCAGTGCCATGACGTGAGGGCGCTCTTTTCGTTCCCGTGCCCATCACGCCGTCCGGCGACTTTTTCAGCCTCTCGGGCGAATCTGCCGTTTTTAGGCCGGGGGGCCAGGTCATCATGTCACCACCCACCAAGCGACCCCAACCCAACCCGAAGGCCTCAATTTGCCCTCCATTTCCAGTGTGGGGGGGTCGGGGGACATTGAAAAAGCACATGGAACCCGTACCCACCCAACCCGAAATTCGGGTCAAATTCGGGTCTTCGGGTTGGGTTTGGGTGGTCTGGTAGGTAGTCATCATGTGGAGTGAAAACGGGGCGGCGCCCGGGCCCAGTCTTGAGCCACTCTGCAGGGTCATCCACTGTCACCCTTTTGGCGTTCCTGTCGGCTAATGACTCGGAGGTTGATAGACCTCCTACCCTGACACGTCGATTAGCGAATTGGCCGTTTTCGATTCGCGAGAGGGCGTCGCGGCCGTCATTTTTGCGTGTCCAGGTCCGTCGGTTTCGGTCTTAGGCCGCTTTCACTAAGGGGTGGTTCATTAAAGGGAGGTTTGTCCACCGCCGAATGATGGGTACCCTTGGCCTGAAGCCTGAAGCCTGGGGCAATTGGCCGCCCAGCTTGCTTCTTACCATCCTTGCTCTGCTCAAGTTCCTAACGTTTCCTGCACGCAAGATTGAGTCCATGTCCAGCGCCTTGCTTAATTCTGAGCAGGTGGCTGGAATATCGACGATGGTTCGATACAGTCATGGCGATTGAGACAAGCATGAGTCATATTCAATCAGAGCTTGAACTAATGTGCGGCGCCACCAATGTCCAGCATGAGGGCGAGTAGGTTGATGTACATTGCTATGTATGCGTGCAAGCATGCCATGCGTCATGGACCTCGCTTCTGCACTGCTGGCCAGGATGCTGAGGACGTCGTTCCTCTCTGGCTTGCCGTCGAGAAACTGACGCTGACCGCTGGCCACCGTGGCTTTAGACTCAGTGGAGCTTTTCCGCCAGCGTGGTGTCTCCAAACCTGGTCCCCCTCGAGCGGCTGTCCGCCCGTGTTGGACCCCCCCCCCCCCCGAGGTGCACCCCTCGAGGACCCCAGGGGCTGGGGATGCCTCCCTGCCGCCCAGCCCTCCGCAGAGCCCTGGCGTGGGGTCCGCGCGACACCCCGAGGGGCCCAGAACAGTGAATCACCGTTTGTCGGGATTCGCCCGACAATTGCCGCACTCTGGCGTCGACGATGGGTATGCTCACGAGGCGTCCAGAGACGCTTCTCTTGTGCCAACCCAGAATGCCCCCGGGCGGCCCCTGAGAGCCCCAAAAACGGCTGTCGGAGAGCCCCAGCCAGCCCCAAAACAATGCCCGTGTAGGGCCCCAGAGAAGGCCGAGACCGCCCCGTGGTACCTACACACGGCCCCAAGCGGGCCCAAAGACTTCTCCAGACGGCCCCCGGGCGTCACTCTCCGGCCCTAGCGGCCCCCAAGACGGCCCTTGAGACTCTTCTTTCCGTTCTTCTCTTCCCATCGAGCGTTTCACCAGGAAGCTGCCTTGTGTGTTCCCGGCTACCGCCAGCTTCTCGCCACTGCCCTGGTGTCAGCGCCGAGCGATGGCTCCCCTGCCCCAGCGCGACAGACAGCAGAGTGCCAATGTCGTGCGGAGGACTCGCAAAGTCGCCGACGGGAGCGGGCAAGGCAGGGGAAGAGTGAAGGAGAGGGAGGGGAGTCATGCTGCTGGGGTGGGGGCGGGACAGGGTGAAGTTCCGAGGGTGTGGGCTTGCGTCCAGGGTGGACTGTGTGAAATTTGCTCCCCTCCTGTCCCTCGGCTCTCCTCCCTGATTCCTCTCTTCCCCCTGCCCTCGCCGTCGCAGCCCTGGTGCCGATGCTTGCAGCGGCCGACCCGCCGCGCCCGTCCCCGACGGTAAGCTCCTCTGCCCCAGTGCGGTGGGGCCGGGGCCGGTGGCCGCGTGCGGCGGGGTCAGGGCCGGTCCGCTCGCGTCGGTGGGGCCGCTCGCACGTCGCACCTTCAGAGGGCCGTGCTCCGCCGCAAGCGCTGCGCACTCCGCCTGGCCGACGGCCGCCGGAGGACGCCGCTGGCAGCGGGTCTGCAGCCTCGGCTGCCAGTGATCCCGCGTGGGAGGCCCTGGACTTGTGATGCTCCAACCTGCTGTAGCCTCGATCACCAGAAGTAATTTCGAGCACCAGGAGAGCACCGAAACTCCAGGGCTTTCACGCGTCGGGCCCTGGGAGGCGATGCTCGGTCGACACTTCGGCAGCGTGTGGGGCAGACGCTGCTTTGACGCTTTTCTCGGTGCTGGGAATCATTTACGGGATGCGGTCCTTAAGAGCGATGGGGAAATCATAACCCTGGACTTCCATTCGGTTCTTGGTGTCGCGGCAGGATTTCAAGGTGAGCTCCTGGCATGCGCACGCCAATTGCCCCATATCTGCGGCCGTCGCAGCCCAAAGCTCCTGGAGTTTGACGGCGCTTTCAGGATGACAACCTCGCGATAGCGAAAGTGGGAAGGGCGGTTGGGGCGATTGCTCCACATGTCTTAAGAAAGGGGAGGCGGTCACAACCCTCCCAGACGAGCAGTTTTCGACCCCTCGACCAGACCAGCCACGAAAGGGCGGTCTTTTGCCCAGACCCCCAGGAACCCTTGAAGGGAGCTCAAAGTACCCCACCACCCCAAATCAGACCTCGCCCACACTATTACGGACTGGGGAGTAACAGTCTCAATCGGTTCACCGATGCTGATCTTTCGCTTGTCGTGTTTGGCCAGATAGATTGTCGCGCCAAGTAACCAATCAAGATCATGGAGCCAGCGATGCTACACTTTCAAGGATCGTTCGGACATTCGACGATGCGTTCGAGAAAATGGACCACGGCTGTCTGTGAACGGGGGAAGTTCCAGAATTACCGCAGGTGTCCTGGTTTCGCACTCTACCTGCAAGGAGGAAAGACTGGTCTACTCTGTAAGAACGGTTTTTTGAAGGCAGATCTGCCTTCAAAAAACCGTTCTTACAGAGTGGATCGTTCGGATATTCGACGATGCGTTCGAGAAAATGGACCACGGCTGCCTGTGAACGGGGGAATTTCCGCAGGTGTCCTGGTCACCGAGTGGCATGTTCGTGCGCGCATCTGCCTGCGCGCCTGGAGCTTCAGCCTCAAGATCAGACGACGGTATCAGGTTGGTCACCAAAATGCTGCGCGACTCAGTTTTCTCTTTGAATTCAAGGGCTTAAAAAACGCCCCTACCCTGGTTTACGAGGCGCTGCGCGCTGAACCTCCTGTGGGCTGACGGGGTAAACCCTGCGTGATGTGCCGCGTCCTGGCGTCTCTAGGCTTTGGGGGTTTCCAGGAGGTTTGCAGACCACGCACTTGTAACCCAGGGTAGGGTCGTTTTTTCATCCCTGAATGAGTAACGCTAGTGGTGGTCTCTTTGGAATTCGAGTTCGTCTTGGACTTTCCAGAATACGCAAAGTTGCGCGTTCACACGTAAAGGTATTCCAATCAACGTGAGCCTGACTTATAACACTGTCACTCTGCCCCGACACCGGGGCTTGCAGTCAAGAAGCCATGCGCCACGAGTTGGACACATCATGCCCTGCATTGAACGCTTCGTTTGCTAAGGAGTCCGCGAACATATGGGCCACCGCGCAGCGAGTGCCTCCATCTTCAAGTGCACGAGAACCCAGCCACACTTGCTTGCAGAGTGGCCAGAGCTCCGGCGACGCGCATGCCCGCTTCATGGCGCTCACAGGCGTTCGCCGAGCGCGGGACACCCAGGGGCCCTTCGAGCGCTGACTGGGCCCACGAATCTAAGCGGCTGCAGACTGTGCTTCAGGCTGAGGAGCGCTCATTGCTTCTTCGCCGTTCGAGATTTACGACTGCAGAGCGAGCACTGGCACCCCGCCCCAGCAGCGACACGCCGGCAGCGGCGCTGGTGGCAGGTCCAGCAACGCAGCATCCGCCACCCGTGTCCGCTCCATGGTGCGCAGAGAGGAGCATGGGATCGCCAAGCACACTGCGCAAAGCATATACGCATCCTTGAAACGAGTTCTCTTCCGCCCAGGAGGGGCGGGCTGAGGGGGGGATGGGGGAACGTGGTCTGCTCTCTCCCTGTCACACGAGAGCGTTGCCCCGCTCGCCCTCCCTCTTCCCCTCAGTCCCGTGCTGCTCCCTTCCACACCCCCCCCTCCCCCTTGCCTCCTCTGGGATGTATTTCCTGTGATGTTCGAGTCTGAATTGGCGCTGGTATACCCCTGGTTGAAAGCTAGCCTAGCTTGCTCGAATCCCGAACAATCTGGCCTCATTCCGTTCAAGCTGGCCCAATCCCGCTACGTCCACCTTAGAAGCCCTGGGCTTCCTTCGGCTCCATGGCTTCTCCTTCGGGCTCGGCAGCCCTCCCGCGCTCTGCCGAAGACCTCCCAGAAGTTGCCTCCCGACTTCCCCGCCCCCCCCCCCTCTGCCCGAGGTGGCCCTTTGCTGCTGGTTGGCCCCGGGGGGAGGCTCTCCTCCTCCTCCTCCTCCTCCTCCTCCTCCTCCTCCTCCTCCTCCTCCTCCTCCTCCTCCTCCAGCCGTTTCGAGGCCCACAGGGGGCCATAGTCAATCGCGAACTCTTCGGAACGGCCTTGCGATTGCGAGCTAATTTTATGTTTCCACCATTCTCCACTTGCTGCAGCCATGGCGGCTGCTGGTGGCAACGGCATTGCTGGCCGCTGGCGTCGGGCAAGGGGTCTCCAACCATCGCTCCCACTGTTTCCTGATTCACAGTTTCAGCAGCTGCCTGAAGGACAGCGACAGCAAGGGGGAGCATCCTCTCAACCAAGGGTTCGTGAAGCCTTGTAGGAATATGAGTCTTGCGGCTGCCGCAAGAACCGCATGTCGTGGTGGTGGTGCAAGCGCTGCAAGGCGCCGTGGCAAGCATCGACTACATTGCCTACTGGAGACGCTGGAGGAGGTGCAGCTGGAGGTGCGGCGGCTCCAGCTTCAGGGGACGGAGGCGGCAACACTGCCTCTGCCAAACCCTAGCTCGAGAATGGCACCGACAAGCTCTCCCCTGACGAGATCGACGAGCTCGCCAGCATCATGGAGAAGGGGGGGGACGCAGAGGCAGCAACCATGTATCGCAAGGAAGCTGCTGCCCGACGTGCGCCTGTCATTGTGCCCCCGATTCAGACTCAAGTCCATTAAACCTTTTCTAGGTTACGTGTTACCGAGAAGCAGTTGCAACCAGCAGTTGCGAGGCTTGAGGGGCAGCAGAAGGCCATGGTCAAGCAGCGGGAGCTCGTTGTGGAACTACGTGCCGAGCTGGGTGCAGCCGAAGACTCCCACAAGCAGTTGGTGGCCAAGCTATCCCAGAGCGTTCAAGCCCAGCCTCCTGCTCCTGCAGTCCTGTCGGTCAAAGACATCCTTGAGGGTAGCCGATAGCAGGCCCTTGTTGTGGACGCTAACTTCTTCATTTGGGGTCTTGCTGTGCCCGTGGAAGCTGACGCCAGTGGAGGCGTCGTGATTATGGTGCCAGACTGGCTTGGCCTGTTCGCGACTAGTGAAGGCGCAGTGGTCAGCCCTGGTCATGCGATGTTGGCCAACGTCCTGGTCCCAGGCGGGTTCACCTTTTCTGTTGGAAGCGTGCACCTCTACCGTGTTGAGGGACTTCCGGAGCAAAACGTGGACGTGTTGGCCTCGTTGGGCGCGAGGTGTTCTTCTCTTCAGGGTTCGTTTGTCTTAGGGGGGGGGGCTTCCGCGTGCCCGCTGGGCCCCCCTCCCTGTCTGCCAATTTCGTGAGTAAGCTCCGGGGGCAGTTAGCTGCCTCTGGCGATTTTGCCCACTTCGGGGAAGGACCCACGACCAAGCATGACTATTTCGTTTGCTGTGGAGGCTTAGGGAAGGCAGTTGCCCGCTGCAGCGTGGTGAGTGACGCGGAGCTCAGTCCGCGCAGGCTTCTGGATCCCCAGTTTCATCCCTCGCCTGCCTCCCTGAAAGCCCTTTGCTGCCGCAAGCGCCCCCCTTTCCCTCGAGACCCAGTCTTTGGCCCCGGCCCTCGGGGTTTGGGATCAAGCTTTAGACATAGCCCAGAGGGGCTCTCCGAGCGGTCGAGGAGGGCGATGCGGCCAGGGCGGCTGAGCTCCTCTCCGCAGGCTACGGAGCTTGGGCCGACGCTGCGGAAGCCGAGCTCGCCCCTCTGCTTGACGCTGACTTGGTTAAGATTGGGGCCAGGAGTTCAGGCCTTCAGTTTATGTGGAAATCAGTTGTGGGGTGGGTGGGTGGGGTGGGTGGGGTGCGGGTGGGTGGCGGGGTGAGTGTGGGGTGTGGGGTGGGGTGGTGGTGGGGGGGGGGGGGGGGGCAAGGTGTCCAACCCGCCGGGCCATGCCCTGGCTGGGGGCCCAATTTCGCAGCTGGGATGTTCCGCAGCGGGACAGCCGAGGCTTTGGTCGGCCGGCGCAGGCGATCCACTCCTCCTTCATGCGCTGGCCTGCCTCCATCGCTGCGCGCGTGGGCGAGTTTCGAGACAGTCCCCACCCCATCAAGCGCTTCGCGCAGGAGCGCGGCCCTCAGCAGCGGTCTGCTGGCCAGATCGCTCTTGGCGAGGCGCAGCTGGCTGCTCTTGGGGAAGCTGTCTCCAAGGCTGACTCTGTGTAGCAGTCTCGGTCGAATGCCGACTGGAAGGCTTGGCTGGCCGCTGGTCTCGACAAAGGGGCCACCGGGGATCCTGCGCTTTTGGAGACCAATGGTTACACTGGCCGCGGACGGGTCGGCGGCGGTTTCGGATCCCCTTTCCCTTCTTGCTAAGGGGGGTGACAGCTTTCACCAGTTTTGGGGTAACGGATCAGGCCCCGCCCGTCCTCTGAAGATCACGCCACCGCTGCCTAGGGCCACTCCCGACCAGCTGCGTCGGGCGTCTAGGAAGGATAAGTTGGGCTCTGCGGTCACATGACGGCTTCGACTGCCGTCGCCGCCAGTGCCATCGCCTCTGCGTTGAGGGTCTCTTGGCCCTCGGCATGCTGTTTGAGTTGGTGGAGTCGGTTGGAGTGCTTCTTCGCCATTTCTGCGGTGCTCATTGCCCTCCTCGTCGAACCCACTGGCGGCTTCAGGCCGATCGGGGCGGTCTGCTGTTGGTGCAGAATCTGGGGTCGCCTCAGGCGGTCCCGTGCTCTGTCCTGGGAGCAGCGGCGCCCCCGTCGGTGCTGGGCTGCAGGGGCTTTCTGAGGAGCGCCTGACGTCGTTTGGCGTCGAGCGGTCCGAGCCGAGGCAGGCATGGCTCGCAGGGAATGCAGTGCCAATGTTTTCTACGATATGCTTGAGCACTATGAGTCGATCGGTCCTGACATCCTGGAAGCCAAGTGCTACATGCGTGGATGTCCTGGAGCTCTCGCGCGCGTCTAGCTTCATGCTTCAATTTGCGGCAGGTTCATTTCTATAGCTGGCCTGCCTGACGGCTCATTCTTTGTTATTTGCAGCGCGATTGCATGGTGCAGCCTTGCGGCCGATCGCATTCGGATTTTCGCCATGGGTGCGCTTGGCGCGCTGCCCACGCATGTGAACAGTGAGTTTGGTGTGTATATTGATGACGCGGGGGTTTCTCATATTAGCTCTCATAAGCAGGTCGTTCGGCACATCGTGTCTTTGTCGCGTGTCTTACGTCGGGTTATCACAGTTGAGATGCAGTGCCAACTCTCGCTGGACAAACTTGCACGGTGGCTTCCAGCAAGAGGGTTGCCAAGGCTATATCTGCCGATCTGGATGAGTTCGGAGGGGATGCATTGGATTCCACTGTTCATGTAGGAGTTGACTTTTGCGTCGGTCGGTCGGCTCGAGTTCCGGGCAGGAGCTCCAAGATGAAAGCAACGTGTGCGCTCGCGCGCAGAAAGGCTAGACGTCTCAGAAAGCAGACAGAGCATGCTGGCAGGTCGGCGCTCAACATCTCTGCTGCGGCCCCCCTCGCTGGATGGGGCCTACGGGGCCGAGGTCTCGGGCATCTTGGACCAACGGCTCCTGCTTATGCGGCGCCGAGCGTTTTCTATTGTTCGCCCCTTTGCCAAGAGCAGGTCCCTCACTTCTGTCGGCGCCCTCTCGGGTGACCCGCGCCGGAGAGCTGCCTGCGCCCTTATAGCGCGTTGGAGCAAAGAGATTTGGATCGCCCGCGCGCGAGTTTTCGCTGGGTCTCTGTCGTTTGCCCTGCAGCGCGCTGCTGGGCGCATTGCGTTCTCGCAGGGGCGCGCGGCTCGGCCCGCGGTCAGGGACCCCCTCTCTTCCCTCCGCCTCTCCCTCCTCGGGCTTGGGTGGAGACTGCAAGATTTCATGACCGCTGCCGATGATCGTGGTTATGCCATTATCATTGACCCCGCCTCTCCCAAGTTGCCTGCAACTCTGTGTTGGGGCGCCTGCGTGCGAGGGCTGGAAAGGGACCTGGGTGGTAAATGGGGCGTGGGGAGAGGATGTGCTTGGGCATTCCTCGTTCCGCCTGTGCGTCCAAGGAGTTCCGCTCACTGGGTCCGCGCTTGCACGAGCTGCGCTACCTGGGCAGCTGATCTCGCGACCAGCTGCGGCTATCAAGTGGGCCCGCCGTGCCCTCGCTGCCGACAGGAAGCCGACCCCATCTTCCACGCATGGTGGAAATGCAGCGGCCACGAAGTTGCCGAGCAGAGGGCTCAGCTGGTCCCCGCCTCGGCGGTTGATGAAGCGCGTGCGGCCCTGACAGCCGAGGCCGCCAGCGAGGTCGCCTGCTTGTGCCCCCGAGGAGCTTTCGCTCATCCCGCCGATTACCTGCCTAGGCCTGCCCTGGAGGGCACCAGCGCCCTGCAGTACGTTTGGCACCGCGCTGAGCTGGAAAGCCCCGAGGGCCCCAGGGCCGCGACCAACGGAGAAATGTGGGGCCACCTGTTTATAGTTGGCACGTGTCAGACCCATCTTGTTCGAGAGCTCTCTCGTGCCGCTTGGGCTGCCGCAGTGAATTCGGGTGACGGGGAGTGCCTTGGAGAGGTGCGTGGCCCTGTGTGAGCTCATCTTCCGCAGACGCCACAGGCTGCGGAGTTTTCGGCCCGTTGTGTTGTCTCTCGGTTCGCGGTCCCCCCTCGATGTTTTCTTTGGATTGCGCGAATGTGGTGCACCAGTGTCAGTTGCCAGTGCCCGACCGGCGCCCGGGTGGAGGGGCCTCTTCGGGTGTGATTTTCCAGGCCGGCATTTTTGATCAGCAATGTGTTAGAGGAGTGAACAAAGTGAAAGCCCACCTCGATGCAAATGCTGACGGCATCTCGGGGGGCGAGCGGTTTTTCAGGAGGGGTATTTCTGGTGCGGACGCAGGGGCCAAGCATGGGCTGCAGCTCCACCTTTCGTCGGTAGGTGAATTAGAAGACGTTTCTGAGCTTGTCGATGCTTCCCCAGCTCATTGCATTCTCGCCGCCAACCTGTTGCCGCTTTGGCCGAAACTGTCTTTAGATGTTCCATGCTCTCCGCCTTTGTCTGCGCCGACCGGCTCGTCGGCTCCGCAGGTGCCGCGCAGGTGGGGGAACATGGCCGGGGATGTGTAGGTGTGTCGTGTGTCTCAGAGGCAGGCGCGCAGGTGGCATGTCACCTCCGGGCCACTGTGCGAACGTAAAAACGACAAGGTTAGCAGCGCCCCACCTGTGCAAAGAAAATGGCACTCGTCAAACATAAGGTGGCCCTGGTGTTTGTAACACTGTTTTCGATCTCCCGTGCTCGGACGGGTCAGTCCCATTCCCCTGCCTGCGCTGCAAGTGTCATTCTTCCGGGGCCTCGTTTCGAGGCTTCGCCGAGCGCTGCGCGCCGCCTCCAACGCGTGCAGTTTTTTGTTTACGGATAGGGGGTACCTTTACAAATGCAAACACCTCCAGTACGCCTTCAGGAAACGCGACATTACGGTTGATACCGACGATTGCATGGCTTGTTTCGACACTGTGGATGCAGGCGAAGAGCTGCAGCAGTTGCAGCCCGACAGCGGAGACTTGTAGGCCTGCGCCAGGGGCGAGGCTCCGCCACCGTCCTGGCGTTGGCTACACCAGGGGTCGGCGGAGCCTCGTCGTCCTGGCGTCGCCTCGTGTCTATCTCGTGCGTGTGCGTGCGTGTGCGTGCGTGTGCGTGCGGTGCGTCCTTTCTGCACGCGTGTCAGGCACCCCGCCTCAGGGGGAAGGCGCACTCGCTTCTGGGCTTTCTTCGCCATTGGCCTTTTCTTCTTGTGTTGGCAGCGTCCTGTCGTCTCTGTTTTTGTTTTTCTGTTTGAGCTGTGGTGCTCCAGTTCCGCCAGCCACGGCTGAGCCTCCCTGTGTGTGAAGTTCAACCGTGCGTGGCTCGAGGCTTTTCGGAGGGAGCAGCCTGGCCTCCACAGTGGAGGTGGTCAGCCTGCCCTCGCTCCTGCAGGTCCCGCACTGCAGAAGGCAGTCATCAGCGGTGCGAGCGTCGAACTCAAAAAATCCTCCTCCTCCTCCTCCTCCCCCTCCTGTTTCCCCCAGGCGATCGCAAACATGGATCAAGAGGGCGAGGATTGGCGAAGCGTGCCGTTTCCATGGGACATCGAGGATCTCGGACGAGGCGGCGCCAGCCGCATTTTGGGGAGGGCACCTGCCCCGATCCATGGTTTTGGCGACCGCGCGCCAAATCCATGGATCGCTACTCCATGTTTGCGCCCCCCCGATTCCCCCCCCTCCCCCCTCTGCTGCCCTGGTTCCCCTTCCTTCGCTCTCCTTCTGCCCTCCTCCTGCCCTCCGCCCGCCATCCCTCCTCCTTCGCTCCGTGCCTCCCTGGCCCCTCTCCGCCCTTCCCCCTTGGGGGTGCGAGGGAAAGGGGGGGGCCAGCTCCTGGGCAGGAGGACGGGCTCGAGGAAGGGGGTCAGAGAACCTCCCCTCGACGCTTTGCCGCGTACTTGGCAGACTGCGCCCCGGATGATCCTTTCCCCGTCTCTGAGTTCGTGCTTGCGCTGGCCCTGGGCCCATGCTTCGCTGTTGGATTCTCGCCCCCCCCCTCTATGTAGACTTGTTTTGGCGGAAAGGAGCTGGCGCTCGAGAAGCCCCCGCCACATTCGGCCATCCCCCTTCCACCGCGCGCTATCGTGGAAGGAGGCGCGCCCGGGCGGCCTGGTGCGAGCGGCACGGCAGGCGGGCGGGGAGGGAGTGCCGCCGCAGCCTGCGAGGGATCCGCTGGGGGCGAGGACCCATGACCTCTTACGAGGGTTCGGTCGCAAATCATGGGAGCCTGGTATACCCTCATAATTCCATATTTCGCGTCGACTATCGGCGTCTGGGAGTCGATGAGATAGCGCCGATTTACCGTCGGTTGCAGTCGATCAGCATCGTTTTAGCGTCGATGAGCGTCGACTAGCGCCGATTCGCCAGAGCCGACAAGATGGTATTGGAGGCTTCCATGGAGTTGCCACCGAACGAGAGTGTCGCGGGTGTGCAGAAATGCCCCCCCCTGCCCCCAGGTAAAGGGCAAACCATCCCCCCATAATGACCACTCCGACACGCGAAGCTTGTTACGAAACGCCCCCACCAAAGGAATCGAACAGGGCAGGGCTGTTTCGTAAACGCCCAAGGCCGTTTAGCAAACGCCAATTGTCTGGTCCGGGTGGTTTTTCCCCCCTGCCCCCCAGGGGAAGTGCCAGCCGATTCCTGGGGCCGGGGGCAGAGGTCCGAGAGGGGGGCAGGGGAGAGCTGCAGATCAAGGGCGGTTCCTTTTTAAAACTTTGCTCTCGCCTTAGCGTCGAGCATGTCTTTCTAAAATTGTGCATGACTTCGACGTGTTTAGGGCTGTTCCTTTTCCAAATGTGGCTCTCGCCTCAGCGCCGCGCACATTCGTTTTAACAATTTGCAGGGCACTCCTGGAACAGTACTGACAGGAGCGCCACGTCACGGCCAGCGCGGAGCTCACCGCAGGGGGGCCGCCGAGTTGCTTGACGCGCGTATGGGCGGGTTTGTCGGCCGCCCTGGGAGGGGAGGGGTGGAGGAGTGGGGAAGAAGGATGGTCGCGATGACTCGCGTGCGCACACAGCGGACCACAACAGACAAGTGGCACCCTTGAGGCAGGAGGCCCTACGCAGCTTTGCGCTGTGTTGGATCAGGCGATCGCAAACATGGATCAAGGGGGCGTGGATTAGCGACGCGTCCCGTTTCCACGGGAAATCTCGGATTTCCGCCGCCGAGCGAAGCGGCACCAGCCGCATTTTGGGGGGCACCTCCCCCGATCCATGGATTTGGCGACCGCGCGCCAAATCCATGGATCGCTACTCCATGTTTGCGCACCGCCGAAGTTGAGAGGGGCATCGAGAGAGACTCCCGGAGCCACGCAGAGGGACATCGGGAGACGACGGGAGACCTCGGGAGACCATGGGGCACACCGGGAGACAACGGGAGACAGTGGAGGCAGCGCGAGAGAACGCGGGACAATGGCGGGCGACAACGGGAGACAATCGGGTTCGGGATGTATGCCTGGGGATATGGGGATAGCAACGTCAGGATCAGAGCAGGGATCGGGATGGGGATAGGGGTAGAGGATAGGGATAAAAAAAGGAGCGGGGACGGGGATAGAGGAGCAGGGACTGGGATGGGGAATAATCAGGAGAGAACGTGAGACACTTGGAGACAACGTGAGCGAATGGCGCCCCACCGATTCCAGGTCCCGCGATTGCCGCATTCGGTTTCTGAGAGACACGGTGTGGGACCCTCACAAGCTGGTCAGGGAACCACCATGTCTGGAGCACGGCCGCACGCAGTGCCATCTGACATGATGCGAACATATTGGACACACTGTCGCTGCTGCAGCCAATACGGCCAGGAGCGGCTTTCGGTGTCTCCAGCTCGCATTCAGTGCGTTACCAGCGCTCTGTTGGAGGCGAACCGCTTGTCGCACTGCTCACATGCATTCGTCAGCATCGCTTGCGGCGGAGGCTTGGCCTCCAAGCCGACCCTGGCAGTGAACTCGCATACCACGGCTTCAAGCCAGCCTTGCTTCCTCGCCCGTCCGCTCAAGCCAACGCTGCCTTTGCTCAGTCGGATCGCGCCTGGCATGCGAGCCATAAGCCTACGTTTGAGCTCGGCCCCCTACGCGCGCTCTGTCCAGCGATCATCCACCCCGAGCACGGCCCATGCCGACGGCCGCGGCCCCTGCGCCAGGACGGCCAGGATCTGCGGGAGAGGATTCTGCAGACTGAGTGCGTACCCCAGTCGCCGCAGGGGGCTTGAATTGATGACCACAGCAGCTTCATCCACAGTGCAGGATCAGCCTGCCGCTGCTGGCCTGGTACGGATCTCTCTGCTCGCGTTTGCTTCCATGCGCAGTACGCAGCAGGAGCCTGTGCGACATACTTGCTTGCGCCGCGAAAGGGCGCTACACAGCACGTCCTTGTACATCAAGACCAGGAACACCAATACGTCAATGTGAAGAGCTGAAGCCTCGCGCTTTGTGGTACCCGCTTCATCCCAAGCGCCCTATTCGTCAAGACATGTGGCACACCACGCTCGTATTTAGGCGCGGAGGTGGGCACTGGCGATGCCATAGAGTTGAGGTGCTTATAGCTGCCGACAGTCCAACAGTTCGGTGTCTCGTCCATGCGGACGCTGGGCAGGCCGTCGACAAGGGTTACTCCCTAGACGAGTCTCGAGCCCGGCTCATGCCACAAGACAAGTGTTTCGGCTTTCTCAGGATCCCGGCTGAGTGGCCGTGAGCACAGCATTCGTCGGCTACACGTAAGAGTGACCCTTGGCCAGAGTGACCTTTAGTGTTGGCCCTAATGGGGTCGGGCAGATTTTCTTGAGGAGTGCGCTCGGCCTCGTGTCGGCGCACGCTGCACCAGTCTGCGATCGCATCAGAGCGCGCTTGATTCAGGGTGCGCCCCTCGCAATTCATCGCAACGCATGCACGGTGTATTCTGCCGCGTGCTTCGTTTGGCGAGGGGGGGCCAGTCGAACGGGCGACGTGCTCTCCGCTTTGGGACCGGTCCCAAATCGGTCTGGAATAACTTTGACTAGCTTTGACTAGCTTTGACTAACTTTGAATAACTTTTTTGCATTCCGCGCTTTACAATTCAATTCTCTACTATTGAAAGTTATTTGCGGCCGCGGGGGGGCCAAGTTTCGGCCCGGTTTCGGCCTTGACGCTGGACCCGGTCAGACGTCATCGCGATGCGGCCCGGCAGTGCCAGAACAATCCGCGGTGGCGCCCGATTACGTCTGGCTTCGCAGAACCCTCGGGCGGGTGTTCTGGGGCGCCCGGAACGAATTGGCGGAAGTCCGCAATTGCCTGCTGGCGCTAGGGATTTATCGAAGCGCGCCCCACCGATCGTTGATGCAATCCGACGGCCTCGGCTTGCGCGGTTGCTCCAGGCCCCCGCGGGCCCCCCTAAGGCCGCGCACCAAAGGGCACTCTTGCCGAGGGTCACTCTTACGTGTCGCCGAATTCGTGATGCTGCCCCTCTCAGACAAGCACGTCTGGAGGGCCCCATTGTCTACGTTTGTATCCTCGTGTGATGCTGGTAAAGGAGGTAAGGGTTATGTGCGTGAGGATGATGAGTATGAACATGATGCTGCTGCTCCCGCTGCTGCGGCTGCTGACGACGATGATGATGCTGATGATGAGGATGATGACGATGCTGATGAGGATGATGACAGTGCTGATGCTCGTGATGATGCACACGATTCCGACGACGATGCTGATCATGCTGATGTTGCTGTTGATGATGCTGATGATGCTGCTGATAATGATGATGATGATGCTGATGATGATGAAGATGATAATGAGGATGTTGCTGCTGATGATGATGATGCTGATGATGATGCTTGAGTTGATGATGGTGGTGGTGATGATGATGGTGGTGGTGGTGATGATGATTCCGAACGAGTATGATCATGATTATGATGATGGTGTTGGTGATTGTGATGGCGATGCTGCTGTTGTTGATGATGATGATGATGATGCCGCTGATGCTGCTGCTGCTGCTGGTGCTGCGGCTGATGATAATGATGATGAAGATGCGGATGCTGCTGATGATGATGCTGCTGCTGATCCTGCTGATGATGATGCTGCTGTTGATGCTGCTGCTGCTGCTGATTATGATGATGATGATGATGATGATGATGATGATGATGATGATGATGATGATGATGATGATGATGATGATGATGATGATGATGATGATGATGATGATGATTACAATACTGAGTACGCTGATGACGATGAGGAGGACGGACGGGTTGGGGGTCCAGCTGGCCAGCTCATTGCGAATCCTAGCGCCGTTCCGGGCATCCGCATACAGGCTCGCTCGCTGCATCCTGGTGGTGAGGCCAAAACGTAGATATCCAGCGAACTCGGTGGCCATTCCTGGACTGCTACCCGTGGGAATGTGCTCGGTGGAAGCAATGTGTCAGGAAGAAGACCGGTTCAACAGACGACCGGTTCAACAGGGACCGGTTCGACAGACGACCGGTTCAACAGACACCGGTTCAACAGACGACCAGTTCAGCAAGGACCGGTTCAACAAAGACCGCTTCAACAGGACCGGTTCCGCAGAACCGGTTCCACGGAACCGGTTCCACAGGACCGGTTCCGCAGGACCTGTACCACAGAACCGGTTCCACAAGCCCGGTTCCACAGGACTGGTTCCACAGGACCGGTTCCACAGGACGGGTTCCACAGAGGCGATTCCCTCCTGCTACTCTCTCTCATTACACTGCTGCTGCTGTTGCTGCTGCTGCTGCTCCTCCTCTCTTCTTCCTCCTCCTCCTTCTCATCCATCCCTCTCTGCCCTCCCGCCCTCCCCCATCCCTCGTTGCCGCTACGTCTCCCCGCCCCACATCCCTCATCCCTCCCTATTCCCTCCTCCCCTCTCCTCCCTCATCCATCATCGAGGGCCACCCACCCGACCCGTCCTGCCCGACTCGACCCGACCCGACCCGTCCCGCCCGTTAGGGTCCGCCCGCCGGACCCGTCCCGCCCGTTAGGGTACTCGCGTGCCAACTCGATGGCGCATCATACTTTAATGTCCTGCCCGCCCGACCCGACCCGTCCCGCCCGTTAGGGTCCGCCCGCCCTACCCGACCCGTCCCGCCCGTCAGGGTCCGCCCGCCCGCCGCACCCGTCCCGCCCGTTAGGGTACTCGCGTGCCAACTCGATGGCGCACCATAGTTTAATGTCCGCCCGACCCGACCCGACCCGCCCGTTAGGGTCCGCCCGCCAGCCCCGTCCCGCCCGTTAGGGTACTCGCGTGCCAACTCGATGATGCACCATCATTTTATGTCCCGCCCGCTCGACCCGACCCGTCCCGCCCGTGAGGGTCCGCCCGCCCGTCCCGACCCGTCCGCCCGCCCGCCAGACCCGTCCCGCCCGTTAGGGTACTTCGCGTTTGCCAACTCGATGGTGGTCACACTTTAATGTCCCGCCCCCCGACCCGACCCGACCCACCCGATAGAGTCCTGCCCGCCCGACCCGACCCGTCCCGCCCGTTAGTCCGCCCGCCCGACCCGACCCGTCCCGCCCGTCAGGGTCCGCCCGCCCGACCCGTCCCGCCCGTTAGGGTACTCGCGTGCCAACTCGATGGCGCACCATACTTTAATGTCCGCCCGACCCGACCCGACCCGCCCGTTAGGGTCCGCCCGCCGGGCCCGTCCCGCCCGTTAGGGTACTCGCGTGCCAACTCGATGATGCACCATTATTTTATGTCCCGCCCGCTCGACCCGACCCGTCCCGCCCGTGAGGGTCCGCCCGCCCGATCCCGACCCGTCCGCCCGCCCGCCGGACCCGTCGAAAGTTCTGGGGGACTCGAGTGGCCAACTCGATGATGATCATACTTTATGTCCCGGTCCGCCGGACCCGTCCCGCCCGTTAAGGTACTCGCGTGCCAATTCGATGGTGCATCATTCTTTAATGTCCCGCCCGCCCGACCCGACCCGTCCCGCCCGTTAGGGTCCGCCCGCCCTATCCGACCCGTCCCGCCCGTTAGGGTCCGCCAGCCAGCCGGACACCCCACGGGGGGGGGGGGGGGTTTTTTCCCCCCCCCCCCCCGCCCGTGGAGGGTAATTCGCGTGCCAACTCTATTATGCATTCTATTTGAATGTCCCGCCCCGCCGACACGACCCGTCCCGCCGTTTTGGTTCCGCCCTTCGGGTCCGCCGGCCCGACGGACACCCGTCACCGGCCCGTTTGGGTAACTAGCGTGCCAACTCGATGATGCATTCTGTTTTTTGAATGTTCCCGCACGCCCGGACCCAAACCGTCCCGCACGTTTTAGGGCCCGCCCGACCCGACCCGACCCGTCCCGCCCGTTAGGGCCCGCCCGCTCGCCGGACCCGTCCCGCCCGTTAGCGTATTCGCGTGCCATCTCGATGATGTATCATACTTTTATATCCCGCCCGCCCGACCCGACCCGTCCCGCCCGTTAGGGTCCGCCCGCCCGCTGGACCCGCCCCGCCCGTCAGGGTCCGCCGGGCCGCCGGACTCGCCCCGCCCGCGACGGAACTCGCGTGCCAAGTCGATGGTGCATCATACTTTAATGTCCTGCCCGCCCGACCCGACCCGACCCGCCCGTTAGGGTCCGCCCGCCCGACCCGACCCGTAGGGTCGCCCGCCCGCCGGGACGTCTAAGGTACTGCGTGCCAACTCGATGGTGCATCATTCTTTAATGCCCGCCCGACCCGACCCGTCCCGCCCGTTAGGGCCGCCCGACCGACCCGACCGTCCCGCCCGTTAGGGTCCGCCCGCCCGCCGGAACGTCCCGCCCGGTAGGGTACTCGCGTGCCATTCGATGATCATTCTATTTGAATGTCCCGCCGCCCGACCCGACCCGTCCCGCCCGTTTGGGTCCGCCGGTTGGGGTCCGCCGACCCGCCGGACCCGTCCCGCCCGTTTGGGTACTCGCGTGCCAACTCGATGATGCATTCTGTTTGAATGTCCCGCCCGCCCGACCCGAGCCCGACCCGGTTCTGGGGAAGCGGTTCGGGGGAAGCGGTACACCGGGGAAACGGTCCAGGGGAACCGGCTGCGGGGAAACGGTTCTGGGGAACCGGCTCTGGGGAAACGGATCGTGGGAAACGGCTCCCGGCAAGCGTTCCCGGGGAAACGGAACCGGGGAAACGGTCCCGGGGAAACGCTCCTCCGGGGAAGCGGTCCCCGGGGAAGAGGTCTCCGGGGAAACGGTCCTCCGGGGAAACAGTCCCGGGGAAGCGGTTCCGGGGAAACGGTTCCCGGGGAAACGGTTTCGTATCATTTGTCGTGCCCCGCGTGGCCGATAGTTTCTGCAGGTTGTGGGCGCCGTGCCGCTCTCCGTCAGTTTTGCTTTGCGTGGGTGCGAAGTTTGCACGTCTTTTTTTCTCCGAAGAGGGCCTCTCCGGACGTTCTTGGAGAGGCCCCTGGGCACATTCCGACTCCGCGGAGCATTCTGGGCTTTCGCGCACTCTAGAGGACATGACCGTCGCGCCGAGGAGAGAGGAAATGTGTGTGTGCGCGGGGGATGGAAGTTCCCCACGGACCCTGCGTCGTACGCGCAGTGCCAGTGCAGGGGGAGGCCGACCGTCTCCCCACCCCACCAACCTAGGAGGGTTCGAGGTCCGTGGAGACGGGACGGGGCGGGCGCCAGCTGGCATCATGAAAGCGACCCGAGCACCAGAGAGGAGAACCACAAGTTCAGCACCGAAGAGAAGCACAAGAGGCTTTCACATCGCTGGTCGGGACTGAGCCACTGACGGATCCCGCCAATTTTCCTCTCATCGTTTCCACTGCCACCAAACCCCTTGCGCGTAGCAGCATTATTTCCCCCAGCTCTTGGGCCAGCAGCGAGCTCGTCCTGATCCCGAGGCCTCAATCTTGGGCTCCTCGACCCCTCCAGTTTGAGCGGCCCGCAGGTGCTCCCCCTCCTGCTTCGACCCTCCCCCTCCTCCTCGCCCTGCCCCCTGCCCCGCTGTCCTGTTCCTCTCCCCCCGCCTCCTCGACCTCCTTCCCCCACCTCTTGCTTCTCCTCTTCCGCTTGGCCGCTTCTCTCTCGTGCCCTCCTCCCCCCCACCTCTCCTCTCGTTCCCTTCCCCCGTCTTCCCCTCCTCCCTCGTGCCCGGCTCCCCTCTCTGTCTGTCTCTCTCTCTCTCTCTCTCTCTTGGGCATCTTCGCCCTTCGCCAAGTGGCGAGGCCTGGGCTGGGAGGGGAGGCAAAACCAAGAGCGGCAGCCAGGGCGATGGGCGGCAGAGGCCCATGGTATCGCTCGCGCATGTGCCTCTCGCATCCCCTTCTCTGGGGAGGAGGAGGAGGAGGAGGAGGCGGAGGTCGAGGATGAGTAGGAGGAGGAGGAGGAGGAGGAGGAGGAGGAGGAGAAGGAGGAGGAGGAGGAGGAGACGGAGGAGGAGGAGGAGGAGGAGAAGGAGGAGGAAAAGGAGGAGGAGGAGGAGGAGAAGGAGGAGGAGGGGGAGGAGGGGGAGGAGGGGGAGGAGGGGGAGGAGGAGGAGGCGGGGGATGAGGAGGATGAGGATGAGGAGGAGGAGGAAGAAACACAATAATATGGTTAATACGAATCAGCAATAATACTAGCAATTCTATAATAACCGGAATCAGAACAATACTAACACTCATAACATTTATTATCAGGCGACTAACATGACAACTTATACGAAGAATAAGAAGAAGACAAACCATCATACCAGTAATAATACGAGTAATAATACTAAGAATCAAAGACTACTAATATTATCAGAAATAAGAATACTAATACGAATGCTATTCATAACAATCATAACTATAATAATAACAATAATAACACTCATGTTATTAAACGTAATCAGACGAGGAAGAGGAGGAAGGCGAGTGGAGTACGCGCGCGAATCGGCGGCCATCCACCCAGAAATTACTTGTGGCCTCCTCGAAGCCAGTTTAGGGCTAAGATTTTCGCCTCCGCCTTCATGTTTTTCAATGGCTGCCTATCCTTGTCCTTCCCCCCTTCATCTCCCCGTCTCCCCCCTTCTACTCCTGTGAGCTTCTGCTGGGAAGAGGTCCGGGGCGTGGGTGGACACGAGGCCCCCGCGGTCAGACGATCCCAGTGGCCATTTCAGGCGTTTGGTTTCTTACGGGATTTCGGAGGGGGAGGCGTTGGGAGGAGGGGGTTAGGCGGACATCGCGACGCATTGTGCTGGCACTTTTTTTCCAGGACTGGTGGCTTGAGTAACCCTTGGGCACGGATGCTCAAGCAGAGCGGCATAGCGAGGGGAGTGAGAGAGGGAAGATTGCTGTGCCAACAGCCTGCCCAGCTGACCGTCTGCCTGGATGTGAGCCTTTTCTCGTCTCCTTCTTGCGGCGAGGCTTTTCGTCGCGGACGCCAGGGCAGCTCTCCCCTCATCCGCGTTGCTCAATACAAGCCAGAGTGAGCGCCATAGGTGAGAAGTGGCCTCTGAGTCCTTCCAGACATCAGCTTTTGTCATGATGTCCGAGGGATTCCCAGGTTTCGGGAGTGCACTTAGCACCTGAACTCTGGGCGCCGAAGGAGACTCGGACTCCTGTAAGGTCGACGGCTGTGCCACGGTCCTCCTTTCACTCAGCAGTGTTTGACAAGGTGTTGAAAATTGGTTTGGCATCCACAGCGTGGACGCTTGGAGAGGTGGTATTCGAAATCGCAGTTCTCGCGAAACACGGACTTGAAAGGATCGGTATTCTACCTCTAAGTGGGAGCACATACTCTCCTCGAAGGCCGTGGTCTCGATCAGCTGGATCCGCTCGGTGTGTCCCTTACTACGCATCTCGATTGCCATGGGGGGCCATGTTGAAGTCAGAGTGCGGTGCTTTCGCAGTGTGAACGTAGTGCCGGCCAACCCTGACGGATGAGGCTTCTTGGACAGTAATCCCTAGCCGAGATCCTTGCGTTCATTTGCTGCGGGTGGGCCCAGATACCTACCCTTTATAATGTGAAGTACTTTGGGAGGGAGACGGCTCTGGGTTAAAATTGCATTGCAGGATCTCGTTCCCCGCCAGCACGTACTCTCGGAGAGGGCGTGGTAGGAAGGTGGAACTTCACCTTCCAGAGGGGATCCGGCTGCGGATTCGGGCACCGTGCTGGCTGGGACACCCCGATCTGGCGCGGCAGACTCATCTCCCTGTGATGGGCGCTGGGGCGCCGGCGCCGCACATGCCGAGCCGCGCCTCCTTTCTGTGTCCGAGGCGCTCCTACGTGACGTCTCGTGTTCGTGTCCCCCTCTGCATCCTCCCGTCCTCATACCTCGCGCGAGGCTGATGAACAAGTACGACGTGCTGAGCGTCGTGGGCGAGGGTGCCCAGGGGAGGGGCGGATAGGGGGCTGCAAGGCTTCCGCTTCGAGGGGGGCGGGTCCGACTTCATCGGTCCGAGCATCAGGCGCGAGGCCAGGCGGATTCTGCTGGGGGCCCTGCATCGGCGCCCCTCCCTGCTGGTCTGCAAAGGGATTTCCTGACTTTGCGCCGCCCCTCTCTGCGCTCACACGGTCCCTATAGCTGACTCTGGCTGCAGGTGCGCTTGCAGCCGATCGTGTCTGTGGCCCTGAAGGTTCTGTGGGTTTCGGGCGCTTCCAGACTTCACTCCGAGCTCTGTCCCATGACCATTGACGTTGGATGGCCACAGCACAATTGATGGCCCGGCTAAGTCCTGAGTGTTTTGAATGTTCAGGGGAGGGAGGAGGAGGAGTGGTATGGGGAGGAGTAGTGGGAGGAGAAGGAGGATGAGGAGGAGGGGGTGGAGGAGGATGACGAGGACGAGGACGAGGAGGATGATGAGGAGGAGGAGGAGGAGGAGGAAGGGAGGAGGAGAGGGGGAGGATGGATAGACGAAAGGGGAGGACGTGAGGGGGAGGAGGATGATGAGGAAGACGATGATGATGCTGCTGCTGATGATGATGACGATGATGATAATGACGATGCTGAAGATGAGGATGATGCTGCTGATGATGATGACGATGACGATGATGCTGATTCTGATGATGATTGCGATGACGATGATGACGATGGTGGTGGTGATGATGATGATGATGTTGATGCTGATGATGATGATGACTCTGATGATGATGAAGATCATGATGATGATGATGATGATGATGATGGTGATGATAATGATGATGCTGGTGATGATGCTGATGATTGTGATGACGATGCTGATGGGGACGATGATGGTGATGCTGATGATGATGCTGACGAGATGATGATGATGCTGATGATGCTGTTGATTCTGACGATGATGATGATGATGATGATGATGATGATGATGATGATGATGATGATGATGATGATGATGATGATGATGATGACGACGACGACGAGGAGGACGAGGATGAGCGACAATTCGCCGTGAGAGCAGGGCTATGAGCTACGAGGGTCTCCAGCGGGGGAAGGAGGAGGCGGGCAGGCCTCCTCTCTCCCCTTCTGCCGTTCCCCGCATGAGGGCGTTGTCGCTACCGCCCTCGTCTTCTTCCGCCCTGCCTCAGCCCCTCCAAATACAGTCAACCATGATGGTAAGGATAGGGCAACTTTCCAAGGCTACCCTTGCATCCTTGCCCCTTCGGTATTCGGCATCCTTCGGCATTCTGCTGCGCTCCGCACGGAAAACGTCAACATGGCGTTCCAAGGCCTTTGCATCCTCACCGCGCATCTTTACCATCCTGGTCGAGTGCACCTCCTTTCATTTGCGATGCTGCGGGGCCTATGGAGGGGGGCTGGATATGGTGGAAAACGGTCGCCAGTCTCACCGGAGTGTGACAATGCAGCTTCGCCGTGGGATGGAATGGAATATCACGGTGAGCGCGAGGAGAGGTAGCCAGGGGAGGGAGCAATCGCTTGAGCGTAGACAGAGAAGGATGCGTCGAGGAAGCGAGACAGGCCACACTTCTGTGAGGTGCGTATGGTGTTGTCCTCAAGTGCAAGAACAAGACTACCCATGGGATCGTTGCCATCAAGAAGTTCAAGGATCTTCCGTAGCGCAGTGACTCCTCACGCAATCATGGAGCTTGCAGCTTGCCACCTCTTTGATCCATGCGATGTGTACATGTTGCACCTTTCCTACTTCTGCGATATACGCTGGGCGTTCGATGTGGATGTCTGCACTTTGTGTGACTTGGCATTCTGGTGGTTGCCTGTGCGATGCTACCGCGGCTTCTGTATGACATTGTCTAACTGCCTTCGGCCCATTCCGCCACTGTGCCTGGGTTGTGGGTGCGAAGCCCATTGGATGGTCGTTGGGATTTCGTGGGAGGCCTCTCGGGCCTGCAGACTATATTCATGCTCCGCACCATGGCAGCACCCCCGGGGCATTTTTCGTAGATGCCGATTCGCGCAAGATCATCGAGGACGATCTGGGAATGACTTGCGCCTGCACTCGCATCACTGGTAGTCCTTGCAGGCCCCGGTGGTCCTGCGACGGAGGTGGCCACAGGATTTTTCGGAGAGGCCCCGCCGCATATGGCGCCCCGCTTGGTACGTTACCTAATTTTGGTGGTCTTTGCAGGGCGAAGACTACACACCGTACCGCGCCTGGTTTTTATCGACGGCCTCAGAGTCTGTTGTCGAGTGCTCTCGTCGATCCATTTGGGTCGAAAGGTTGGCGTCCGCATCTTCACTGGGCTCGCAAGGGGGGGCGCGCCAGCGCAATCGGCACTCGACGACGCCAGGGGGCCCTTTGAAATTTCGAGGCTCGGTGCGCTGATCAATTATCGTCCGCGTATCGGGGGCCTCTTGGACGCAGTTTGCGACTTCTTGGGGGCCGTCTTGGGGCCTCGTGGGTCCGCTTTGGGGCCTCTTGGGGCCTCTTGGGGCTCCTTGCGGCCTCTTCTCTTGGGGCCTCCTGGGGGCCTCTTCATGGGGCCTCCTGGGGGCTTTTTGGGGCGGAAGGCTCGGATTTTCGGTTCGTGTTCCCTCTGTTGGGTTCTTTTGGGGGTCGTCTTGGTTTGGCGCCTCTTGGGCCGTCTTGGGGCGCTCTTAGGCCGCCTTGGGGCCCTCTTTGAGGCCTCTTGGGCCGTCTTAGGATGGTCTTGTGGGCCTCTTGGGCCGTCCTGGAGCACAGGAAAGCGATGAAGGCGAGACCGTCCAAATCCTTGGGAGCACTGAGGACTGAGGCTCTAGGGATTAGGCAAGGAACCTGCGGACACGTCCACTCCGTGCCCATAGGCACGGTGGCGGATGTAGTTGTCCACAATGTTTTACTGCATGGGCCTGTGATGTATGGTTGGACGAGCGCGTGTGTATGTGGGTTGGTGCATCCAGGAGTGGCTTGTATGGGGGTGCAGTGTGGCGTACGTTGTCGCGTTGCTTTTCCTGGTGCATCCTTTTCGCGAGCGTAGCTCTCCCCCCACGCTCCTGATCTCCTGGGGTCAGGGTTGCTTGTCTGAGAAAGGGATGGCGTTCCAGTATAGGGGACAAAGGGGCACTGAGATTGAGAAGGAGTGGTAGATGGGTCGGAATCTGGCGCGGCGGGGGGGAATGATGATGATAGGTGTGATTATTTGACTGATAGGTAATGACGATAATGGTGATGATGGTGGTGATGGTCATTCGTTGTGTTGGTGATGATGCTGAGTATCATGATGCTGCTGATGATGATGTTGATGCTGCTGATGATGGTGATGATGACGGTGATGGTGATGCGGATGCTGATGGTGATGCGGATGATGATGACGATGATGATGATGATTATGATGATGATGATGATGATACTGATGCTGATGCTGATTCTGATTCTGATTATGATGCGGGTGATGATGACGACGATGACGATGCTGCTGACGATGCTGATGATGATGGCGACGATGACGACGATGACGATGCTGCTGCTGATGATGATGCTGATGATGATAATGCTGTCGATGACGATGATGATGCTGTTGCTCCTGATGCCGCTGATGATGATGATGCTGATGATGCTAATGCTGCTGCTGATGACGATGCTGCTGATGATGATGATGATGATGAGCTGATGATGATGCTGATGATGATGCTGATGATGATGCTGATGATGATGATGCTGATGCTGATGATGATGATGATGATGATGATGATGCTGATGATGCTGATGATGATGATGATGATGATGATGATGATGATGATGCGGCTGCTGATGCTGATGCCGATGCAGATGATGGTGCTGAATATGATGCTGTTGATGGTGATGTTATTGATTGCAAACGTTCGAGCATGAGCTGTGACGATTCAAAAGCTGCCAAAACAAGATCGCGCACCAGCGAGAGTTGTACTGGGCTAGGCGTGACCCCGTCAAGCAGTCCAGCCTATTTCACGAGCCTTTTGGCGATCAGCCAGATCAAGACGAGCAACTGCACTCTCAGCGAGGGGGCTGAGTGAAGCAAGGGAGTCTCTGCAGCGCTGGGCCCTGTACGCCAGATGATCGATTGCAGCAGGACGGCTTGAGAATGCCTTGTTGCAGACTGGGCAAGAAGAGTCTTTGACATAGTGTCGTGCGTCGTTGGTGACGGCGTGGGCACGAAACATATGACTACGGAGGCCTCGGTTGCTGGTGCAATGACGACGCCGCTCCGGTGGGCACCGCATGCACACGAATGGGGCACTGGCCGGAGGAGCCGAGACGGTGGCGTCAAAGAACTCCGGGGGGGCCACGTGGGGAGGAGGAGGAGGATGAGGAGGGGAGGAGGTAGAGGAGGAAGAGGAGGAGGAGGAGGAGGAGGAGGAGGAGGAGGAGGAGGAGCGGGAGTGGAGGCGGGAGCGGGAGAGGAGGAGGGAAAACCCGAAGTCCGCCCGGGCACGCATTCGCGAGAAGCCCAGATCAAGTGCAAACAGGGCGCGCTTCCGTTCAAATGGGTCGGAAACCAGCTCAAGCCAAGGCCTCGGGTCTTTGTGTGGGTCTGGCAGAGATCTCAGGGTGGGCGCGGATTGCCAGGCCCACGCCGTTGTGTTGGTGATGGTGCTGAGTATCGGTATCGTTTAACCAATCCCCATCCCCATCTCCATCCCCTTCGAGACCCCCACCAAATTACCCCCTCAGTAGGGGATACACCCCTCGAAGCCCGCAGGGAACGGCCTATATCCCCTATCTAGGGGGGTAAATCGGCCAGTGGGGCCCTGGCCACGCCGCTGGGGATGGGGATCGGTTAAACGATGCTCAGAGTATGGTGATGATGCTGCTAATGATGATGTTGATGCTGTTGATCTTAGTGTGTCTTTGAAACGCCCTGTTTTTTGTTGTTTCATAGTTTCCAGCTTTCATTCAATAACACGTTTTTCAATAGTTTCAGGCTCCCGTTTTTTTGGCTTGTCCAGGTCTCCGCGGCGATGCGTTTTTGGATCGTTTCCAACGTCAATCCAAGGGATTGTTTTCCCCTACCTAGGCTCTGCCTAGAAGGGTTCTTACTGTGTGTGCTTAAAGGAGCCGGGCAGTGGGGCTCGCCCCGGGCGGTTCCCCCGGCATCCGCCCCGCTGTTCCCCCAGTTCTGTCCCCTTAGCTCAGCGTTGCTTATCTCATCTTAGCTTAGCTTATTTCATCGTAGCTTAGCTTAGCTTCATCTTAGCTCAGGTTTGTTTTAGCTTAGCTGACCTTAATCTTAGCTTCGCTGAGCTTTAGCATAGCATAGCACAGCATAGCATAGCATAGCGTAGCATGGCATAACGCAGCATAGCATAGCATAGCCCATCATAGCATAGCATAGCGCAACATAGCATGGCATAGCGCAGCTTAGCATCTCATATCATATCACAGCATATCTTGACTTAACATAACACAGCGCAACATGACATATCATAACTTAGTATAGCACAGCATAACATAGCATGTCATATCATAGCATAGCGCAGCAGGTCATGTCATAGCATAGCATAGCATAGCGCAGCATAGCATGGCATGGCATAGCATAGCATAGCATAGCAACTAATGCTGCTTTCCTAGGGGCTCCAACTTCTAGATAGGGTCGCACTGGGGTAATTGTTTGATAGTGTTCAACTTCGTTTTTCATCGTTTCCAGGTCTGCCTCGCAAGTTCTGTGTCGTATCTGGAATTGACAAGCAACGCACGAAAAGAGCTCGACACGCTCTCTCCAAAAGGCTTCTCTGAGCTCTTATCGTGCGTTGCCTGTTTATCGCTGTCCGATCCCGTGCGCGTCAGAGCCAGAGACATCGTCGGTGTCATAACGGCGGCGTCGGCGTCGTAACGGCGGCCTCAGCGGCGGCGGCGACATCCTCCATGTTTCCGCTTCCCCTTGGCCAAGGGTCGAAGTTGCCTGGTTGAGACCGTTTGCAATACGTTTCCAATGTGGTTTCAACGCGTTTCCAACCTCCCATTCCGCTGAGTCGGACAGCGACTGCAAGGTATTGCACGATAAGAGCTCGACGCTCTCTCCAAACCGCTTCTGTGCTGCACCTCCTGCCCGGTGCAGCCGCCACCTGCCTCCTATCTCTGAAGCTTTCCGTTGGGCAACTTAAGATGGAGGTGGAGGAGGAGGAGGAGGAGGAGGAGGAGGGGGAGGGGAAGGGGAGGAAGGATGAGGATGGGGGGGATAACGGTTGGGGAGGAATTGGAGGATGAGGACCCCCGTAAAGTTCATGATCTCATACAAACTGAGCAACCACTCATAACCCCCCTTTCCTGCTCCCCATTCTCCCACCTCCTTCCCGACTCCTCCCTCGTCATCCCCGGGCACTGAGCTTCGAACTCAGGGCGGAACAGGAGGGGCCTGTCAGCACGCCGGCACCCCGTGGCCGCCTCTGCCGGCCCTTCCAGGAGTCGGAGGAGGACGAGGCCGTCCGGAAGACCACGCTGCGAGAGGCGAAGCGGGCCCCCGCCGCCCGGAGGGTTTCTCCGAAGGGCTTAGGCGACCCCTCCTCCTCTTCCTCCTTCTCCTCCTCCTCTTCCTCCTCCCTCTCCTCCTCCTCCCTCCCCCTCCTCCCTCCTCCCTCCTCCCTCCTCCTCCTCCTCCGCCTCCCCTCCCTCCTCCTCCCTCCTCCCTCCTCCCTCCTTCCCTCCTCCTCCCCTCCTCCCCCTCCTCCCTCCTCATCCCTCCTCCCTCTCACTCCTCCGCTCCTCCCTCCTCCCTCCTCCCTCCTCCCTCCTCCTCCTCCCTCCTCCCTCCTCCTCCCTCCTCCCTCCTCCCTCCTCCTCCCTCCTCCTCCTTCTCCTCCTCCTCCTCCTCCTCCTCCTCCCTCCTCCTCCTCCTCCTCCTCCTCCTCCTCCTCCTCCCTCCTCCCTCCTCCTCCTCCTCCGCCTCCCTCCTCCTCCTCCTCCTCCTCCTCTCCTCCTCCCTCCTCCTCCTCCTCCTCCTCCTCCTCCTCCTCCTCCTCCGCCTCCTCCTCCTCCTCCTCCTCCTCATCCTCCTCCTCCTCCTCCTCATCCTCCTCCTCCTCCTCCTCCTTCTCGGGTCGCCTACGTCCCCGGGGGAAACCGTGAACCGCCGCCCGATGGTAACAACTGCGACGATGACTGCTGCTGTTCCTACTCTCACTCCTCCCCTTGGGGATCCTGCCCGAACTTCTCTCCCATCATTCTTGCCGTCGCTGGCGACCTTGGGTTCGCGCCTCCCCCATGGATCACAGCGTGTGCTGCGCACGGGATTTGCCACGTGCAATTCTGTACATATCTGATCTTCCTGAGCAGTGGCATAAAAGGTACGCTCAGCATGCATACGACCAGCACGAGCGACGCACTTTCCATCCGCGCAGGCCCAAAACCCACGCTTCTGACGCAACTTCTCACAACTGTCCATCCACTGCGCCACATTCGGTGCCCTTCCTCCGAGGCTCTCGTCGAGCTGGGCCTCTGAGGGGAGCCTCGCCCTTTCGGTACAGCCACCGCTGAGAAGAGGCTCCCCCCCTTCCCCCCTGCCGCCTCCCTCTGCCGCCCCGCATGCCGTTGCTCCCCGAGGGCCGCGCCCAGAATTCGGGGGCCCCCAAACGGAGTGGTGACCACACCGTGTGGTGAGTCGGTGGGGATTCGGGGTCACCCCACGGTTTTGGGACTCGGGTCGTTCTCCGAGGACGTCTCGGGCGACCGGGGCATCCGAGGTCCCAGAACCGTGCGTTGACGGACTGCGCGGTGAGGTCTTGGGGGATTTCGAGGTCACCGCACGGTCTGTCACCGCCCCGTTTCGGGACTCCAAGAAAATCCGTGGCCCCCCCTCGGACGTGTGCCCGTGTGCGCTCTGCCTGCAGAAGCTCGAGCGCCCCTGCCGGGCGCCTCTCGGCTCTCTCCCGCAAGCGGGCCCCCCCCCTGCAGCGGTGCGCGGCCCCGGGCCAGTTCTGCCAGCTGTGCCCCTGGCCCCTGGGTGTCTCCAGGAGCTCCAGGGAGGCCCGTCTTCCTCCTCCTCCTCCTCCTCCTCCTCCTCCTCCTCCTCCTCCTCTGGCCTCCGGCCTCCAGGGCTGGGCTGCTCCCAAGAGGCCCAGAGGGCCCCATGGGGCTCCAGAGCGGAGCAAAGAGCTGGGGGCACCCTGGGCCAGGGGCACCTCTCTGGCAGCCCCCGGCCCGTGCACCGCGGCTCGGCGCCATGTCGGACAGGGAGGTGGTCCTCGCCGTCTGCGGCGTGCTCTCGCTCCACGGCGCGGCGCTGCCCGCCTCCCTGGTGGGCGACGAGCTGCGGCGGCGGCGCCCGGGCCTCTGGCGCCGCTGGCGGGCGCGCCCAGCAGGCTCGCAGGGCGGGCTGCTGAGCCTGTGCGCGGAGCAGTCCTGGGAGCCCAGACTGACCGTGGAGGGCGTCGAGGGGGACGGCAGTCAGGGGCAACGATGGGGGCGGGAGTGGCACAGGGCACAGGGGGGGAGGCATCGACCCCCAATCGCCCATGGATCGCCGATGGGGGCCTGCTATCAGGCGATCGCCGGCACGGATCAAGGGGGCACGGGTCCCGTTTCCAAGGGAAATCGCGGATTTCCGCCGCCGAGCGAGGCGGCACCGGCCGCATGTTGTGGAGGGCACCTCCTGCGATCAATGGATTTGGCGACCTCGCGCCAAATCTATGGATCGCTAATCCATGTTTGCGCGCCCCCGAGATAGGGGTCTGATAGCCCCGCCCCGCCCAGGAACGTGCGGACTCGCTGTCGGGGGCCTGTCGCCGATATATCTGCGCTGCATCGTTGATGCCAGGTCGATGTTTTGGACGTCCGAAATGGGTACGAGGAACATGGGTACGATGCCCAACAACAAAAGTTGTCCAAAACCGACAGCGGCCGCTGTTGGGCAGGCGGCCTTCTGTTTCAAATGGACAACGACCGCGGCGACGCCGACAACGAACTCTGTTCAGAATGAACAAGCGCTGCTGTTGGACTTGCAACCACTCTTTCAGTACCCATTTTGATCGTTCCGGGGACCTATCGCCGATCTATCGGCGATGCACAGTGCGGGCGCGGCCGCAAGTAACCCTTGCAAGAAGCCGCCCAGCCCTGAAACCCGCAAGCGCGATATGCATGTGGGTGGGAGCCCAGGGCACCCTGAACGCACCCGCTCCTCCAGCGGCCACGGGGAGCCGTCGCGCAGCGCTCGGAGCGAAGAAGCCCAGGGTACCCTGGCGAAGAGCACTCAGCACTCCGTCTCTGGATGCGCGCCCCCACGGATCGTCGATCCCGGGTCGACGTCTCCCCCCCCCCCCTCTGTGCCTGCCCCCCCCCCCGCCCTGTCGCTGCCCCTCAGGCAGGGGCCAGCGGCACGAGCCCACGCTGCACTAGCCTCGGGGGGCCCGCGCCGCTCCGCCGGCCCCCCCCTCTCCTCCTCCTCCCTCCTCCTCCTCCTCCTCCTCCTCCTCCTCCTCCTCTCCCTCCTCCTCTCCTCCTCCTCCTCCTCCTCCTCCTCCTCCTCCTCCTCCTCCTCCTCCTCCTCCTCCTCCTCCTCCTCCTCCTCTCCTCCTCCTCCTCCTCCTCCTCCTCCTCCTCCTCTTTCTAACCTCAGGAAGGCATTAAGAACCCCCCCCCCTTTTCCGGTGGATTATAACGCCCCCGCACCCTGGAGCGTTATGGCCGCGCCGGAAGACCTGGCTGAGGGGACTCGGGGCCTAGCTAAGGCCTGCCAAGCGCAGATTTGCTCTTGCCAAGCAGTTTAGCAGGGCCAAGTCGTCGTCGTCGTCGTCGTCGTCGTCGTCGTCGTCGTCGTCGTCGTCGACGACACCCTCTCTTGGCGTTAGTGGGGCGGCCGCCGATGGTGGATTTTGTTTTCTGTGTGCGGCGGGTGCTAAGTGTATCGTTCGGCTAAAACTGCCCGCCTGGAATATTGAGAAAACCGGGTGCTAAGAATAACCCAGGGGGGTTTCTTAATGCCTTCCTGAGGTTCTGCATCCTCCGTTTCCTCTTCCTCCTCATCATCAGCCTCGCAGGGCGGCGTCCCCCAAGCGCCTCGCGGAAGTCTCCCGGGGGGGGAGTTCCGGGCCTCCCGGATGGGGTCGGAGCGGCTTCCTCCTTCCTCCTTCCCGTCTTCCTCCTTCCTCCTTCCTCAGTCCTCCTGTGCTGTTTTCCCCTTCTCCTCCTCCTCCTCCTCCTCCTTCAGATGGAGTCGGAGGATCGCGACACACCGCCGATGCATCGCCGGTGCGTCTCGATGTGGAGCCCGATGTGCTTCACGTCGACGTCGCCGATGCATCGCCGACGTCGACGATGCATCGCCAGTGCATCGCCGATGCATCGCCGATGTATCGGCGATGCGGCGCGATCCTCTGACCCCATCTACTCCGACCCCATCGGCCTTCAGGAGGAGGGGATAGTGGGATCGGGGGGGACGGAGAGCGCGAGGGGGAGGACGGGGAGGGCGGGGGAGCGGAAGGCGGCCCGCTTTTGCTCCACCGCTGCGGCTGTGTCCCGGGGGGCCCGCCCTGAAGGCGGATGGCGTCTAGGGTTGGGGCGCACGAGGGAGTTCCGGCCAGAGCGGCTGTGCGCCGCTCGTCACGCTCACGGCCTGCGTTAGCCTTCCCGCTGTGGGCGGTGCGGGCAAGCTGGCAAGCTCCGTCCCGCCCCGCAGTGCGTGCAAAAGGGGACACGAGAGGCCCAAAGAAGGTGTGTGTGTGTAGGCAAATGCGGAGTAGGAGCGAAGAACTGATGATGGTGTCATCCAGTTACCTGCGGCAAACGCCGCCACCGGGCCATCGCAGCACTCAAATGCCTGTGACTTCGTTCCGCCGACCGTTTTCCCCGCCTTGGGACGGCTTTGGACCGTCTTGGGGGTCCTTGAGCCGTCTTGGGCCATCTGGGGAGCTCCACGGCTCCCTTCAGGGCTGTCTGTGGGCTTTCGGACGCCCCCCTGAGACCATCCTTGGCCGCCTCCCAAGGCCTTCCTGGAGAGCTCCGCGGGCGCTTGTCGGGGGCCTCGTGGGGTCTCTTGGGCTCGCTTGGAGACCTCTTGCAGCCTCTGGAGCATCCTTGGACAGCCTTGGGCCGGTGTTGGGGCGTGCTGCGGCTGGCTTGGGCTGGTCTTGGGCCGCACTGATGACACCGTCCCTGGGGCCGAGCAGCGCGCCGGGGGGCGAGCCCGCGTCGGGCGAGGCCGCCCCTGGAAAGCGGCAGAGCCCCAACCGGGCAGCTGACGTGCAGTCCAGCGCGCACCGCGTGCTGGGGGCACGACGCCGAATCCTCTGGCTGGATGCCTGTACTCAGTATCGTTGATCCGACCCACGTCCCCATCCTCATCCCCTTCGAGACCCCCACCAAATTACCACCCCAGTTGGGGATGCACCGGCCTACATTCCCATCTAGGGGGGGAAATCGGCCAGTCGGGCCCAGGCCACGCCGCTGGGGATGGAGATCGGATAAACGATACTCATGTACGCCCGGCATCCGAAGACGAGGCGCAGCGGTGGACTTCGTTTCCGACCTGGGCCGTTGCACGGTGCAGGCTGCACCTCGGGCTCGGTGGCCCGCTGCAGTGCCAGGATCCTTCCCGGCCGGGCTGAGCTCACCGCTGCGCGCGCGGCTGCTCAGTTCTGCCGCCTTCTGGCCCTCCACGCCTTGCCTTTGGCCACGCATGCGGCCCTCTCTTCCTTCGCGCCCCGTTCACCCCGCAGGCGGGGTTTTCGGATTCGGGCGCCCTGGCCAGCTTGGGCAGCGAGGAGGAGGACGAAGGGGCGGCCGCCGCTATCGCCAAGGACGAGGCCGCGGCGCAGGCCTCACTGGTGTCGGCACTGCTGGCGAAGGTGCGGGCGTACCCTCACGGCGATGCTGCGCCCGCCTTCTGGCTGACGATGGCGTGCGAGCGTCAGATCGCGCACCACGTCCGGCTCCTGCCCCGCTTCGGGGGGAAGGAGGACAGGGGCGGCGACGGGCCGCAGCCAGCGCTGGTGCCGCGGAAGGCGCGAGCCCAGATGGCGAAGCGGCTGCGTGCTTTCGTGACGAGCGAGGGGCAGTCGCCCTTGTTCTCCTTCGAGGATGTGCGCTGTGAGTTCTCGTCCCACCAGGAGGGCTGCTGCTGTCAGGGCAGGGTCCGCCTGACCAAGCTGGGGGCCGAGGAGGCCGTGGCGGCGGGCGAGGCAGCTGCGGCGGCCGCGGCCGCGAAGCAGGCCGCCAGTGGCCCCGCCGACCTGACGGCGCCCGACTCTCGCAGCAGCCTGCGCCAGGGGCAGGGGCGGATGGCCTGGCGCCGGCACGCCGGAACTGAGCTGCCTGCAGACGCCGCCGGCACCCTCAGGGCCCTGCAGGCGGTAGCCGAGGCTGGGAGCGCCGGCGGCGCGGTGGGGAGCGTGTCGTGCTGGATCCTGCTGGTGCGTTCCCAGGGCGCTCGGTGCAAGGACGCCCAGCTGATGGCGCTGGAGTTGGGTGTGGCCGCCGAGCTGCACGCCGTCGCGGTGGGGTGCCTGGCCGAGCTCGCCCCCGGCGTCTGGGTCGTGGCTGGTGGGGTAGCGTCGGGCGCTGCGTCGCTCGTGCACGCGGCCTCGCGCTTGGCGTCCGTGAGGGCCGTGCTCAAGCTTCACGGCCCAGCGGCACACGAAGGCGCCAGCGCCCTGGCTGTGGAAGTGCCAGCCGCGCTCGCAGGTGCGACGACCTGGTCTCTCGAGGTGGAGCTGCGGGAGTGCGCGGTGGACGCCACTCGCTTGCCTTTCAAGCCCTGCCCCGGAGCGCAGCTGGCCCTCGAGGCAGCGGCCGCTGCTGCGCGGGAGGCTCCGGAGGTGCGCTACCACAGCGAGGGGTCACAGGCCGCGTCCAGCTGCGGCCAGCACCGAGCGCTGGCCGTGGTGGAGGTCAACGGCGGCGCCCTGCTGCTCTGCGAGAGGGTAGCCGGCCTGTGCAGCGTCACCGAGGGCCCGCGCCCGCTCGGTGCTGACGCGTGCGCGGCACCGTGGCACAGGGCGTGGGCTGGCCGCCCCTTCCAGTTTTCCGCGTGCCTGGACTCCTGGGTGGCCGCGGCGGTGATTTCCATGGCGCTGCTCGTGCGGGAGTCGCTCGCCTCGGAGGCGCCCCTGCAGGAGAGAGTGCTGGACGTCTGCTGCGGGTCGGGCACCCTGAGCGCGGTGGCCGCGGCGTCCGGCCGGTTCGCCTCCGTGAGGGCGATAGAGCTGGATGCCAGCTTTGCGGCCAGGGTGTCGGGGAACTTCTCGCACGCCGTGTGCGGCGCGCAGGTTGACGTCCTGGTCCACGACGCCACAACGCCGTTTCCGGATGCAGTGCTGAGGGACCCCCCCGGGGTGGTAGTGTCCAACCCGCCTTGGGGCTGGCGGCTGAAGGCCAAGGCGGCGGACGCTCCCGGCTCCCTGCCAGAGCAGGACGCCGCCGCGGAGGGGCCCGAGGTGCCCGTGGCCCACAAGATCGGGCTGAACATCCTGCCAGGGAGCAGAAGGAGTTGCACCTCCCCGCCCCCTAAACCTCGTCCAGGGTCCCCGCCCCTGCCCCTCTCCCCCCCTGCCCCTCCCGCCCCCGCTCCCCTTCGTGTTGCGAGGGTCATGCCAAGGGGGAGGGGGCGGTCGGAGCGAGCGGGGGAGGGGGCGGCCGAAGCCCTCTTTCTGCTCCCCACCTGCACTCCTTCCCGCGCGCCGTGGTGGTGCTGGTGTGCCCGGAGGCCCCGGCGGCGCCAGCCGTGGAGGCCGCGGGCTTCGAGGTGGCACGGCGGTGCTCGCTGGGGCAGAGCGCCGTGTGGGTGCTGGCCCCGACACGTCGAGCCCAGGCTTCTGGCGTCGTGGAAAAGGGCGCCTCGGGAGCTTCGGATGTCTGGGGGCCGGGGCCCCAAGCCCTCCCAGAAGCTGACCCGCGGCGTGACGCTGGTCCTGGGGACGTGTCGAGGGCTCCGTTCCGTGCAAGTTCCGTGTAAGTTAGGGGACTCGGTGAGCTCCTGATGCTGCCCTCGACCGCGCAATCTCACCCTCCGAACCAACCGCAGACTTGCCGCCCGCTATGTTTCCAGCCCCCACTGCCGCTGCGGGAGTTACGCACTTGCCGGGTACGAGGAGTGCCTCCTCCAGTGTTTTAGAGCCGGGGCACGTGTAGATGTGCGTCCTAGTTGCACGTAGTAGGTGAGAGTGAAAGGAGTTGCCTTCTGTTGCCATCAGTTTCCTTGTCCAGCCCTGTCTACGATTGTCCCCAGCTCCCTGGTCCTGGTGCGGTTCTCACGGTTTTGGGGTCTGCGTGCCTGTCACAGATAGATTAGAGGTTGCATTCAGCGGTATGCATAACGGTAATGATATATGTTGCAGTAGGCGTGCGCGTGTGCGTGTGTGTGTGTGTGTGTGTGTGTGTGTGTGTGTGTGTGTGTGTGTGCGTGTGCGTGTGCGCGTGTGTGTATGGTTATGAATCGGGTTATGCACATGTCAACGTGTACGCTCTACATATGAATGCATAGAAGCATACATAGAGGCATGCTAGCCAATATGGACGCTGGCCAATGTGGACCCCAACGAGTGGGGTGTTGCACTGGACGTGACAGCTATGCGGCGTAAGATACGCGGTGTAAGCTATGTGCTGTAAGCTATTTGGTTTTGAGCTGTGGAGGCGAGCTCTGTGCCGTGTAAGCTACGCAGTGTACGGTTTGCCGTGCAAGACGTGTGGTGCGAGCTGCAGGTGAGAGACCTGCGATGTATGCAAGCTGTGCAGCGTGAGCTGTGCTGCGTAAGCTATGTGGTGGTGTAAGCTACGTTGTGTAAGCTATCTCGGCGGCGGGCGCGGGGGGGAAATGAGAAGGGGCGGGACTTCCGAGGCTTCTGAGAAGTTTCTGGACTTCTGAGAGGGCTTCTGAGAAGTTCTGTCTGTATTCGAAATAGGCCAAGGAAACGTCTCAGAAGCCCCCCCGGACTTCTAAGGAGTCCCGCGGCCTTCTGAGAAGGCCTTCTCCTTCTCATTTCCCCCCTGGGCTCGTCGCCTACTATCTGGTGCACGCCATATGGTGTAAGTCTAGCGCACGGGGCGACGCGTGCGCCCACGCGGTGGCAGCGCGGCGCAGCCTCGGCGGACCAACCCGACGCTCGGGGCGACCGCGAGCGCCCACGGGGTGGCACGGGGCGGCAACGTGGCGCAGCCTCGGCGAGCCCGGCCGCTTGCATCAGACACAGACGAAGAGTCCCAACGTGCAAAATGTTTGTGCCTCGCTGTTATGTGTGACTATAGATACACACATATGTACATGCAGATGCTTATGTATATGTACAGGTCTATGCATATGCATGTGTATATGTACATGTATATGTATACGTCTGTGTATGTGTATATGCCTGTGTATCTGTACACGTATATGTATGTGTATTTGTCTATGTTTAGGTATGTGTAATTGTATATGTATATGTGTATGTATATGTCGTTGTCTATGTGTGTGTACAAATGTATGGACAGGGGGCTTTGGGGACGGCCCAAGGGGCCCCCCAGATGACCCAAGGGGCCCTGGAAGGCCAACATTTTCCAGTTCAGGAGTCCAAGAGAGGTCCAAGAGGAGTCCAAGAGGCCTAAGGGAGCCCCCGGGAGGTCAAGATCCTTCAAATGAAGGCCCCAACATGGATCTGAAGTCATCCCAGCCTCATGCTGGCGCCGAGATCGCCCAGCAGAGCCCTAGCAGAGGCCCAACGAACCCAGGAGACCCCAAGACGGCCCCAAACCCTCCAAGAGGCGCCTACGATGCCCCTAGAGAGCCCGAGGCGGCCCCCGAGAGGTCTCCAAGAGGCCTCCCAAGCGCCCCCCGAGCGGCCCTCCGAACCCCCTGGCGCCAAGGTGCCCCTGAAGCACCACGGAAGCCCCCAATAGGCTTCCAAGAGGCCTTAGAGAGGCCCCCGGGAGGCCCCTCAAGACGCCAGGGATCTCTCAAGCGGCCCCCCCAAAGATATTTCTTGCACGACTCACCTGCGTTCTGGAAGCCTCTCTGGGAACATGTGGCGTCGCTTCCACCCCATTCCCTCATCTTCCCTCCTCCTCCTCCTCCTCCGTTCAGAAAAACGCGGGCACTCGAGAACATGCCTGAGCGAGTCCCCATGGTCGAGCCCGCACGCAAAACAAAGTTGAGTGGCACCCTTGAAGCGCCCGCGGCAGGTCCAACAAGTGCAGACCGTTTTCAAAAGAACCGAGAGAACGCAGGACGGGACTAAATCCGACACCCTGCGAAAAGCAAGCTGCAGATTCTGGCCCTCACTCCTACTCAGAGGCTCATCCAGCTGGCAACCCGCTTTGCACGCCTGCCTTCCTTCTGCCTTCATCTTTTGCACGGCTGTCCAGAAATTGCAGTTGTATCGACTTTTCCCGATCCCGACTGATGCCCTAGTAAATGTCGCTCTTTACTTTTACCTCATATATAGTGTGTATCACCATCTCAAGCATCGCTCGTGCACGTCTCAGGCTATCTTTAATTGTACCAAAGCTAGAATCTCGCAGCTCGTCCGTCGTCAGGGTGACTTGTCTGGTACTTCGGCCAGGTTCACAGAGAGCCCGACCCAGGTAGGTTCCAGCGCAGACGGCAGGTGCCCCTGCCCGCTGCCGCCGCTGCTGGGCCAGCTGCTCAGCCTGGACAGGCAGGGCCGCCCCGCCAAGGTTTCGAACGCAGGCCATAGCGTTCTTAGCCTTCCCCTGATGCGAGTTCCCTCCTCCTCCACCTCCTCCTCCGCTCTCGTTGTCCCGGAGAGGCCTCCGGGAACATGTGGCGTCACTTCTACCGCGCTCCTTCCTCTGCTTCGGTATCGGCACATTCTAGGGCAGCGGTATCGGTACCTTCTCCCCCTCCTGCTCCCCCCCCTCCTCCTTCTCCTCCTCCTCCTCCTCCTCCTCCTCCTCCTCCTCCTCCTCGCGAGATGGGATGCATCGCCCTGTGCTGCCTCGCCTCCGCCCTGCGCCCCCCGGGTTCGCTCGCCCGTGTAAGTTCCAAGGCCGAGGTGACCATGCAGATGTAAGATTTAGGCACCCGTGCACAGTCAACTAGCGCAGTAAGGATGGGCAACCTTCCTGAGGGTACCTGGGCATCCTGGGCCACTTTCGTTGGCCGCGCCCCGTTCGAAAACCGTCAACGTGGCTTTCCAAGGCCCTTGTATCCTTGCCGAGGATCCTTGCTATACGTGTTGACTGTAAATTCTAATGCCGAGGTGCCCATCCAAGGCCGAGGTGCCCGTTCAAATCCCGAGACCGAGGTGCCCCATGAAGCCTGCAAGGCAGTCGAGTGCGCGTGTAGATTCCAGGCCGAGGAGCCCATGAAGCCCGCATGAATGCCCCGAGCAAGAGCGCTCGACTGGACTCCGAATGCCCATGTGCGTGGGGACGGGCTAGAACTTAAACGCGCGCGCGAACCTCGCGCGCGATGGCTCTAGTCGGCCCATCTTGCCACCGTACCTAGGTTGTGGGTCGGATGCCTTTAGGATGTTCGTTGGGATGTCGCGGGGGGCCTCTCGGGGGCCACTTGGGGGCCGTTCGGAGGCCTCTTGGGAGCTGTTTGGAGGCGTCGTGGGCCGTCTTGACGGCCTTTTGGGGGTATCTTCGGGCCTCTTGGAGGCCTCTTGGCGCCTCCTTGGGGCCTCCTGGGGGCCTTCTTGGGGGAGAAAGTTCGGATTTGCGT
>CAUYUJ010015062.1:206387-221387 GCA_963575745.1 Prorocentrum cordatum
AGGAGGGGGAGGAGGAGGAGGCCCCGGCGGAAGAGGAGGAGGAGGAGGAGCGGGAACGGGAGCGGGGGGCGGGAGCGGGAACGGGAGCGGGAGTGGGGGCCGTCTTGGTGTTGGCTGGGGCCTTTCTCCTCGGCTGTCCGGGGCGCGTGTTCTCGGCCTGTCTCGGAAGCCTCTCGTGGGCCCTTCCCGACGACCTCCCACGACGACCCCCACCTGCCCGCCGACGACTCCCCACGACGGCCCCCGCCCCCCCCCCCCTTCCGACGACCTCCCCCCCGACGACCTCTCCCCCACGACGGCTCCCCCGACGACCTCCCCCCCACGACGTCCCCCCCTCACGGTGGCCCTTTCGGGCTGTCTTTGGCCTCCTTGGTGCCGTCTTGGGGCCTTTTGTTCGAGCTTCCCCAGGGCGTCCAGGATCTTCTGGGGGCCTTCATTGAATTCTGCTTGGGCCGGGGGAAGCCGAACGTACAGGACAACCAGAGGAAGCCTCTAGCTTTGGACCAGTTCTGGCTTCGCGAGGGCTTCTTGGCCTTTTCCAAGAGGGCTCCAAGACTACCCATGAGGCCACTCCGCAGCCGTTTATGTTCAAGCACACGTTACATCTCCGCGCAGTCATCCTTTATTAGGGTAGTCCTTTCACTTTCTGTTGACAGGGATGGCGACGGCCAGCAAGGCGCCATGGACCATATTCGTGGTGGCGCTGCTTGCCCAGGGCGTGCCTACCGCGACATCCATGATGGTGGGAGAGCACATCCATCGCGACATCCACCACCGCGACGCCTCGCGCACCAGTGCCCATGAAGGGCCCGAATGGTTGGTTGGGGTCAGCACAACAGATGATGCTGTGTGCAGGGTTGAGGACGAGTGTATTGTCGGATCTGGTTCGGGCAGTTGCACGGTGGGTGTGAAACAAGGTGCGGCGGTCCAGTTGGTCAGCACCGATTCGGGGTATGTTTCAGCCGCCGCCCTATCCGACGCCCTATCCGACGTCCTACCCGACGTCCTACCCGACGCCCTACCCGACGCCCTACCCGACGCCCTACCCAACGGCCTACCCCACGCCTTACCCGACGCCCTACCCCACGCCTTATCCCACGGCCTTCCCGACGCTCTTTCCGACGTCTTTCCCGACGCCCTACCCGACAGCTTACCCCACGCCCTACCCGACGCCCTACCCGACGCCTTATCCTACGGCCTTCCCGACGCTCTTTCCGACGTCTTTCCCGACGCCCTACCCGACGGCTTTCCCGACGCCATTTCCGACTGCCTTCCCGACTGCCTTCCCGACGCCTTACCCGACTGCCTTCCCGACGCCTTTACCGACGCCCAGCCCGACGCCCAGCCCGACGTACCCTCTGGGCTGGCCGACGCCGCACCCGACGTTTCCTCCTGGAGTTCCCATGGCGGGCGGAGCCAGCGGAGGCGTGTCTGCCACCGGCGATCCTCACCTGCAGAACGTCTACGGCGAGCGGTTTGATCTGATGAAGCCGGGCAACCATGTTCTGATTAACATCCCTAAAGGACTGCGCGCTGAGAAAGCATTGCTCCGTGTGCAGGCCTTTGCGCGCCTGCTGGGCAGTTCCTGCGCGGACATGTATTTTGTCGAGGTCAATGTTACGGGGTCTTGGGCAGAGGCAAAGCAAGCTGGAGGGTATCGTCTCGTCGTGTCGAAGCGTGCAGTGGAGGCTCCAGAGTGGGTTGCTTTTGAGAAGGTTGAGCTCAAAGTCGTTCAAGGACAGACGCACAGTGGCATCAGCTACTTGAACTTGTACGCGAAGCATTTGGGGCGCGCAGGGCTTGCAGTCGGGGGTCTGCTGGGGGAGGACGACCACAAAGACCTAATGATTGCTCCAAAGGGTTGTGCCGACCATGTATCTCTGGCGGAGGAAGTGAAAGGCAAGGGCCCTTCCGCGTCCTCGGTTGCTGTAGCAGACTTCGTATGACAAGATACATAGCGGAGTCGTGCATTTCCTGAGTTACCATTCAGAGTTCGTTTGCTGCTGCGTCGGGTGTTCTGTCATGCGCATTACCTCAGGTCACGGGCAAAAGACATGGTTGCATGCTAAACCAGAGGAACTCTCAGCAAAACCACAGGAGAACAACGGCAAACCTCGGCAAACCACACCAGGCAAAACCACGGCAAAACCACAGTAATCTTTTGAACCCCCCCGCAGCAAACCATGGCAAACCACAGCAAAGCCAAAGCAAAGACACAGCACAACCACAGAAAAACCACAGCGAACCATAGCCCGAGAGGCCCCAGGAGAAACATCAGTGGGATCAACGGTCTGGATTGGTAACCTGCGAAGGTTGCCGACCTAACCTCCGGATTCCACCCGCGATAAATAGTTTGGCGAAGGACCCAACCATTAAATTATTCGTAGTTAGTGGCGCTACGCGCCACTAACTACGAATAATTGTGGCGCTACGCGCCACGCTACTACCACTAACTAGTTAGTGGCGCTACGCGCCATTAATTGTTTAAAGTGGCGCTACGCGCCACTTTAAACAATTCTTTACGCTTCGCGTATCCCCACCAGCCCATCTCACAACAGCAACTCTTGCGAAGCATGCCGACAGTCGTGTTTGTCAGGCGTGTGTCCGCTTGCCCCCGCATATCTCCCCTGTTCCTCCTTCCTCCCGCCTCCTTGTACATCCTCCTTGTGGGGGGAGCGGGAGAAGGACGAGGCGGAGGAGGAGGGAGAGAAAGCGCTCCTCGTGGTTTGAGTCGTTTGGGGTTTCTCGTCCTGGTGTGAGTCGTTCGGGCCCTTCTTCCTGGTGTGAGTCGTTCGGGCTCTTCGTGGTGTGAGTCGTTCGGGCTCTTCGTCCTGGTGTGAGTCGTTCGGGCTTCTCGTGGTGTGAGTTGTTCGGGCCCCTCGTCCTGGTGTGAGTCGTTCGGGCCCCTCCTCCTGGTGTGACTCGTTCGGGCTCCTCGTGGTGTGAGTCGTTCGGGGCCCTCGTCGTGGTGTGAGTCGTTCGGGCTCCTCGTGGTGTGAGTCGTTCGGGCGCCTCGTCCTGGTGTGAGTCGTTCGGGCCCCTCCTTCTGGTGTGAGTCGTTCGGGCTCTTCGTGGTGTGAGTCGTTCGGGCCCCTCGTCCTGGTGTGAGTCGTTCGGGCTCCTCGTGGCGTGAGGCGTTCGGGCACCTCGTCCCCTTTTGGGGCGTCTTGGGGGCCTCTTGGCGGCCCCAGGGGCTTCTAGGAGCGTCTTGGGTGCCTTGGGGGAGCCTCTTCGGGCCTCTTGGGAGCCTCTTGGAGGCCGTTTGGGGCGTCTTGGGGGCCTCTTGGCGGCCCCAGGGGCTTCCAGGAGCGTCTTGGGTGCCTCGGGGGAGCCTCTTGGGGCCTCTTGGGGGCCTCTTGGGGGCATCTTGGGGGCCTCTTGGAGGCCTCTTGGGGGCCTCCTGGGGACCTCTTGGGGCCATCTTGGGGCCTCTTGGTGCCTCCTGGGCGCTTCTTGGGGCCATCTTGGAGGGAATCGATCAAAGAAGAGGGGAGCTTTAATGAGCGCTGCCCCCTCAGAAGGGCAAAATGAGGCCAAAACCTTAGTAAAATCAATGATTTTGCCTGGAAGGAAGAGGGGAGCTTTCATGAGCGCTGCCCCCTCAGAAGGCCAAAATGGGGCCAAAACCGTAGTAAAATCAATGATTTTGGCTTCACAGAAGAGGAGAGGGTTTTTTCTTCCTCCCCCCGTCGGGGCCAGAATCCTCGTGAGGGGTGTCGTTTTTTAGCCCTCCCAGGAGTCGAAACTGACCCCCCCAACGACCCGCGGAGGGACCTCTCCAGGCCCAGGGGAGGGGGTAGGGGGAGGGGTAAACCCCTCCCCGAAGGGGAAAAAGGGGGTTGAGAACAGAGCGGGCTCTCTAAACCACTCACGCCCAAAGGGCTGGTGGGATTAGTCTGGCGAAGGACCCAACCATCTGCAGTTGTGGGTGCCGCAGTTGTGAGTATCGACTTCGGTGGCGCTCTGTGTGGGACCACGAAACGTGTGAGGGGCGTGCCGGAATTCGACGCGCGGACGCATCAGGGCCGCGCCACGGGGACCTTCGATGAAGCTCCCTATGGGGCCACGAAGCGTGCGAGGGGCATGCCGAAATCGGTGGCGTGGGCGCATGCGGGCTGCGCCGCGGGAACCTTCGGTGGAGCTCTTTTTGGGACCACGAAGCGCGTAAGCGGTGTACCAAAATGGGTGGCGCGGACGCATGTGGGCTGCGCCACGGTGACCTTCGGGGGAAATCCTTGTGGGACCACAACGTGTGAAGGGCATGCCTCAGTGGGTGGCGCGGACGCACGCGGGCTTCGCCGCTGAAGCCTTCGGTGGAGCTCCCTACGGGGCCACGGAACGTGTGGGGAGGCGTGTGCCGAAATTGGTTGCGCGGACGCATGCGGGCTGCGCCGCTGAAACCTTCGATGGAGAACTCTATGGGGCCAAAAACCGTATGAGGGGTGTGCCCTCTGGATGTGTTCAGATGGGTCGACAGGATGCTCACCAGACTGGTCGCGAAGTTCGCCGACTACCGCAAGGTTGAGACGACTTCTTTCAAACTGACCCTACAGCTGCGGTCCATCCTGAGGGCCGGGGGGTCCAGCATGGTTTCAATGTGGTTGTTAAATGTTGTTTCTGTGCTTTTCCCCGAAAGGGCGGGGGCCCAGGGTTCTCTTTGAGTAGGCTTACCCCCCGAATCGACTTGAGACGGGCCGGCGAATTTGATCTGCGATCGAAAAACGAGGTGAAGTCCCATTCGGCGTGGAAAACATATGTTTCGCGCGTGCCCGCTAGAGGAAAATGTGCCACCCTATGTCGGATCCTCGTTGACTAACGGGGTCCGCAGACCCCCGCGTTCCCTAGTAAAAATAAAGCTAAAGGATGCGGAGCGTTTTGCGCAGAATCCTTCCCTAGTAAAAATAGAGCTAAAGGATGCGGAGCGTTTTGCGCAGAATCCGTACAAAATGACGAGGTACGGAGACCCCAAATCTTTGACCGGCCGTTGTGAAAACATGGGGAAGTTGACTTTTTGCGTGCCCGCTCGAGGATGGCGCGTCGTCCCGTAAAAGATCTTCAGAGATCCTACCAGACAGCACTTGGCATTCTGCCACGCCTCAACATCAACATGTCAGGGGGCACTTTGGCGGATCTGTGGACCGACTATCACAGTTTATCACAGCCGTTTCCCAGCCTTGGCGTGTGCCAGCTTTTCGCCGATCAGGCTACAGAGGCAGTCCCTTCGTACACGTCGAGGCTGGGGGTAGCCCACGGGAAACATCCCTCCTACTCCTCATTCGCTTCGGGGCCGCCCTCCTCCCCCGGCCCCTTCTTTCCTCTTTCGCCGGCTCCCTCTGTATGGCAGATGGCCCCTCGCGGCCTGTCAGGCCCGTGCTTGGGCAAGCTGCCCTCCGAAGAGGTGCGGGCCCGCGCGTTGCAAAGACGAGGTGGGCATTATCTGGCGACCTTGTCGCCCCCCCCCCCTCTCTCTCCTGGCCGACCTCCCAGGAAGGGTAAGCTCTACCTCGTCTTTGAGTACGTGGAGAAGAGCATGCTCGACATCCTGGAGGAGAACTCCCAGGGGGTCTGGCAGGGGAGCGGGGCGGGGATGCCTCGAGGAGGCGGAGGAGGGCGCCGTGGAAGCTCAGGGCAGAGCGCGCCTGGGCGGGCCGGAGTGTGGGGATCGTGGCGGCCAGTCTAGGTGACAGAGCCCTCGGAGCACTGCACTGGCGTCCATCGGTGCATCAGGGGGGGGGGCATCCCCACTTGTTCTAGTCTCGGCGCTACAAAGGGTATGGTTACGCCGGGGTGTGGTTGGCGGTCGGCACCGTTGGGGCCTGGGGGGCATGACACTGTCCTCGTCGGGCCTCCTCGGGGCACGGGAGAACTCTATGGAGGTCCCCGCGCGCCACCTAGGGTGCCCCTCAGGATGATCCCCAGGGTGCCGGTTTCAAACCACACCCTTTGCAAACCACACCCTTTGGAGTCGCCGATAGTCGTTGTTTTTGCATTGTGAACTTGCCCTGTGCAAGATGTCCAGCGGGGATTCCTAGGCTTTGCTTTGCTTAGATTCGCATCGCGGGGCATGGCATTGCATTGTAGGCCTTTGCACTGGATGTTCAGCACGGCATAGCGAACAACGGTACAACATTCCAAAAGCATCACCATACCCGAGCAGAGGACTCGCCTTGCTCTTCTTGCATTGCTTTGCATTGTTTTACGCTGCTCTTTTCTGCTACGCGCTACTTTGACAGCATTGCATGCTGCTTTGCATTGCGGTGCTTGCTTTGAATTCTAGACGCTACGCGTATCCCCACCAGCTTTACCGTGCGCTGTGTCCCAGCCTCGTTCTTACCGCCCTCTGGACTTTTCCTTGCGGGCCGCGAATCAAAAAAAATATCCCCACCAGCGTCCGTAGCCTCTGGCTCAAGCCGTCTCGGCTCGAGCCCGCCCCCGCCAGGTGCGCGCCGTGCCGAGCCCGTCATGTCAGCCGCCTGCGCCACCACCCGCGCTGCCCTGCGGCGGCGGCAGCGGGTTGCTGCTGCCGCCCGCGGGCCGCCCGGGCTGCCCGCCGATGCACTCGCCGCGGCCGCCGCTGCCGCCGCCGCCGCCGCTTCGGGCGTGCCGCTGGCGGCGGCCGCCGCGGCTGGCGTCGCGGCTGCCGCGGCCTCCATGCCCGGTGGCGGTGCCGCCCCTGCCGTCCTCGCCGCGGCTGCTGCCACTGCCGCCGCTGCTGCCGCCGCCGGCTCGTCGCCGGCGGCGGCGGCGGCGGACGGCACGGCGGCCAGCCTTGCGGTGTCCCTCAGTGTGTACAAGGGGGCCTTCAATGTGTACAAGGGGGACGACATCGCGGACCCTGAGAAGATGAAGCGGTCCCTGAACGCGGAGCTGGCCAACGGCCGCCTGGCCATGATGGCCATCATCGGGATGTTCCTCCAGGGTGGCCTCATGGGCTCCGCCTGTGGCGACTGGGCGACCTACACGGATTCGCCGCTGCGCGCCTTCGAGAGCGAGTGGGACCTGCAGGCGCCCGTCGGCTACTGGGACCCGCTCGGCCTTGCGAAGGACGTCGGTGCGGACGTCCCTCACAAGAGGAGGGGCACCGAGGTCAAGCACGGCCGCGTCGCCATGTGGGCCGCCATAGGGTACATCGTGCAGGATTTCTTCCTGTGGCCGGGAGGTGTCGTCCTCGAGGGGCCTGCCCTTGCGAGTCTTCCGAAAGGCCTGAGCGCTCCCGGCAAGGTGTCTGGTGCCGATTCGGGGCAAATGTTTTTGTTCTACGGCTCCCTCGGGCTTCACGCGGCCAGGCAGGACACAACGGATCCTCAGGGCAAGCTCAGCAGAACCGAGGCGGGTTTCGGAAAGTCGTACTTCGGGGCCCTCGGCGGGTTCAAGGGGGACGGCATCGAGGACCCTGGGAAGAACAAGCGGTCCCTGAGCGCGGAGCTGGCCGAAGGCCGCCTGACCAGGACGGCCATCATTGGGATGTTCTTCCAGGACAACCGCACGGGCTCCGCCTGGGGCGACGGGGTGACCTTCACGGACTCGCCGTTGCGCGCCCTCGAGAGCGAGCTGTGCGTGCAGGCGCCCGTCGGCTACTGGGACCCGCTCGGCTTCGCTGAGGTCCACGCTCACAACCACGTCGACGACGACCACGTCCACGACGGCTACGAAGACGACCGCGACCACGACCCAGATGACTCGACCTCCCCCATGCGAGCACATATCGCCGACCCCTCCCTCTCCTCCTTCAATTTACCGGATCTTGCGGCTATCGGCTGCGCCTCCTCCTCTCCTCCTCCTCCTACTGCGCAGGGCACTCTCGCGGCGCCGTCCCCTGCGGCTGGAAATGAGGCCCTGGGACGTGCCCGCGGGGCGGTTGTGGCAGGATTACCAGACGAAGACCGAGCTGTATCCAGAGAGGGAGGCAACACAATCCCCCCGCCTGTGGCGACAGAAGACCCTCCACAGGCCCAGGCGGAATGAGCAACCACAGAGGACTCGACCTGCCCCATGCGAACGCACATCGCCGACCCCTCCCTCCCCTCCTTCAATTTACTTGATTTTTCTGCTATCGGCTGCGCCTCCTCCTCTGCTCCTCCTCCTACCGCGCAGGGCACTCTCACAGCAGGGCATGGGCACAACCCCCTATCCTGGCACAGGCCTCCCAATAGTGAGCAGTTCCCCCCGCGCCGTGCCAGAGGATCCTGCCGCCGCACAACGACACATCGGAGCATAGCGGCAGCAGCAGCGGCAGCGTGCCACTCCCCGTTTCGTCGACAGACGAAGACGTCCCACCCTGGGGTCCACAGGATCTATTTTTCAGATCCTGCGTTTCCGAGCGGCTCAGATCAGATCCAAGAGGTCGGATCTGACCCGCGGTTTCCCGCGAGGACAAAATAGATCCAAACTACAAAATCTGATCCGAGCGATCAATCATGATCCGCGCGACCAACGAGTGTGTAGTATTAGTCATTTGCATGTATTGTTCTATATGTGTATATGTTTATATGCATACACACAAATACATATAGTATGTATATACATATATCGATTGTGTAGTGCATAGCGTGTACATATGTGCATACACTAATACATAGTGTACGTGTGACATAGTGTACGTATAGTATGTATACATATGGTATGTTCTGATATATATATATATATATATATATATATTCTAACTGTGTTAAGTGAACCTGCGATTGTGCAACATATGGTAGATGTTACACTAAAGTATATGTGCGCTTTGCTGTGTAGCGTCCATACGATACCCATTTGATAGTTCTCACACGCCTGGAGGCCTCTTATGAGGTCGGCGAATTCCTTATTCAGCGTAAGCCTCACACGCCTAGCGACCTCCCCAGGTCGGCGAATTCTGATCACGTGCTTGGCGGCCGTCTGAAAGGGGTCGGCGGTATTTCTTTTGACAGATACCCCTCGGTAGCTCCACCGAAAGCCCCAGCAGCACAGGCCACATGCGTCAACGGCACCCATTTCGGCACATCCCTAAGGCAGCTCCACCGATGACTCCAGCGGCACAGACCGCACGCGCAAACACCATTCATGTCAGAACACCCCTCACACGTACGGTTCCCCTGTTAGAAGACAAGAGTTGATACGAATGTCGCCCCGTCCTCCCCCCCGCCTGTCCTCCTCCGTGTGTAGCCGTTTTGGCGCGATAGGTGTATTTCTTCGACGCTTCGACGAAGTTATGTATATATGAAGTTGTTTCACTCCATATTTCTTGCGCTGGCGTGCTGGTCACGCGCTCTGCGCGCGATGTCTTTGAGCGAAGACCAGGAGGCTGTCAAAAAAGGTTGTTTGGATTTCCTGGACAGCTCTGCGCTGATCGCCTACAGAGACCAGTTGCGCGGACCTCGGGACACGCCGATGATTACACGTTACCAAGAGTTAATCAGATGTATACCTCATGGGATGGCCCAAAAAGCGATGGCTAGAGCAGTGGCCGCTGCAGCTCGTGAGAGGGAGAAGGATTGGAAACTCGGAGCAGGGATCGACGCATACAGCGACAAGATGGCGCACAAAATGCGCGCGCTACGGCGCGACGTCGACCAGGCAATCATAAAACGCAAGGCCGCGCAGTCGGATGAGCCACCAGAGTGGCTGGTGTTTTTCCTGAATGACGCCCCGACAAGTGGTAACTCAGGAAGCTCAGCATGCCGCAACTACGAGTACAAGTTTGAGAAGGACGAGATGTTGGCTTACCGCTGCGAGATTTATCAAGGGGCGGCCTCGGCGTCAGGCAACCGTCTCTGCCCCTAGTGACGGACGGCGCCGCAGATGATACATATTGCGCGGTTGCGAAGTGGACGGACGGTGGGACATGGGAGATTCCATCCTTAACATACGCCGAGCTCAATCAACAAAAGCACCATGCAGCTCGAAAGGGAAGTAGATGTCATGAGCTACGCAGGTGCGAGTACAAGGGCACTACGTGGAGGCTGCTGGAGCAGAACGAGACCCAGAAGGACAACGTCGTCAACATGTTGCGGATCAAGATGAGGGGAGAAGGGGCCAAGGACGAGGTCGCGCGCCTTCAACTTGTGATTACACACCACGAGCCATCAGCAAAGGAGGAAGCGATTGAGGCGATGAAGGGGCTCGTCGAGCAGATGGCCCGTGGAGAGATGAGTAAATCAGAGGCGGAGCAGGCCAAGAAAAAGCACGTGTTCAAACCATTGCCCAATTGTGCAGTTCTGAAGCGGCCGGCCGCTGTTGCCAAACGGCCATCGGGCGTGGAGGCTCAGAACATGGGCGACGCCGCCGAAGAGGACACCGAACGCGCTGAGGGGGACGAGGAGGAACATATTGAGGAGGCCGAGCCCGTGGACGAGTTCTCTGACAGCGATGGCATCGGCGACGGAATTGCTGCTAACCAACCAGCGGGTATGAAGCGACCCGCAGCGGCTTCGCCAGCGGGCCCAGCTGCGAAAGCAGCGAGAGCTACGTCAGCACCGACGGCTACGCCACCGCCGAAGGCTACGCCACCACCGAAGGCTACTTCAGCACCGACGGCTACTTCAGCACCGACGGCTACTTCAACGCCGGAGGCTACTTCAGCACCGAAGGCTACTTCGCCACCACCGAAGGCTACTTCGCCAACACCGAAGGCTACTTCAGCACCGACGGCTACGTCGCCAGCGCCGATTGCTGCGACAACGGAGGCGTTGGGAATGGAAAGGGTAGTATCCTCCTCCTCCTCCTCCTCCTCCGCCTCCTCCCTCTTCGCCTCCTCCCCCTCCTCCTCCTGTTTCTCCCCCCCCCCCTTCCTGCTCATCCTTCTCATCCACCTCCCCTCCCTCATTCTCCTCCTCATCCTCGCCGTGTTATCCTGACCTCCTGCCCCCCAGATCCCGCCCGAATATCGACGGCTTGTGTATTACTTATGCACTATCGGGGAAGACGCAGAGGTCGACGTCCCACTCTTCCTTCTCCTGATGTATCCTCACATCCTCATCCAGCTCCCTCGATATCGGTCGAACCGAAACCGCAGCACTTCGTCGACCACAGCTGCGACCCCCCCACGTTCGACAGACATGGGTTCCTGGCGGCCCACGGCAAGTATCACATCGAAAAGCTGCAGTTCGAAACCGAGGTCATCCTCAGCCGTCTGCTGCTGCTGCCGCTCCTCCTCCTCCTCCTCCTCCTCATCATCATCATCATCCTCCTCCTCCTGCTCTTCATTATCCTAGTCTGCCTCCTCTGACTCCTCGCCTTTCTTCTCTTACTCTCGGTCATTCGGCTGCGAATCGAGGACATGGAACCCGCTCCCAGCATCGTGCCCGAGGTCGTGTCTGACAGGCTGAGGCCAGAACAGTGCAGCTTGATGGACCCCAAAACTAAAGCGGTGTTTCGTGCCAGAATACAACGGGCCAGGGTCGATTTCATCTGCCGCTGGAGGGAGAACAGCAAGTTAAAGGACCGCCTGGTCCCACTCGCCCCCCCCCCCCCCATTTTCAAACCGATCTTAAACAGTTCCATTAAGGAAGTCTCCGAGTACATTAAGCTGAGGGCACAGCTCGACAAGAAACTCTCGTCGCACTAGGCCGCCAATCCTGCGCCTCTCCCCCGCCTGTCCATCTTTTGCCCATCATCGCCCCCCTCGAAAGGCAGAGATGTCCGACATGGACTCGCCGCCAGAGAACTTCATGAACCAACTCGATCTGAGGGGCGCCGTCCGCTAGACTCGAGGCCGTTGCCAACCAAGCGGGCCCCCCCAAAAAAAAAACTGAACACGACTGAACGTGCGGGGCAGGGCCTCGGGGAGGCCCAAGTTGGGAGCCGATGGACTGGCAGGAAGAGGAGGCCCCGAGGGGGACGGAGGAGGGACGGACGAAGGAACGAGAGGGGAGGGAGAGGGACAGGAGGGAGATGAGAGGGCGAGAGGAGGGAGAGAACGGGGAAGCGTGAGAGGATGAGCTTTTTTCCCCGATGACATTCGAAGCACTCAGACACGAATCAAACCAACCCCAACCCTCAGCCAGTTTCTGGCCCAAGTCCTGGTGCCCGAGCGGCGCCCTGGCCCGAAGGACACAGACCTGCGCAGCGCGGGGCCATGGCGTCTCAGGAGCCAGAGTCGTTGCTTGACAGCAATGATCAGGGTCCAGACGAGACTGTGCCCAGCTCCCCCGTCGAGACCCAGACGCTCGGGGCCGAGGCAGACAGCGAGCAACCCGCCGAGCCCGTGGCCCTCATGCCGCCCTGTGAGGGCAACGGCGGCACCGGGCCCGAGGACGATAGCTCCGACACCCAGCCAGCTACTCAGACTGAGATCGGTGCAACGACGGCCGAGGCATCGATGGACCAGGCGTTCACCAGCCAGGTCCTGGAGGATCCATATGCCGACATGGTGGAGGTCAGCTCCGATGATGGCGAGGAGCAGGACTACCTCCACCAGCTCAACATGAAGATTGAGGGGCAAGAGGTGGAGGACGCAGACGGGCTGCTAGACGCCTGCGCCGAGGATAGCGAGGACGTGGATGTGGATTTTGCCAAGAGGGTGACGGAGGCCAGCATGAAGATTTATGCGATGAAGGAGACGGGGGTCGAGGCCTCGACAGCCGCGCCATCGACAGCTGCGTCATCTTGGGTAGGCTCGGATGGTGACGTTGGTCGAGCACGCGACTTGGAGGCCATGCTTGAGGATGAGGCCAACAGCCTGATGAGCGCAGGTCGCGACCTTCCAGGGACTATGGACAAGCTCATGGCCGACGCCCACAAGGCCACCAGCAATGATAATTTGCTGTCGGATATGGATGTCTTGAACTTGAATGAGCCGAGGGCGAAATTCTTCAAGCAGATGATGGCGCAGGATTGGAAGTTCGATGCTCGGGGTGCCGCTGGCAATCCAGCGGGCGGCCAGTGGGGCAGATTCATCAACGGCAAGAGCGAAGAGAGCATCGAAGCGAAGCAGGACTACAAAGCACTTGGCCGCAACCCCGATGCGCAGCGCGACTTCCGCGCGAGGTGGATGAAGAAGCACTTCACGGAGAGGAGGCAGGAGAAGGTCAAGATGGAGCGCTTGTCGAGGAGGACCTTCTCTGACGAGCGCTACTACGTGCTGAACCGCATCATCACGGAGGAGGGCGGGGGCAAGAGAGGAGAACATAACGCGATCAATTACACGTTGAAATGCGTTGCGACGGGGCCGCCGTTCTACAAGTGGTGCACGTGGCGCAAGGATTGGCTGCACCTTTACAGGATCGACGGCATCGAGGAGTCGTACGAGGAGCGCTGGCAGCTGACGAAGACGGCCTACAGCTCGGGCAGCACCGATATCAATAACAAGGACTCCTGGCTGAGCATCGGCACGAGGGCTGCAACGTTGCAGAATGAGGCGGCTCCTGCGCCGCCTGCACCGCCTGCAGAGGCGCAGGTGGAGCCCGAGGAGAAGCCCGAGGTGACGGCAGAGGAGAAGGCAGAGGAGACGGCAGAGCGGAAAGCCGAGGATGAGACGCAGCCAGAGCCTCCCACAGAGCCTGAGGGCCGCAGGAGGAGGCGCAAGGGTCCTGAGCAGCCAGCTGCAGAGCCTCCAACTCCAGAAGAGCAGCCCAAGAAGAGGAAGGCGAACTCTCTGATCAGCGATGCCAAGGCTGCCAAGCTCGCCTACAGCATGGCCATCACCGCAGCAGATGCGTTGATCTCCGACGTGAAAGGTACCGACGAAAGCTGGACCGTGTTCGACACGCCAGGCCACATCGGAAAGGTGTTGAAAGCCAGGGAGAACCTCGACAAGGAGCTGAAGAGCAATGTGAACTTTTCGAAGTTCATCAGCGGCGACGTCGCGGAGATGCCCCAGAAGATCAAGGCGGAGAAGAACGAGGATGCCATCTCTCAGTTCGAGCGCTGGCTGCAGGACTTCAGCGAGAAGGTGAACCCTGGAAGCAACAAGCTCGTGAAGGCGACGCGTATGATTGTGTCAATGCACGACGCGTGGGTCACCGAGAGCGCGAAGCTCGCGAACAAGTCAGATGGCCAGAAGCGCATGCGGAGCTCGTCTGCGGCCTGATCGTCCTCGCGACGATCGTGCACTCCGTGGGCCTCGGCGTCGCGGAGATGGGCAGCGCGCGGGGTGCTGCGTGCGGGAGGCGCAACTAGGAGGAGGAGGAGGAGGAAGGAAGAGGATGAGGAGGAGGAAGAGGATGAGGACGAGGAAAAGGATGATGATGATGATGATGATGATGATGAGGAGGAGGAGGAGGAGGAGGAAGAGGAGGAGGAGGAGGAGGAGGAGGAGAGAGGAGGGGGAAATATGGAAACAGGAGGAGGAAGATGAGGGGGGAAAGGAGAGAGGAGGAGGAGGAGGAGGTGGAGGAGGAGGAGGAGGAGCTCGGAAACGTCTCAGGACCCCAGGGCTCGAGGGAAGGACGGACCCTGAGGACCAGGAGGAAGAGGTGGGGGGAGGCCTCCAGCCCCTGGTCAGGCATGCGGGCGCGCGGGGAGCGCGCCGAGAGCATGCTGAGCGCTGCTGGCAGGCCCTGATCCCTCAACCGACACCTCAACCGACGGAAAAAACCTGGACTCACCCTTCCTGGGACGGAAAAATTCTGACTGGGACGGAAAAACCTTGACTGGGACGGAAAAACCTGGACTGGGACGGAAATACCTTGACTGGGACGGAAAAACTTGGACTGGGACGGAAAAACTTGGACTGGGACGGAAAAACATGGAATCACCCTTCCTGTGACGGAAAAAGCTGGACTCAACGGGTCTCAACGCGACGCGTTGAGACCCGGTGATTCGCGTTGAGTGGGCTCTGGGACCTTGTGTTTTTTTTTACAGGGATGGTGAGACTCAACGCGTCTCAACGCGACGCGTTGAGACCCGGTGAGGTCCGTTGAGTCGGGGCTGGCCCGAGATTGACTGATCAGAACCGCTGGGGGCCGTGACCAACCACATTTTCCTACACTGATCGGGCGGATCAGGCCGTTATCTCGGCAATCTCTGTTGACCTACCAAATCCCTGCCTGCTCCCTCGCCTGATCCTCCTCCGAACCG
>CAUYUJ010015062.1:226387-231387 GCA_963575745.1 Prorocentrum cordatum
CTTTTGGAATCTCCGAGGGATGCGAAGACCGATGAGCTCCATCATTCACGAGCTCAAACATCTGCACGCACGAAATGGGTACTGAAAGAATTGGTACAATGCCCAACAGCGGACCTTGTTCATTTTGAACAGGGCTCGCTGTCCACGCCGCCGCGGCCTGTGTCCATTCGAGACAGGAGGCCGCCTGCCCAACAGCGGCCGCTGTTGGTTTGGGACAACACATGCTGCTGGGCATTGCACCCATTCTTTCGGTGCCCATTTCGGGCGTCCAAACAAACAGGTGGGCTCCAGCACACGCGTGCTCAAACGCTGTCTTAGAACGCTTTCCCTCTGGATGCCAGCGGCCCCGATATCTCGCCCAAAGCTCAAAACTCAAAGGAGAAAGGGGACAAAGGAAAGTAGAAGGGAAAAGGGGAACATAAACGCGACAAAACTAAGAAATATGATGGCAGGAAGAAAAAATAATAATAATAATAATAATAATAAATGCGATGCTACGGGCGAGTAAAAAGACGGGAAACAAGGAACAGAAGAAGGACAAACACAATGCAAGAGAAGACGTGCAGACGACAAAAGGGAGGAGGAAGATGAGGGCGCGGAAAGAGAACAAGAAATGAGAGAGGGGGACAACGAGGAGGAGGATAAGCCATATTGGGCCCCTTGGCTGTCCCGCCGCGTCAAGCAAACCTGCCAAGACTTACGCTGGATGCCTTGGAAGCTGTCTTGGTCGCCTTAAAACGGGGCCATCTTGTTTGGGCCGCTTCCGATTTAGAGAACCACTGTATTCCGATGGCTTCCGCCGTTCCGCGGATACTGTATTCCGATGGCTTCCGCCGCTTCGCTGATTTTTGTGCTCGGCTTGCGCCGTCCCGCCAGCCTGCTGAAGTAAGCGCCTATGGGCCAGGAGCGACATGGCGCAGCACAGCACAGCACAACACAGCACACAACACACAGCACACCACGCCACAACGCAACGCACACACACACACGTTCAGGGGTCGCGCGCGCGCCTGAGATCTGCATCGCCCGCAATACAACCAAGCCAACGCGTCCGTCGGCCTCCTTAATAAACCGCAGAAGTTTTGAATTCAGTTTTTGGAATGACGTAGCGATTTCTATTGGACAATACAGAACTCAGACGCGCGCGCGCGCGCGTCGCAGTTCTGTATTGTCCACAATGCAAATAAATGGATGCGTCCGTCGGCCTCCTTAAAGAGCCACAGCAATTTTTAATTTTGTTTTTCTGACCATACAGAGCCCAAAAGCAAAACTCGGACGCGCGCGCGTATCCATTACATATACATATAAATCGATGTTTAGATGCGATTATATATACACGCATCTATCTACATACATACATATATATGTATGTATATATATATATATATGTATATATGTTTGTACATATATATATATGTATATATACACAGTGTGCACATATACATGTATGTGTATAAACATATGTATATACAGATGTGTGTATATATATATATGCGTATATATATCCACATAGCATACACATATATATATATATACTTTATATACTTATACAGTATATATTAATATGCGTATACAGTTTACACAGCATTGTGTATTGCACACGGATCTGATCCGACATAGCGGATCAGATCCAAAGGGTCGGATCTGATCCACCTCGGGCCAGAAGCCCAAATCTGATCCGACGCAGTGGATCTGATCCAACCGCCCTGGATCTGAAAAATAGATCCTGCGGACCCCAGGGCAGAGGGGAATCGAGAGGCGGTTGAGGCTGAGGACGCGATGCCACCCCCCGCGTCGTGGACAGACGACGATGTCCCAGTGGGGGATCGAGAGGAGGTTGCCTGCAGTGACCAGTGTATAGCTAACACCAACGACCCCCCCTCCAGCAGGGCCAACAGGCCAGAGGAAAGGAGTGGGAGGTCACGGCGGAGGCGGCGGAGGCTGCGGAAGCCGCGGGACACCCCCCCCCAGGACAATCAGTCCGTCAGCAGTCTTTTGGGAGAGCCACGCGCGCAGCAGGGGGGCCGCGGAGCTGCCGCCCAGACGCAGGACAACGAAGCCATGCGCCGGCTCGTCGAGAGAAACCTCTTCGCGCCTATTCGCCCTCCGTCCCCTGTCAGTGATCGGCTGCGGCCCCCCTCCTCCTCCTCCTCCTCCTCCACCTCCTCCTCCTGCGGGTCGGCGGAGGCTGTGGTCAACACTGCGTCGGAGGATGCACGCTGTGTGGGCGTCGCATCGACTGGTCCCCCCAGGAGCGGTCGCAATAGGCAAGCAAAAGAATCCTGGTCTCCTTCTCGTGGTCATTGCCTTTCCCCTTTCAAGTTCACAACTCTGGCAGCGCGCGCTGTTGGGCCAGGCCTCCCAATAGTGGGCAGTCCCCCCCGCGCCGTGCCAGAGGGGCATCCCCAGGCTGGGGCCGAGGCAGACGGCTCGAGCCACTATGCGCGGACGCACAGTACTGCGCAGGGCACTCTCACCGCAGGACATGGGCGCAACCCCCATCCTGGCACAGGCCCCCCAATAGCGAGCTGTTCCCCCCGCGCCGTGCCAGAGGAGCATCCCTTGGCTGAGGCGGAGGCAGACGACTCGGGCCACTATGCGCGGACGCGCAGGCCCGACTCCTCTCCCCACTCCTTCAATTCACCTGATCTCGCGGCTATCGGCTGCGCCCCCCCCCCCCCCACCCACTGCGCAGGGCGCTCTCGCAGCGGGGCATGGGCGCAACCCCCGCCCTGGCACAGGCCCCCCAATAGTGAGCAGTTCCCCCCGCACCGTGCCAGAGGAGCACCCCCAGGCAGAGGCAGAGGCAGACGACTCGGGCCACTTCACGCGGACGCACAGGCCAGACTCCTCTCCCCACTATCAATTCTCCAGATTCTGCGGCTCTCGGATGCGCCCCCCCTCTTCCTCCTCCTCGCACCACGCTGGGTGCTCTGCCAGCTGCCCACGAACGCTCCCCCGTTCCGGCAATAAGTGCTTCGGGCCACAAGGCTGCGTCTGCCCAGGCCGCCCGACTCGATCCGACCCCAGCCCGGCGGCCAACCTTGCGGCCTGCATTTCCCCACAAAGCCCTGCCAGGCGTGCAGATGGAGCTGTCGCGAGCAGGTCGCGAGCCCCCCAGCCAGGGCAGGGAGGCCCTTACGGTGGAAACCTGCGGCCAGGACACACAGCCGCACCAGAGGCCCGACCCGCGTCAGTGGCCAGAGCCCAAAGACCCTGTCACGGGGCAACAGCTGTACAAAACAGGAATCAACAACATCCAGTGGGACCTCCCCAGGGAGACACCCGGCGAAGCGATGCGACGACTCCAAGTCGCACTAGGGCCGATGTTCACTGGCACCTGGCACGCTTTCGCCAAGCGGCAGTATGTGCCCGGCAGCAAGGGCGCGCTCGACCCGCTTCGGCACGACCCGCAAACCTGCCGCCTCTTCCTGGAATCCTTCCGCAGCCACAAGTGCGACGCACGGTCCTCAGCGACGCGCTGGGCCTCGACGTCGACTGGGCCCGGCCGCGGCAGCTGCACCTGGGTTGGCGGCGCCCTGCTCACGTGGCACTGCCCCCCCCCAATGGGCTGACACCCATCTCTCTCGCATGGCCCTCTTTCCACACTTCCCACATGCGGTGGCCCCGTTCAAGTGGCTTCGCCCCCCCGCCTGACGGGCGCCTTTTCCCCCCCAGGTCCACTCTTGCAACGCGCACTGTTGGGTTCTCTACGGTCACCGCCGCCATCTGGCCCACTGGCACCCCCCCTCAAGTTCACAACCCTCGCAACGCACACTGTTGGGTTCTCTGCGGTCACCGCCGCCGCCGCCGGGCCCACCGGATTTGCCCCTCTCCCTTCCTCCTTTACTTACCTGACTTGCGGCTATCGGCAGCGCCCCCCCCCCCCTCCTCCACGCGCGCTGATGTGGTGCGCCACGCCATTCGGCTTCCCCCCATCGTGGCAACGTTCACGCGCTTGCTCCGAGATGGTCGCACCAATCCCAGCGGCGGGGTGCGATCGCCCGCGGGCTCCGGCGGGTGGGCCTAGGAGGCGGGATTCCGGTACAAGTGGTCCATCATTTGACAGGTCTGAGCCTTCCCATGGCAGGCCCGCCCCGCCGGCCCCCGGCTTCGCCTGTGACATCGCCCATTTCCTTTGGACGGGCTTGTTGCTCGCGTGCGCCAACGTCGCCAACGACCGTTTCCACGGTGCACGGCGCGCGAGGCCCACGAGAGCCCAGCGGTTTCTCCCGCGGGCAGGTCCGCAGGCCTCCCGCGGGGTGGCGCAGCCGTGGTACCACGCAGCGTTTCCCCCCATCCACAGTGGCAAGGAAGTTGCAGGCTGGGGCTCTCGCGACTAGGGTGCCGACGCCTGTCATGGTTCGACGCCCCTGTCCTCGAGCACTTTAGATGCTCTGTGAGTGAGGCTTCCTTCCTTCCCCCTCCCCATCGTCGTCTCCTGTGCCTGTGGCTTCTTCCCCCTTCTGCTCTTCCTCGCCGCGTTTGGCGGTGCCTTTCCTTGGGCTCTGTGCTGCCCGCGCAGTGCCCCCGCCTTCTCGCAGGCTTGGTCTGCGGGGGCTGGCGCCACAGTGCGACCCTCCGCTGGCTCTTCCAGTATGCTGCCGTCTTCCGTTTCCGTGTCGGCTCTAATGAGGTTCATTTTGTCCCTCGCACGTGCATTGCGGCGTAGGCCTATGTGCCTTCGTTGCCAATCGTCTCGCTTTGCGCCCCTGTCGAGATTGACCCGCATTCTGAAGCCGTCCTGTGGGCCGCAGATCAAAAAAAGTACCCCCACCAGCCCGTGCCCCCGCTGGCTCAAGCCGTCTCGGCTCGAGCCCGCCCCTGCCAGGTTCGGCGCTTGGCCCTGGGCGATGGGCCGCGGCGGCGCGGCGGCGCTGGCTTGCGCGCGCTGCGGTCCAGCGCCGCTCGGCGGCTGCCGCGTCTGGTGGCAGCCCCCCCGAGCTCCCCAGCGCGGCCCGCGGCCGCTGGCGCGGGCCTGGCCGGCGCTTGCTCGCGCC
>CAUYUJ010015062.1:236387-270830 GCA_963575745.1 Prorocentrum cordatum
GTGATGCCCAGGCCACTAACAGCCCCTCCTTCTTTTCCGACAGTAGCAGCAGTCGTGGCAATGCCGGCAGCGCCTCTCAGGACGGCGGCCATTGATTAAGGTAAGGGGCGGGGGAGGAGGAGGGGAAGAAGGAAGAGGAGGGCGACGACGAGGCGGAGGAGGAGGAGGACGAGGAAAGGGAGGAGGAGGAGGAGCAGGAGGAGGAGGCGGACGAGAACGAGGATGAGGAGGAGGAGGAAGAGGACGAGGGGGGCGACGATGAGGACGAGGAGGGGGAGGACGAGGAGGAGGGAAGTAAATGCAGAGGGAGGGGGGGGTTGAGGGAAGGAGGGGGGGAGGAGGATAAGGAGAAGGAAGAGGAGGGGGAGGAGGAAATGAGACTCTCGTCCTGGTATCGGCTGAAGTTTGAAGTGAATGCGTGGGCCGACTTTGTTATGGCCTCGCCCAAGTAGGTTGCGGTGCTCCCGTTAGCCGGCGCGACGGGCGACGCCATTGTAAGCCCCTTCTTGTGAATTGTGATTGCTCGTCGTAATCGATGCGATGCGAGAGGGCCCGCCAATTTGTCGCGTGAGATTCCCTCATCGTCGGTTGTTGATGCCTCTTGCGAGGAGGTTTGGTAGGCAGGGGCTTGCAACCTAAGATTGGGCTGCAAACCTTTGCGTGTTATGCCCTTCCCACGGGCGCCCCCAAGACTCCCAAGAGCGCTTCGAGAGTCCAAGAGGGCCCCCAAAGGCGCCAAGGAGGCCCCAGGAGGACCCAAGAGGTGCCCAAGAGGCCTCCAAGAGGTTCCCAAGAGACCCCCAAGAGGCTCCAAATGGCTCCCCGAGGCACCCAGGACGCTCCAAAAGGCCTCCGGGGCCCCTCAGTTGGCATCCTAGGATGAGGCTCGGAGGACATGGATCAACCAAGAGTGGAGCTTAGCTTAAAGTAGGGTCGCACACCCAAGAGACCAAACTGGAACCAAACATATTTTAAAATCATCCCAGTGCGACCCGTCCTAGGAGTTGGAGCCCCTAGGAAAGCAGCATTCGTAGTGACGGTAAAGCTAAGCTAAAGCTAAGCTAAAGCTAAGCTAAAGCTAAGCTAAAGCTGAGTTACAGTTAAGCTAAAGCTAAGTTACAGCTAAGCTAAAGCTAAACTGAAGCTAAGCTAAAGCCAAGCTGCAGCTAGGCTGCAGCTAAGTTAAAGCTAAGCTAAAGCTAAGCTGAAGCTATGATAAAGCTAAGTTAAAACTAAGCTAAAGCTAAAGCTAAGCTAAAGCTAAGCTACATCTAAGCTAAAGCCAAGCTCAAGTTAAGCTAAAGCTAAGCTAAATATGAGCTAAAGCTAAGCTAAAGTTAAGCTAACGCTAAGCTAAAGCTAAACTAACGCTAAGCTAAAGCTGAGCTGAAGCTGAGCTAAAGCTAAGCTAAAGCTAAGCTTAAGCTAAGCTAAAGCTAAAACTAAAGCTAAAACTAAAGCTATTGCAAAAGCTAAAGCTAAAGCTAAGGGGGCGCAGCTGGGGGAACCGCGGGGCGGATGCTGGGGGAACCGCCCGGGGCGCTTCCCACTGCCCGGCCCCTTTAAGCCCAGAGAGCAAGAACCCTTCTAGGCAGAGCCTAGGTAGGGGATTAGTGGTTGAGGCTTCACCGCCGAGGTCGTTCTGGGCACCCTGACGCCTCGCGACCGGCCCCGTCCACGCCGAGGGGGAGGAGCGGGGGGGGGGGCAAGCCCATCCCCGAAGGGGAAGGGGGCAGATGAAAGACAAAACGCCCTACGCCACCTACAGTGCACCCTAAAGGGCTGGTTGGATTATTTTTGCATTCCCGCGGTTTCGAGCTTCTGTGGGCTCAAGCCCCCAACGCGACCTCACTCAAGACGGCCCAAGAAAAAGGCGCCAAGAGGGCCGCAAGATTGCCCAGCCGAGACGGCCCAGGAGGGGTCCAAGAGGAGCTCAGAGGGCCCTCGCGGTCCCCAAAATATGGCCCCAGGGGCTGGGGGGCCCACGTTGAGCGGATCCGTAGCCATTTTGGCCCAAGCGGTGGACGATTTGTTCGACGATTGTGAACCTCCGACCAAACAGAAGCCTCCATCACCATTGCCACACACAGCCACAAAGAAAAATGACGTCAACGTGAAGCGATGCCGGGTGGCCAGAGCCGTATATAACAATCCAGCTGCCTGCGGCGCGTCCCGCCGCCGTGCCAGCCCAGCGCATGTAGGGGCTACCGGAGGCCAGGCCTCGGTAGGGGTTCTTGGGAGGGCTTCGCGGGGCATCTTGGCCGCGCCTCGGGGGCGTCTCGGGGGCTATTCGGGGGGCCCCCGGGCCGTCTGAGAGCGCCCATGGACCGCCAAGAGGCCCCCAAGAATCTCCAAGAGGCCTCCACTAGGGGGCGCTGCCTCTGCGTGCTGCCAACTTCCCTGGTTGAGGCAACTCCTTTGGCCATCGTTTCTGGATGGGCTGGTGGGATTACGCGAAGCGTTTCGAATTCAAACAACTTAAGGTAAATTGCTGATGCGGGCCTCTTCGGGCTGCGCTGGCGGCTTCACTGGGGCCATATTGGGGCGTCTCGGGGGCCTGGAGGGGGGAACATTAAACGCGGCAGAAACCTTGCCAGTGGCGGATAACATTAAAAAGTGGCGCAACGAGTTTCTTGTGGCAGATGACCGGCCGGAGCTCGGGCGTTGGCTTAAATCGAATGCTGTGAATGGAACGTGGGCGGCAGGGTGCGTGATTTGCAGGCTTGCCAAAGCGCAAACTGACTACGCTGATTTCAATGTTCGTTCTGTGCTTGATCGTCGCAAGCTTCAGAAGCACCACGTATCAAGGAGCCACTTGTCATCTGTTGCAAAGGTTGTTGGTGGAGACGTGCCGCGCGCCAACGCCCCGTCAACTCTTCAGTTCAAAAAGGTGTTGGCCGACCGCCTGGCATTGCAGTCGCATGCAAAGGGGTCTGAGGGAGTGGGAGCTGGCAAGAAAGTCAAAAGGTTAACATGGTGCTTATCTGAAGCGCTCATGGATCAAGAGCGTGAGTTTCTTCGCAAATCGGTTTCTATATCATGGCACCAGGATGATAAGGCTCCCCGACTCCTATGCCAATACGGCGCTGCAACGAAAGATTGTGAGATCGAAAAGGCGTGATCGGGATAGCTCAAGACTTTGGCACAACTTCTTATGATATCAAGAACGCTGTTGTGAGTGTGCTACGTCAATTTTGCACAGCTCGACGGAACCCGCCCTCGCTCAAAGGTCGCCCAGGAACGTTTGACAAAGCTTTGTACGGTCATATTACGCAGTGTGTTCATCTATATGACGCGGACGGCGCGAGCGACGAGCAACGAGCAGGCCGTATATTGGGCATGCAATCTGGTGGTGGTGTCTCGCCGATTTTTCCAAATCTCAACATCATCGTGCGTGACAAGGCTCATGCTAGCCGGCGGTTCTTGGGTTCGAAATTCCAGGCCAGGATCCTCATCACCATCCTCCTTATCCTCCTCCTTATCCTCCTCCACCACCTCCTCCTCCTTGTATTCCTGCCGTTGCTGGTGATGCTCCGCCCCATCATCCTGTCCCTTCTCCTCCTCCTACTCCTCTTTCTCCTCCTCCTCCTCATTCTGGGACATCGCCCGCGCCCCCCCCCCTGCCAGGGCCTTGCAACGCCATGCTTCCCAGGCTTACTTCCAGGCCGTGGACGGCCGACGAATTCCTTGCAAACACGCTGGATTCGCTCATCACTGGAAAGGAAGCGATTGTTCATTTGATTCAATACTCACCTGATCTCTCGTCCTTGTTCGGGCGCAATGTCCAAGCTTTGGAGAACAACCCTTGTGCGTCCCGGACCGTCCGCAATCTACGGCACGCAGAACAGAGATTTGATTCGGCGTCGAAACCATTAGCTAGGTTCATCGAAGGAGCTTCGCACGTGTCCGACCGCCCCCATTGCTTGACGTATGTATCCCCCAGGCCCCACGCACATCTATCCTTCTCAGTCGTCGTCCTCCTCCTCCTCCTCCTCCACGTCCCACTCCCCCTCCTTCTCCTCCTCCTCCTACCCCTCATTATCATCATCCTACTTCGCCTCTTCCCCCTCCAACAACCTGCTATGCTTGCAGCGACTGCTGGGGGGGGGGGGGCAGTGGCGTTTTTTGCTATTTGATGCCGTTTGGGCAACAGCAATTGACATCACAATCAAGAGGGCGGGTAGAGCTCCCGCCAGAGTTGCCCGTGACTTTCTGATGCAGGTAACACCGGGGGACATTTTACAAGTTGCCATGCTAGCTGATGCTGGCCATGAGGCCCTTTCTGTAACGCGATTTCATGATTCTGACGAATGCGATTAACCAGAAATATCGGATGTGATTGCAGATTTTGTGCACCGTATAGACGTCTTGTTTGTGAAAGGCGGTGCCAGAGGCTCTGTGGGGATGACACAATGTGTTGACGCTGCGCGTTCCTCTAACAACCCATCCAAAAACGATGCCCCGGGGATTCGAGTTGAGGTGATCCGGGAAGTGGGGGAGAACAACCAGCAGGGGAAGCCGCCCGATACCCCGAGAGGGGGGGATGGTGGAGGAGAAGGATGCGGAGGAAAGGGAGGGGGAGGAGGGCGAAAAGGAGGAAGGAGGAAGAGACAGTGGACAAGGAGGAGGAAGAGGAGGAGGAGGAGGAGAAGGGTGAGGAGGGGGTTACATTGGCGAGCCCAGGGCCGTCGTTGAACGTCGTGGATGCTTCCTGGGATCCTCTTGAGGCCTCTCGGGAGCCTCCTGGGAGCGTCCTGGGCGCCTTCTGGGGCCGGCTGGGCGCCTTTGGGGGCCATCTTGGGGCGCCCCTGGGAGCCTCGGGAGCGCTATTGGCCATCTTGGAGGAGATCGATCAAAGAAGAGGGGTTATCTCGTCTGCGGGAGCCCCAAGAGTCACCTTTTGGGGCGCTCTTGAGGTGTTTGGGGCGCTCTTGAGGTGTTTGGGGCTCTCTTGGGTCTCTCCTAGGGTCCCCGTGGGCCATCTTGGAGCCGTCTCAAGGCATCGGGTGGCCAGCGGAAGCCAAAGGGCGATGCAGCAAAACACATCGATGTCCCAAACATGTGGGAAGGATTCTGGCTTCTTGAAGACCTCTTTGGAAGTCTCGGATGCGTCTTGGAGCCGTCTTGGAAAGTTTCGGTGGCCTTGCGGGGCATCTTGGGAGCCGACTTGAGGCGTCTTGGGATATCTTGAACCATGTTGGAGGTCATGCCGAGTTCTTCGAGGCCCTCTTGGAACCAGCGTGGGCAACAAACAGATGTTTTGACACCTCGCCGGGCGCCCCGCCCAGGCCCCCGCGAGGGGCGATGGGGGCGGGCAAACCCCACCCCGAGGGGAAAGAAAGGGGTTCGGAAGATGAGCCTCCCTGCACCACCTACGTTCTGAGGGCTGCTGGGATTGTTGCCACGTTTGTTTCTCTCGTCGCTACAGCTGGGCTCGCGTGTCGGTTAGCAAACGAAAGCAGCGCAAATAAGGTATGCTTGTTTTGGAGCGCTTGAATGGGTTCCCCTTGCTTGCCCCAGGTTGTGGCTTCACTAAATTTGCTATTGAGATGATGTCTTGTGAGCGAGTCTGCGCAGTCAACGGTCAGGCGAAGGTGTTGGGAGGACCCACTCAAATGACTGGACAGGTGATCGCCCGCTGTTTACAGCGGATGTCCAATTGGGTGCGCCTCGCAATCGAGAGTTTGAAGGCCGAGTTCCCAGCTTATGAAATTCTGCAGGCGTTCGAGATATTCAATCTGCGGACCGGCACTCGTATCAGCAGCATTGGGGGCCGGTCAGAGTGCGATGCGTTGCAAAGGTTGGCAAAAGTGTTCACTGTTGACGCCGAACAGCTTCGAGATCAGCTCAATGATGCCCGGAACTACGCCGTTCGTATCTTTGGCCAGCAGCCCAAGGATTCTGGAAGCCTCGAGTCTTGGATCCAAGCCTTGCGCAAGATGCAAGACCGCCGAATGGTTGGCCATCATCCGACAGATGCCCTTGCGACTGTTCTATCACGGTATGCTGCATTTCATGGATGCACAACTGGAGGCGTTGAAAGAGGCCTGGGTTGCCTCTCAAGAGTTGTCACCAAGCATCGCACGTTGTTGGATTTGCGCAGTCAGCTTGGCGAGCTCAAATTGTCTTTGGACATGGACAACATACAACATGATAAGTTAATCGCTTCAGCTCAGCACATCTGGCGGGATACATTTGGATCGGTTCGAGATTGTACCAAGTCCGTGCGTTTCAGCAGCAGCAGCGGTGCATCTTCCAAGGATCCGGCCAGAGTTGAACATTGCATTGTTATTGTTGAGTTGTTGTTTTGACACCCGCACAAACCCAAATGCCCGCCCCGCCCCCCCTCCCCACCAGCCAACTCCCACCCCGTGAGCCGCGGGAGGGCGAGGCGAAGCTCATCCGGGATAGGCGCGATGATGTATCCAAGCGTGCCAATGCCTGCATGAAGAGAGACTGGGTGCAAGTATCATCTGACGCGTCAGCCACAGGGAGGCCCACGCGTACTCATGGGGTTCAGGTTGTGCTGGAGAAGTTGAAGCTGAAGAAACGCATGCGGGTAATTGAAGCAGCTGGTCGGTGACATTTGCTTCGAAGCGAGAGGGATGAACATCTCGATGCAGAGGCGGCTGCAATGCGCTTGGGCCAGAGCCGAGTGGATGCTAAGAATGATCGTGACCATGCTAGGAAGCAGGCCTGGCTGGCCCATGCTGGGCCATTAACGATAGAAGGGGCCACGGTTTTTCTATCTGACGATGCGAATTGCTTGCGCATGGTCCGCCGTGTTTCATCTCAGTTCAGAAACAATATGTGTTTATGTAGCATCGTTGTTCCTAGGGCCTCGTTCGGAATGTTTTTGTTTCCTCAGGGGTGTGAAATGACCAGGGACATGTCTGACATACAATGCACATGATACCACTTAAGCTTGAAGCCTGTGTGCCAGGTGCCCAGCTCCCGGGGCGAGCGGACGTACCTGAACGTGCAAAGGTCGAGAGGGCATCCCGAACGAATTCCATGAGAATTGTTCCTGAGCGCAAGGATGCGCAAATTGTGGTGGTGGCAGACCTTGGATCGATCGGACAGAGGCCATCTTTGTTTGCGGGGCTGCAAGGGTCCAGGGTGTGCACCAGCCGTTTCGTGTTCAATTGTGGCAGGGCTGCGCCGAGCATCCTGTACAAGTCTGCGTTGGCCACTAAGAGGTACGCGTGGATTGACGCGGCTTCGCCGTGCATCCTGACGGCGGAGGGTTGGCTGGAAGGCCAGGGGGGGTGTCTAGGGCAGGTAGGCGCACAGGCGGGAGGGGCATTCTCACAGCTTGGGCCCCTCATGGTGGGGTTGCGAATCACACCCAAGTTTGCAGCCCGTAATGCAGAGCTTGCGCGAGATATTCGGGAAGCGGTCCACTACCCGAGGAATGAGTCAAAGTGGCGAATGGTTGATAATGAACGTGGGTTTCTCAGTAAGTACGTGACCTTAACAACAGGCCCTGTGCGTCAGCGCAGGCCCATGGAGGTGATTGCTCTTTGTAGCGCAGAGGAGAAGGTTGAGGTCTGCTGGGGCCATAAACCCCCCCCGCTCATTCTTCAACCACCCCCCCAAGCATGGTTCTGAAGATCCGGCTATTTGGGGGGACGGTCCCGTCAGCATCCCCCCCATTATCTCCATTCGCCCTGAGGCAGTTTGGGGTGCGCTGCCAAACGTGTTCTCCATGTTTGAGTTTCTCAAGTTCATCATGGTGCCTGCAGATATGGGATCAACCAGGGGTGCATGCGGCAGGTGATCTGTAATTAGAGGAGCTGCACTGTGGGATGATGGTGTTGGCACAAACAGCGTGCTGTGGAGCACGTTGGCAGAATGCAAAACTCCAGTCGCCCCCCGTGTCCTCATCAGAGCTCACAGCTTCCATCCCCCTTCCAGTGCCCATCCCCCCTCCCATCCCCCCTCCCACTTATTCTCATTCCCCCCTCCTCCGCGTCCTCCTGCTCCCGGAGACATGGGCACGATTGAATCAGTCAGAACTTTCCCCGAAGCGTGGTGTGGTGAGATTCAAGCATTCGTCCTCATTTTCCTTATCCCACTCCTCGTCCTCCTCCTCCTCCTCATCTTCCTCCTCCTCCTACTATTCCTCCTCTTCCTCCTTCTCCTCCTCCTCCTCCTCCTCCTCTTGATTATCCTTATCCCCCTTCGCCATCCTCCTCCGTTCTCTTCTCCATGTCATCCGTCATCAGTCCCGTTCCTCATCCATCCTCCCGGCGCCGCAGGCCTCGTCGGCCCCTGGCGCCAGGCGTGGCCGCCGCGGGCTGCAGGCCAGGCCCTCCAGCCAGCCTGCACGCTTGCACCAGCAGGGTGAGGGGGGGCTGAAGATCAGACGGGGGGGGAGGCTGATGTGAAAAAAGGGATGAGATAAAGCGAGGATGGATGAGTAGAGGGAGAATGTTGGAGGAAAGAAATTGGCTGCCACAGAACTGTGTTCCCCAACCAGTGCTTGCATTATAGGTTTCACTCTGGTTGGTCTACAATGTTTTTGCATGGTGGGCTTTTGCTTGGTGGCTGGCAGTTGCTGCTTGCTGCTAGCTAACACAACGCACCTTACATATATACTAGTGCCCATCATAGCTCACACTGCAAATGTTGCATCACATAGCTTGCACTGCACATGTTGTGCCGCGAAGCCGTCGGACACGCCCGCGCTACGTAACTAGCGCTGACTACATGCACCACATCGATCAACATGCTTAGCCTCGCGCGTTGCACTATGTAGGTTGCACGTCAACAGTGCAATGTCTAACTGTTTGGGGTATACAAACGTCACGAGGGGAGGTGGGAACACTGCGGCAAACCAGCATGTGGTGGCCCACTGCTCAACGGTACATCGGAGCTGTGGGTGCCATCTACCCGGAGTAGGGTGCGACCCGTGCCTTGTTCTCCTGATCGTGCCAGGGTTGATCCGGAGATCCTTGATTGTGGCCCCACCTGCTTGTGCCAAACATCAAGCCACGTAAGCGACCATGCCATGGAGATGTTGCCCCACAGCAACGTTAAGTCTATACCCGTGGCTGGTGTAAGAGAGTGCATTAAGTCTTCACGCTTCGCGAATCCTCACCAGCCCATTCAGAAGACCTGCCCATGAGAGTTGACGGGAAATGGAATGAAGAGACAGATTGGGCCCTCTTGGGTTTCTTTTGGGGGGGTCATGGAGCCTTCTTGGGGCCCTTTTGGAACTCTCGCAGGGCTTTCAGCCGGGCTTCGGAGGGCATCCCGGGGCCATGTTGGAGGCCATCGATCAAACGAGGGAAGGTCCCTTAGCTAGCTCCCCCCAGAATAGCCATCATCATAGCATCTTGGGGCACTCTTGGGGCCCCATGGGGGCGATCTTGGGCGCGCTTGGGGCAGGCTCGATGGCCTCTCGGGCCCTTCTTGGAGCTCAATTGGGCCATCTTGGGGCCGCGCTGAGGCCTCAAACGCGCATCGGAAGCGAAAAGGCGAGACGTCCAAAAACACTGGTTCCCCGTGCGGTGTTGAAGGGTTTCGGCTTCCCCGAGAAATCCTGATGGGTCTCCAACAGCAGTTGGATCCGTCTTGTGGCCTTGTTGGCTGCATCTTGGAGGTATGTTGCTAGCTATTGTTAGCCATGTTGGGCTATCTTGTGTTATATTGGAGGCCATATGGGGCTTTCTGATACCATCTTGGAACCATCTTGGGCCGTCTTGGACGCCGTGGCGATTCACGCCCCCCGCCCGTCAAGGTCCAGGCGAGGGGGGGGGGGGTCCCGAGGAGGCGTCGAGACGTATTGAGCCTTCTTCTGATCTTCTTCGTGAGCCGTCTTCTTGAGCCAAAACGGCCACGAAAGAGGACCGAATAGACATCGTTAGACAGCATGTTGCCCAGAGGGCCGGCAGACATACACAAGCATTTAGTAAGACATCGTGTTACACAACGTCGGCCCAACTGTGAAAAGACATGCCCTTACAACAGTCGGGGGCGCCCCCGACCGCGCAAGGCCATGCGCGGTCGGGGGCGCCGTCCCCGACCGCGCAAGCCCATGCGCGGTCGGGGGCGCCCCCGAACGCGCAAGCCCGGACGCCCCCCCACCGCGTAAGGCCTTACGCGGTCGGGGACGCCCCCGACTGTTGTAAGGGCATGTCTTTTCAAGTAGATAAACCTTACGCGGTCGGGGACGCCACCGACCGCGTAAGGCTTTACACGGTCGGGGACGTCCCCGACTGTTGCAAGGGCATGTCTTTTCAAGTAGATGAACCTTACGCGGTCGGGGACGTCCCCGACTGCGTAAGCCATAAGGTTGGGGATGTCCCCCATTGTGAAAGGCCTGATGGCATGTCGTTTGACGTTGGGCCCTCGGGTCAGCGCTCGGCCACCGATGAGAAGCTGAAAAATGGTGACGCTGCGCTAAGGGCATGTATATTTTACACATGGCCTTACAACAGTCGGGGACGTCCCCGACTGTTGTAAGAGGGTGTCTTCGAGGTTTGGCCACTGTTGTAAGCCCATGTGTAAATTACACATGGCCTTACAACAATGCCGACATTGAAAATACACCCTCTTACAACAGTCGGGGACGTCCCCGACTGTTGTAAGGCCATGTGTAAAATATACACCCTCTTAGCACAGCAGGTCCAGTCTCGGGCGATCGCGCGCCGTGGCCGACCTCGCCATAAGGATCATGGTGTCGCATCCGTCTCCCCCCATACAAAAGCACGCACAAGGCTATGAGGCCTTTTGTCGATGGGCCCCCTGACGATGGCAGCATGTGCTGAGCAACCCTCCCCTGCTCCTGCTTCTGCTCATGGCACTGCTCAATTCTGTAACTGCTGCTCCTGCTCCTGGTGCTAATCACCCCTGCTCATGATATTGCTCCTGGTACTCCTCACCTCCTGCAGCAGTTGTGTTCGCTGCTCCGAGCTTGTGCCCCTTTGTGTGACATGCGGTCAAACGATGTCGTCCCGTCCTCTTACGTAGCCATTTTGGCTCAAGAAGAAGGCTCACAAAAAAATGATCAAGACGTATCGGTGTCCTTAAGCGTTCGTTTTGCGCCTCCTTCTGCGGGCCGCCCATTCGGCCGCGAGTCGTCAGGGCGCCCAAGATGGCCCAAGATGGCTCCCAGAGGGCCTTAGAGAAGATGGCTTCCAATATCGCTTAAGATAGTCCAACATGGTTCAAGATAGCTAGCAACATGTCTCCAAGAGGCTCCAAGAAGACCACACTACTGATCCAAATGCTCGTGAGGACCCCTCGACCTCCCCGAGAAGCCACAATCCTTCAAAACCGCACGGAGAACCAGTGTTTTTGGACGTTTCGCCTTTCGCTTCCGATGCGCTCTCGAGGCCTCAGCGCGGCCCCAAGATGACCCAATAGAGCTCCAAGAAGGGCCCGAAAGGCCATCAAGACTGCCCCAAGAGCGCCCAATATCGCCCCAAGATGCTATGTTGATGGCTCTAAGGAAGGGACCTAGATAAGAGCTCCAAGAGGGTCCCAAGCGGGCCCCAAGACCCCACGAACGAGTTAGTCCCACCAGCCCTCTGGGCTTAGGTGGCATAACACGGTTTTTTCTTCTCTCTAAACCTCCCCCTACCCCCTCCCCTGGGCCTGGATGGGGGGGGGGGGGGGGCGGAGGCGCCGCAGCGTCCAAGATGGCCCAAGAAGGTTCCAAGAGGGCTTCAAAGTCGCAAGATGGCCTCCAAGATGGCCCATGCTACTTCAAGATGGGTCAAGATAGCCTCCGACATACCCCCAAGAGGCCCCAAGACAGCCCCAAGACGGATCCAAGTGCCCTCCGAGCCCTCCACGGCGCCCTCCAAGATGCCAAAACCTTTCAAAAGCCTAGGGAAAATCTATGTTTTTAGCATTATCGCCGCTTCGCTTCCGATGGGCTTTGGAAGCCTCAAGATGGCCTCTAGATGGCCCAAAAGAGGCCCAAGAGGGGCCCAAGAAGGCCAACGACGGCCCGAAGATCGCCCAATAGGCGCCCGAGAGCGCTCCAAGAGGGCCCCAAGATGCCGTTTGAGAGCCTCCGAGGGGGCGATGCTAATTGAGGGACCTCCTCTTTTTGAGCCATGGGGCCCAAGCTGACCCCAAGAGGCATCCCAGCCTCTCCCCACAGACCCTCCACCCCGCCCTGTTTGGCCCAATATGGCTCCAAGAGAGCCCTAGATAGGCATGGCATAAGATAGCCAAGCATGACTCAAGATAGCCTCCGACAGACCTCCAAGAAACTTCAAGACAGCCTCAAGATGGCCCAAGATAGCCGAACAGGCTCAAGATAGCCTCCGACAGCCTCTAGCCGAGCATGGCTCAAGATAGGTTCCAAAGAGGCCCCAAGAAAACTGGCGATCAATTCTGGATGGGCTGGTGGGGATACGCGAAGCGTCAAGAACTTTTTACGGGCAATCACTTGTAAAAAACTAACTCGGGAAGCTAACACAATGTTCCTGACGCTCCTCACTCCCGCAGCTGTTCTGTTCGGAGCTCCGAGCTTGCTCGACGTCAGAATCAGTGCGCGTCTGTACTCCCAGACATACAAGCAATGGCCCGTGGTGCCGGTGCTCGCGGCGGCGGCCGCGGCGGTCGCACCGCCGGCCGTGGAGGCCGAGGAGGCTCCGGAGGCAATGGCGGCGGCGGCCGCGGGCAGGCTGGGGCGCCTTGCCCAGCTGGCCCAGGCCCTGCCGCGCAGCTCCCGACCACCGATGCCAGCGCCTCCATCGTGAGCAGGGTGGTCGAGGCCAAGGCCTACTTGGAGTCGCTGGCCCCTTTCAGTGACATCCATCGAGCGCTGCCGGGCGACATCGCTGCTGGTGATGGCCACATGGCCGCGTATGATGGCGAGTCTTGCGCGACTGCGCTCAAGTCTCTTAGCAAGTATATCGCTGGCGGCAACTTGTGGTGGGTAGATCTGGCGTCCTCGCTGAACATGTCTTCGGTCCCGGTGAACGTGGCGTCCGTGGAGCGCCTCGAACGGGACCTGTTCAGCGAGCCTCCGACTGTGTTCCCCGACAACATCACCGTGGGCGTCTACGAGCCTGCAGACCCCCCCCAGACCTTCGGCTGCCTGATGCGGATCAGCCCAGAGGACCAGCGGCTACCAAACTGATGATGATGGCGAAGATGAGAAGGGGGGGGGGAGGTGGAGGAAGAGGAGGGGGAGGGGGGGCATGCGGAGGAGGAGGAGGAGGAGAAGGAGGAGGAGGAGGACGACGATCATGAGGATGAAGAGGGGAAGTGAAGAGAGGGGATGGGGGGGGGGAGGCGGAGGGGGAGGGAGGAGGAGGAGGAGGATAAGGGGGAGGGGGAAAACGAACAGGAGGAGGGACGGACAACCTTTCCCAAGTTGAAGAGAGCAGCAAGACAAGGAAAATAATGAGGAGGAAGAGGGGGAGCAGGGCGGAGGCGCCGCGTGGCCCATCAGGGGAAGGTAGTGGACAAGGTTGGGTCGTTTTGGCAGCCCTTTTTGTCGTTGGTTTCCTCGGTGGCGGGGGGCCCTCCATCTGGCAACATTTTGTCTTACAGCTCGTGGGCAACTTGTTGTTGCTTTCGCTGGGGCCTTTGAAAGGTCTGGACAGCGGTCCGCAAACCAGTTACTCCAGCAACCCCTGGACCTGGATTGGGCGTCCCCCGAAGGGTTGGAGTGGCCAAGATGGCCCAAGATGGCCCCACGTGGGCCTTAGAGAGTGCTCAAAATGGCCCAAGATTGTTCAACATGGTTTCCAATCTGTTCCAAGAGGTCCCAAGGCCCCTCCACGACGGCCCGAAGTGGCCGAGGATCCTGCCCAGGAGGCAATCAATAGGCCGCACTCTTTCAAACACCTGAGGACAATCAATGAGTGTTGCCTTATCGCCCTGTTGCTTTCGATGGCTTTCCGAGGCCCCGAGAAGGCTCTAAGAGGGCCCAAGAGGGCCCCGAGAGAGGCCCCGAAGAGCCCCGAGACTGCCCCGATAGAGCCCAAGGGCGCTCCAAAAGCGCCCCAAGAGCGGCCCGAAGAGGCGATGATCCTAGGCGTTCCCGAAGGCGGGCCCTGATAGAAGCTCTTACCTTCTTTGATCGATTTCAACCACGACGGTCCCAAGATGCGTCCAGGATGCCCCAAGAGGCGACCGAGATGCCTCAACGAGGCCCCCAAGAGACCCCGAAGAGGCCCCGCGAGACCCCCCGGGGCACCCAGACGCTGCACGTGGCCCCCAACAAGCTTCCAAGAGATATCCCTGGAGATTCCGAGGAGCAACTTGCATGGGCATTGTTTGAAACGATGCCCATGCGAGTTGCTTCTCAGGATCTCCTGGGATACGCAGCGCGACAAGCAGTCGACATTGCGCACCCTACTTCACGCAGCACCCCGAAGGGGATGGTTTTCGCCTTCTACCTGGGGGCCGCGAAGCACTTGAAGGACAGCCAGGGGGATGACCTTATGGGCAGGGCCACCTTGTGGCGTCGTGCGGCCCTGTCAGTGCCACTGGAGTTCGCGATGTGCGAGAACGTAAATGACCTCTACTGGAAATCAACAAATCTGCGTGAGCCCATTGGAACGAAGTACGCCACTATGTACCGGTCCCCAGTCCAGCGCATCTTTGAACTGGCGATCTGGAAAGAGAAGCAGGAAGCTGAAACTGGGGCCAACATGGACCCCGAGGCTATCTCCAAGGCGTGGTCGGAGAAGGTCCAGCCCAGCCCGATGGCGGAGGCCATCTCGCCAGGCATGGTGGACGCCTCCATGACAGTGTGGAATCGCCTTTTGTGCGATCCTGAGTGCCGGTCGGTGGTCATGGAGGCGGAGTCTTTCTGGGGCAAGCACGCGCCGTGGGATTCTGTGTATAAATTGGAAGCTGTGGTCAAGAAGGTTGGCCGCTCGGACGCATCCTTCACCAACGCGAGGTACTTGGGTAGCCCGCGGCAAAGAGGGGGGATAGGGGGTGCGAGGAGGGAGGGGGACAAGGAGGAGTAGGAGGAAGAGAAGGACGAGGAGGAGGACGAGGGATGCTCCTCCCAGGGAGGAGGGGCAATGACGAAGGACCCTGCCCAGTTTTCTCACTGAACCGCTGCCTTTGACACGATCCTGCTCATCCTTTTCCTCCTTCTCCTCGTCCTCATCCTCCTTCTCCTCTTCCTTGCCCGCCTCTCCTGGGAGCCCGCGAGCCGCAGCGCCACGCCACTCGAAGTGACCGCTCTAAGCTGTCCTCACAATCTCCTTATCGTCCTTCTCCTCCTCCTCCTCCTCCTCATCCCCGTCTCCTCCTCTGCCCGTTCCTCCCGAGCCTTTCCCCTGGCTATCCCCCCCCGCTCCCTGCACCTCCTCTCCCTCTTCCAGATGTTGCGCTGTTGTTGTGCCTCGTGCCGCGCAGGTGGGTCATGCGCGCTGTCTCAGATGATCAAGAACGGCACGCGCCATCAGCCCTACTTTAGTGCCCGCATGCTCTCTGGCAAAGGTCAGGCTCAGAACAAAGGGGCGTGCGACATCTACATGCGCCGCCGGTCCCTGAAGCAGCACTGCATCAGCTCCATCCTCGGCGGCCTCAGTTTCCAACCTGACATAAAGGATCAAGTGTCTGGTTTGTTCTCATCCCACGCCATGTATCTGTCGTGGTTTGGCTACGACAGCCAGACAGCGAGCCGCCAGCGGTTGCGCGGCTTCCCCAAGGCCTTGCAGCACCTCATCATATTTATCGGGGAGATTGTCTACGGGGTCAAGTTCGACACAGCCATCCGCAGCGGCACCAGGTTCAACACCACGTGCGAAGAGTTCTTTGAGAAGGACGAGGTGAAAGTTGACCTTGACAAGCTCCTGTCAGAGTGCCACAGCCACCTTGGCACGATTCCAGAGTCCAGCAGGCCATCGGTCCCAGAGGTTCCCATGGATGAGGCGGCCGAGCACGCCGTGGCCAGCGGCTTCGTGGTCGACAAGCAGGATGCAGCAACGCTCGCCTCCACCCTGGGGGACCAGATTGCTGGTATCAAGGAGGCGCCGGAGCAGAAGTTCAAAGTGTTGGCCAAGCTGTCTTCGCTGAGTGACACTGACACAGATGAGTTGCGCCAGCTTGAGAAGTTGGCCTGTCAGAAGGTGGCGGATCATTGCTCTCTCCTGGTGGAAGGGAACAGCCCTGCGACGTGCGCGCGGGCGATGGGCGGGTCGTTCGTCGGCGCCCTGCGCGGAGACGACAACAAGAATATCCTCGTTGTGTGCGACAACAAGTTGGCCGGGGAGAGCGTCTCCGCGCCTCGCGCGAGGCTGCCGCCGTTCAGGGCGGAACGCCTCAAGAAGCTCATGGCCGTTGCCAACACCGCCGGCCTACACCCATTTATGTCGCAAATTGTTGTAGGCCCACGGCGGCAAGTCCGCTCGCAGACGCGGACGTTCACCGTTGTGGGCGGGCGCAAATCGGCCACGGTTGCGCGTGGGTCGCGCGCACGGCAGTGCGACGCGACCGCGGCCTCGCTGCGCAGGCGCGGGCCATCGCGCCGTCGCGCGCCAGGGTTGCGCGTCGCGGGGGGGGGGTCGCTGCCCCGCGGCGCGTGCGCTTCGCAGGTGATTTGCTAGCGCCGGGGTTGCGTCGCCGCGGGGGGGGGTCGCTGCCCCCCGCGGCGCGTGCGCTTCGCAGGCGATTTGCATTTGGAGGAGGCGCCGCGCGCGCCCCGCGCGCGCGCGCGGCGGGTGCCTCCCTGGCGCGCGTTATTTCTCTTCTTGTGTGTGTTGCGTGTGTGTGTGTGTGTTTGTGTGTTTGTGTGTTTGTGTGTTTGTGTGTGTTTGTGTGTTTGTGTGTTTGTGTGTTTGTGTGTTTGTGTGTTTGTGTGTTTGTGTGTTTGTGTGTTTGTTTGTGTGTGATTGTGTGTGTTTGTGTGTGTTTGTGTGTGTTTGTGTGTGTGTTTGTGTGTGTGTTTGTGTTTGTGTGTGTTTGTGTTTGTGTTTGTGTTTGTGTTTGTGTTTGTGTTTGTGTTTGTGTTTGTGTTTGTGTTTGTGTTTGTGTTTGTGTTGTTGTGTGTGTGTGTGTTGCGTGTGTGTGTGTGTGTGTGTGTTGCGTGTGTTGCGTGTGTGTGTGTGTGTGCGTTGCGTGTGCGCGCGCGCGCCGCGCGCGCGCTCGCGCCGCCGCCGCTCCATCGGCGGGCCGCCCTCCCTCTCGCGCAGGTTCCTCTCCCCCTCTGCCCCGCAGATTGGCCGCAGGCAGGAATTGGGCCGCGCCCCGCGCTCGGGATTTGAGCGTGGGGCGCGCCGCGCGCGCGCGCGCCGCCGCCGTCGTTCGCGGGCTCCTCCTCTCCTCCTCTCCTCGCGGGTCGCCTCGTCTCTCTCTCGCTCTCTCCTGCTTGCCTGCCCTCCGTGCTCGTCCCTCGTGGCCTGTTCGCTCCCCCGCTGCTCGCTTGTGCTCGTTGCCCCTCGTGCCCTGCTCGTGCGCCGTGGCTGCCCCTGCTCTTCGCACGCCTGCGCGCCCTTGTGTTTGCTCGTGGTCGTCGCCTTGTCGCCCTCGCGTTCGGCTGTCGCTGTTGCCTCGCGGGGGGTCGTCCTGGCTTGTGCTTGTCGGCGTGCTTGCTCGCTCGCTCGGCGTCGCGTTGCCTCGCTTTTCCCGTCGCCGTCGCCCCTGCGTGCCCCCTTTGCTTTCCCTTCCGCCGCCTGCCGCATGGCGCCTGCCTTGCTGCTTCTGCCTTCGTGCCTGGCGGTTGCCTGCTTGCCTGCCTGCTCCCTCGTCGTTCTGCCGGTGGCTCGTCTCTCTTGGGCGCAGGCCCTCGCTGGCGCGGGCCCTGTGGGCCCCTCGCTCGCGTCGCCTTGGCCTTTCGGCCAGGCTGTGTGCCAGGCTCGCGGCAAGGGCGCTCCTGGTCTCGGGCAAGGCGCAGGCCCCAGGGCCCCGTTTCGTGCGGGGGAGGGCGCAGGCCTTAGGATCCCTGTGTTTTGGGTCGGGCGCTGGCCCCAGGACCCGATCGCGCGTAAGGGGGAGGGCGCATCCCGTTGATCCCCGTCATGGGTAGGGCGCAGGCCCCAGGACCCGATGGTGCCAAGGGGGGAGGGCGCATCCCGTAGATCCCTGTCTTGGGTAGGGCGCAGGCCCCAGGACCCAGTGGTGCGAAAGGGGGAGGGCGCATCCCGTTGATCCCTGCGCGTCGGGTAGGGCGCAGGCCCCAGGACCCAACTGTGCGAAAGGGGGAGGGCGCATCCCGTTGATCCCTGTCTTGGGTAGGGCGCAAGCCCCTGGACCCCGTCTTGCTGGGCACCGCTCTCCTCGCGGGTCGGCCCGCGGGCCTTGTCTCGGGCAGGGCGCTGGCTTCTGGCTCCTCGTCTTGTGTGGGGGAGGGCGCTGGCCCCTGGTACCGTGTCTTGGGTAGGGCGCAGGCCCCAGGACCCAATCGTGCGAAAGGGGGAGGGCGCATCCCGTAGATCCCTGTCTTGGGTAGGGCGCAGGCCCCAGGACCCATTTGTGCAAAGGGGGAGGGCGCATCCCGTTGATCCCTGTGTCGGGTAGGGCGCAGGCCCCAAGACCCCGTCTGGCTGGGCTCTGGCTTCTTCTTGGGGGAGCTCCCGGGCCTTCTCTTGGGTTGGGCGGGCGCGAGGGGCGCAGGCCTGGTCGCCACCTCTTGGGGTCCCGCGCAGTCTCCGTCCTGTGCGCGCTCGCGCCGGCAGCTCGCCGAGTTCGGGCGCCCAAGCTGTCTCGCGCCGCGCGGCACCGCTCTTCGCGATGGGCGACCTCGGCAGTTTTCTTGGCGCCTTGGACGGCGCGTCGGCGCACGAGGCCGGTTGGCTCGAAGCCACGGTGACCGCGCTCAAGGGCCAAGGTGTGGCGACGATCGCCGATTTAGAGGGCGCGGCATTCGAGGATTTCTCTTTTGCCGACAAGGAGCTCGACGCCGCGCAGAAGCGCCTCGTGCGCGCGGGGATCGCCGCGGCGAGCACGCCGGCGCCGGTGGCTGGGGGCTCGGCGGCGGCCGCCCCTCCAGCGCCCTCGGCGGCGGAGAACGCGGCCGCCCTCTTGGCCGCGCTCAAGACGGGCACCAGCGAGGCGCAAGCGATCTCGACGCGATCTCGGGCTCGCGTGGCCCCGCGCGGCGCGTTCGCAGGAAAAGCCGGCCCGCGTGCTCTTGGGCCCTCTCCTCGGCAAGGCGTCGCTGGCCAACCTCCCGCAAGAGTTCTGGCCCAGGCGCGCGCGCGCGCTCGTTCTCGCATCTGGTCCCGCGCGCCGGTAGCTCCGACATGCTTGACGCGTTGAACGCGGAAGTCTTGAAGCGGCAGAAGAAGGAATCCAGCGAGGAAGCGCGCGTCTTCCTGTACTCGGACATCCGCAAGTGGGTGCCCGAGTGGGCCCGCTCGGGCCCTCGCGATTTCGAAGAGGAGGCTGGCGGATCGTCCGGCGCCAGCAAGGACATTCGTGACCTCGCCAAGGCTCGTGCCGCGCGCGCGTTGCCTGGCCCGCGCGCGGGCGCTCGCCCCGCAGGAAGTGGCGGCGGTGAAGAAAGGGCCCGAGAAGAAGGCCTACTTAACCTTCTGCCAGTGGCAACTGGCTTGGAACCGGCGCCACCTGCCCGTCGCGCGCCCCCCCCGCGCGCCTGCCTGTTATCGCGCAGCGCGCGGCAGGTACATGGTCGCGCTGGTCGCCACGGGCCAGCTCACGTGGGCTGAGGTGCAGGCGCATCGCGACAACTGCTTGAAGGTGGCGGTTCAGGCTGCACGCGCGCGAATTCTCGTCGCTCTCTGTTCGCCGCGCGTTGCCGCGCAGGCGGCGGCCTCGAAGCGCCGCGTGCACCTCGGTATCGTGTGCGACGTGGAGGCGCGGAAGGCGCGCCCCTGCGTTCGTGCTTGCGCGGCGCCCTGCGTCTGTGCCGGCGCGTGGCAGCTATGGGCCGAGCAGCTACGCTCGGGGGGCCCAGATTTCAAGCTGGGGAAGACGATCCTGCGGGTCGACCCGCGCGCCCTACAGCTGGCGCGGGATGCTTGCGACAAAGACGACGGCGCCACCCACGCGACGGCGAGCGTCGCGCCGCGCGGATTCGCTTCTGCCACCTTTCTCCGCCGTTTCCGCGCGTGCAGGCACCGGCGGCCCGCGCCCCCGAGAAGGCGCGCGGGGCGGGCGGCGCCAGCCAGCCGTGGCGCGCCGCGCAGAGCTGGAGCAGCGGCTCCTGGGGCAGCGATTGGCCGAAGGGCCAGAAGCGCGGGCGCTCGTGGGGCGGCGATTGGAAGAAAAAGGACACGAGGAAGGTACGGACGCCGCCGCGCCCGGCGCATCGCTGAGCGCCGCCCTGGCAGGGCGCGCGCGAGCCCCCGTAGGGGTGGAGCCCCTTCAGCCGTCAGAACGGCTCGCGCGCAAAAGCCTGCCTCCGCCCGCGCCGGGTCGGGGCCGCGACCCGGGCGCGCCCGATAGTTCTACGCTTTGTCGCCAAAAATGGCCCCCTGCGCCGTGCGCAGGACCCCCACTCGCGTGCTGGGACATGCCGCGTGCGCTGTTGCCGCGGAGGCCGCTTCGCTTTCCGCGCCGCGCTGCGAGTGCCCGGCTTGGCCGCGGCCAGCCTGGGCGGGGCGTGCGGGGGAGTTCCGCGGGGCAGCGTGCGTTCAGAGGGCGCTTTTCGCTACGCTTTCGCGCCTTGTCCACGTCCGCGGTTTGCAATCTCGTGCAATGCCTGCCGTGCCGGTGCCGCCCCCGCCGCCCGCATCTGGCGCGCGAAAGCGGGCGGCGCCTGGGGCTGCATGCGTCGTCGCCAAATCTCGCGAGGCGCGCTTTCCCGGCTCTCGGTCGCGCGCGAGCCAGCGGCGCGCGTCAGGCGATGCCGGCGCCGCCAGCGCCACCAGGGCCGCAATTCAGGAGCGATTGGTCTCGGCGTTGCAGCGACAGCGCGTGGCGCGACATCTGCGTCGCGGCCGGCGGCTGTAGCGGCGGCGACGCGGAGAAACTTACCTTTCTGGCAAGGGCGCTGGACGGCGACCCCGCTCTCTGGGGCAACGGCGGCCCGCCGCGGCCTCGGCTTTGCCGCCCACGGCCGCTGAGGCAGTGCGGTGGGCCGCGCAGACCGCCCCCGCCGACGTGGTGGCTTTCCGCGAGGGCGAACTCGCGGCGCTTCGCGAAAGGGATCGGGCTCTCCGGGCCAGTGGCGCCGTGGAAGAATGGTTCCGGGGGGTGGACCCCGCCACGCGGCGCGTCGTACAGCACGTGAACGGGCCTCTCTGCGCAGAGATCGCGGAGCGCATTGCCTTCTGCGACCCAGGCTGCGTGGAATTCTTCAGGACGGGGGCGCCCCTCGTCGGCGAGCTCCCGCGGTCGGGCCACGGCAGCCCAGAGGTGTTCCCTCCCCGTCTGGGCATCGCGGAGCTGCTCGGCAACGCCGAGTCGACAAATCGCGACATTTCCCGTGGCCTCCGCGACGGCGCGCACGGCGACGCCATCCTCCGCAAGACACGGGACGAGGCCGAGCTGGGGCGCATCAGTTGCCCGGTGCCGCTCCGCGACGCGTGCCTGGACGGGGCCGTCATCGCTCCGAGGTTTGCGGTTGAGCAGCTCCGTGAAGACGGGTCCTCGAAACTCCGGTTGGTCGACGACATGACCAAGGCTAGGATTAACGAGGCGACGCGGCCTTAGGAGCGGCTCCACCACGATGCCGTGGACGCGCTTTTCGAAGCAGCTCGCATCTTCCAGGAAGTTGCGGGGCGGGCACCCGCCCTCTGGAAGGCAGACATCGACGCTGCCTTTCGTCGCGTGCCCATTCGCGCTGAGCACCGCCGGTTCGCTTGGTTCGTGTTCAGCGCCGCCGGGCAGGTCTGGGCGGCGCAGCACGCGGCAGCGCCCTTCGGGGCCACGTCGTCGGTGCACAGCTGGGCGCGAGTGGGTGCCTTCATCGCGGAGGCGGCGCGCGTGCTCTTGCGGATCGCCGCGCTGCGATACGTGGATGATTATTTTGGGCCGGATCACCCCGAAGTGGTGGAGCACGCAGCAGCGCAGCTGGCGGAGCTAATTCAGCTGATGCTCGGCCCAGGCGCGGTGGTGCCGGACAAGATCGCCCTTGGGTTTTTTTTTGGTTTTTTCATTTCTTTTTGAATGTATGAGGCTCGTTGGCTTTTGGGTTTTTTTCTATTTTTATTTGTTTTGGTTGTTTACTGTGTGTTGTTCTTGGGTGTTCTTATTTGATCATGTTAGTTGTATTTTTTTTTCTGGTTTTTTTTTGTGTGTTTGTTTGCTTTTTTTGTTTTGGTTTTTTTTTGGGGAGCCTTTATTTTTTCATCTTGTGGGTGTGTTGTCCCTCTGCTTTGTCTTATGGGTCTCTGGTTTTGTTTTGGGGTCCCTCGTCGGTAACCTCGGCCTCGAAATCAAGGCGGGGCGGCCTTGGCGCGACGCGCCGGCCGGCCGGCTGCGCGCATCGCCAGGTGCTGCCACGCGCGTTCTGCGCGCGTCCCGCACCCGCGAAGACCGCCAAGTGGCAGCGTGTCATCGGCGAGGCGCTCGCGACGCGCGCCCTCGCGCCAGGCGGCTCGCGCGTCCCCCCTAATGTGTCGGGGCCTTGCGTTCGCTGTGCAGGCGCATCGTCCAAGCTGGCCGGGGGCTTGGCCTGGGCAGCGTCGCATCTCTTCCGCCGCCTAGGGCGCGCCCTCCTCAGGCGCGGCGCTGCCCCCGCGCGCCCGGGGGGGCGGGGCGCCGCGCTTCGTGCTCGCAGGCCGTTGTACGCGCAATCGCATCGCGGGGCATCGAAGGCCCATGAGCCGTTGATGCTTGCCCTGCAGTGGTGGCGCGAGGTCTTGGCCATGGACTTGTGCCAAGCGAGGCCGTGGGCCGACAAGGCGCGGCCTCGCGCAACTCTCTTCGCGGACGCGTCGGGCCAACCACCGCGCGTGGCCGCGGTGCTCGTCACCGCCACGGGCATCCGTTTCACTTCCATGGTCGTCCCGGATTCCTTGATGGCGTCGTTCCAGCGTCGCCGGGACAACCTGATTCAGGGGCTGGAGCTCCTGTCTATCGCGCTGGGCATGTGCACCTTTGCAGGCATTGCTTTCGCGTGCGACTGCCCGCGCCGGCGGGCAGGTCCGGCCCCTCGTCTTCGCTGCGCTCAGGGGAAGTGCAAGGTTGCGACTTGCATATTTACAGCGACAATACCGGCGCGGAGTCTTGCCTGCGGAAGGGCGCCACGAAATCCTTCGACAACTCGTGCATCGTCCACTCCATGTGGAGGCGCGCGGTGGAGCTCCACGTTGACCTCGCGGTTTTCCGCGTGCCCACGGCTGAGAATCTGGTCGATTTGCCTTCTCGGCGCGCCCGTGCGCGCCGCGCGGTGCTGCGGGCTGGCCGCGGGCGCAGCGTGTCGCAGGGGGGACGACGAACTCCTGCTACGCATCGGCGCGGTGCGCACGCGCCCGTGGCTCGACGAAGAATTCTGGCACGCGGATGCCTGGGGCGCTCTCTCTGTGGCCCGCCTCTTCGGCTAAACCGCGCGCCATGTCGCGCCCGGGTGCCATCGTGTGCGTCGGGGCGTCGCGATACTTAAGTTTGGGCGCGGCAAAGCGTTCGGCGCGCCGCCGCGCTTGTCACCCTAGGGTCCCGCGTTTTGTCGCAAGCGGAGTGCACGCGGCCAGTGCCTCAGGCGCGTCGCTCGCATTGTCAGGCGTGCCGCGCGGCATCATGTCGTTATTCCTTGAATTGTGTTCTTTGCGCCCGACAGCGCCCAGGACGGCCGTCGCCTGGGCTGCTGATTTCCTGGCTGAGAACGGCTTCGTACGAGCCTGCGAGCTCGCCAGTGCAGACGCCGCAGACCTGGAAGGTTGGCCGGTCACCGCGCAGGCCAATGTCGAAGTCCTGCACGAATTATTCAGAGCCGCGAAGATTGCTGCGCGCCGAGGCCCGGCTGCGCGAGGGTTTTGGCGCGCGCGGCCCCCCCCCCCGCCGCGCGTGCGCCTCGCAGGCGCGCCCGTCGCCGTGGGCTCGGCAGTTGGAGGGCGCGCGCCCGCCCGCAGCCGGTCGCCGGCGAGACGCGCGGCGCCGAGCGCCCCGGGGACACCCCCTGGGCCGCCACAGGCGCGCGTCATCGGCCCCGCGCGCTTGCGCATGCCCGCGCGCCGTGGCTCGCGAGGCGCCCGTCCCGAGCGTCCTCGACCAGCTGGGCGCGCCGGTCGCGCTGCCAAGAACGCGCGGGCCCCGGGCGGCGCTCGCCGAGGCCGCTGCTAGCCTCCGCAGTCCGGCGGACGCGGCCCGCTGGCGGGAGGAGGAACGCGTTCGCGCCTTTTATTTTTCCGACGTTATGATTATTATCTTTCCTTTTATTTTTTTTTTATATTTATTCTTTCTTTTGTTTCTTTTATTTTGTTACTTCTTCAATTTTTTTTTTTTGTTTTTTTTTATTTTTTTTCTCACATTTATTTTTCCATTTTTTTTTTTATTTTTGTTTTTTTTTATTTTTATCTTTTTTTTTATATTTTTTTTTTTTATTTTATATTTTTTTTCATTGTTATTCTTTATAATATATTTTTTATCCCTTTTATGTTTTTTTTTTATTTTATTGCTGCAACCATGCGCACGGTCGCTCCCAAGCGTGAGAAGCGGCCTCAAATGCTGGTAGGCCTACTGCATCAGAATGTTGAAATACCCGTGCATGCAGCTCCCGCCAGCCTGCGCGGACCTGGTCGCCTGGAGCGCCCTCTTTCGCTGCGGGGAGACGTACGCAAATTACTGCAGCTACGTTAAGATCGGCTGCCTCCTGACTGGGGTCTGCGTCGCCGTGTTCGACCGCCCCGAGGTCAGGCGTGCGCGCGCCGCCGTCCGGGCGCGTGCCGATTGGACTCCGCGCCCGCGCTTGTTCATCCGTAAGAGCGCGGTCGCCGCGCTGGTCGAGTTGGGCGCGCGCCGCCCCGAGTGGTTCCGCGCGTCGATGCTTTTCCTTTTCGCCTACACGTTCTTGTTGCGTGTTCCCAGCGAGGCGTTGCCGGCCGTGCGCGTGGCCGACGCCGGCGACGCGCCGCCCTTTCAAGCGGCGCTAGTGCTGGGCAAATCGGAGCTCACGCTGCTGCTGCGGCGGCGGAAGAGTCGGCCGCAGGGCAGTCGCCTGTCGCGGAAGTGCTGGTGCTCATCGTGCCGCGCCACGTGCCCCGTGCACACCCTGGGCCCCTGGGTGGCGCGTTGCGAGCTGGGCCGCGGGCTCTTCGGAGGCATCTCGGCGGCTGCTGCGCTGCGGACCCTGCGCGAGATGCTCGCTGCCCTCGGTGTCCAGGGGGCGAGCCTGTTTCGGTTGCATGACCTCCGCAGGGGCCACGCCAAGGACCTGCAGGAGGCTGGCGCGACGCTGGCCGAGATTCTCGCGGCCGGGAAGTGGCGGTCCTGCGCTTTCATGGCGTATCTCGACCGTGACGATCTGGAAAGGGACGCGGTCGTGGAGGCGGGGCCACGCGCCCTCCGCCCGCGCCGCGGCGCGCTGCTCGCGCCAGGCGCACATGCTGGAGTCGGATTCGGACGAGGGTGCCTGCTAGGCGCCGGCGGCCAGCGCCGCCATGTTTCGCTTCTGTGCGTGGGCGGGTGCGCGCGACGGCGCCCGTGCTCTGCCCCCGCGCGTTCGGCAGCGGGTGGGCGCGCGTTGCCGGCCCGTGTCGCTTGCGTGCCGTGTGGCATTGGGTCTGCACGCAGGCGTGGCGCGAGGCCGCCCAAGCGGCGGTGCGTCGGGCCTGGGCCCGTCGCAGCCGCCCGCGGGGGGCAGCCTCGCGCCGCGCCGCCCCCACCGACGGCGGCAGCAGGCGGGGTCGAGGCCCTGCACGCGCGGCTCGATTTGTGGTAGGCCCACGGCGGCAAGTCCGCTCGCAGACGCGGACGTTCACCGTTGTGGGCGGGCACAAATCGGCCACGGTTGCGCGTAGGTCGCGCGCGCGGCAGTGCGACGCGACCGCGGCCTCGCTGCGCAGGCGCGGGCAATCGCGCCGTCGCGCGCCAGGATTGCGCGTCGCGGGGGGGGGGGGTCGCTGCCCCGCGGCGCGTGCGCTTCGCAGGTGATTTGCTAGCGCCGGGGTTGCGTCGCCGCGGGGGGGGGTCGCTGCCCCCGCGGCGCGTGCGCTTCGCAGGCGAGTTGCATTTGGAGGAGGCGCCGCGCGCGCGCCCCGCGCGCGCGCGCGGCGGGTGCCTCCCTGGCGCGCGTTCTTTCTCCCACCCTCCGCCCTGTCTGCTGCGCGCAGGCGTGGCGCGAGGCCGCCCAAGCGGCGGTGCGTCGGGCCTGGGCCCGTCGCAGCCGCCCGCGGGGGGCAGCCTCGCGCCGCGCCGCTCCCACCGACGGCGGCAGCAGGCGGGGTCGAGGCCCTGCGCGCGCGGCTCGATTTGTGGACGCTTCGCGTATCCCCACCAGCCCATCCAGACACGATGTCCAGGGGAGTCAAGGTGATAGGGGAAGTACGGGGGCACGCAGAAGAACAAGGGGAAACCATTCGATGCCCCAAGAGGGGGAGGATGGTGGAGGAGAGGGAGGAGGATGAGAAGTAGGAGGAGTGAGAAGAGCATCCTCGGATTTCTCTTGGGATTTATTGGAGGCCTCTGGGGAACATCTTGGGTGCCTCGGGGATCCTCTTGAAGCCTCTCGGGGCCCTTTGCGGGCCTCTTGGAGGTATCGTGGGCGCCTCGTGAGGCCGTCTGGGCGCTTCTTAGGGCCATCTTGGGGCGCTCTTGGGATCCTGGGGAGCGCTCTTGGGGCCATCTGGGAGAAGATCGATCACGTGAGAAAGGTTCCTTTACTGACCCCCCCCCTTGGGATCCCCAGAAGTCGCCTCTTGGGGCGCTCTTGGGCGCTCGTGGGGCCGTCTTGGGGCTCTCCGGGTCTCTCTCGGGGCCCTCTTGGGCCATATTGGAGCCATCTTGAGGCCCAGGGTGGCTGCTGGACGCTAACAATGGAGACAGCAAACCATCAGGTTTTTCCATAGGTTTGGGAAGGATTCTGGCTTCTGCGAGGCCTCCTTGAAGATGTCGAGGCCTCTTGGAGCCGTATTGGAACGTCCTTGGGGCCTCTTGGAGCATCTATGGAGCCAGCTTGAGGCGTCTTGGGCTGTCTTGACCCAACTTGGAGGTCATCTTGGGTTCCCTGAGGCCCTCTTGGAGCCATCTTGGGCGAACGCGTACCCCCCGAGGGGCGTCTCGCCCAGGTCCAAGGGAGGGGGGGGGGGGCATGGGGGAGGGGTAAACCACTCCCCGAAGGGACAGAAGGGGGTTTGAAGAGGAAGCTCTTTAGACCACCTACGCCCAGAAGGCTAGTGGGTTTGGCGAGGGCAGCACGGCGTGATATGGAGGATGTAGGGGAAGGGGAAAATCGTAATCGCTTTTCAGCGCTGTTACTTCGCAAATGCAGGGTGGGCGGATCCAGGCAGTCAACAGTACTCGTGCTGGCGGCGCAGGCGTCCTGGACGACGGTGATGCATGGCTGGTCTTTGATGGTGGCCTGCAGGGCAATCGGGGGCCCATCCTTATCCAGTTCCAGACCCGCGACGGGAAGGCCCTGAAGAAGTCCTACAAGACCTGCCACCTCCATTATTCTGAATCTGCCATGGAGTCAAGGTACGCGCGCCTGAAGGGCGGGCACGTGCTGCAGCAATTGGAGACGGTCTACGCGGTGAGCTCTGACGAATATCAGCCTGCCAAGAAGAAGCGCAAACACTTCGACCAGTGCACGAATGCTGGCACCATGATTGGCCCAGTAGGCCCCCCGTCACATGAGTCTCAGTGGCTGCTGAAGTACAGTGACAAGAAAGATCTCTACGGCCCCATGCGCGTTGCCACAGGCGGAGCCCAGGAGATCCCAGACGCCGGGGCCCCAGCCAAGAAGCGGCGCCTGGACGCAGACTACGAGCCCTCCAGCTGGCGCACGATGATCGATACGATCTCGTCGGAGTTCATTCATTCTTATCCTGAGGCTTTCGCCGATGCGCCTGCCCCGTCCTGTTTGCCTCCTGTTCCTCCTTCTCCTCCTCCTCATCCTCCTCCTTCTTCTCTTCCTCTTCCACCTCCTTTTCCTCGTCGTCCTTCTCCTTCTCCTTCTCCTCGTCCTTCTACCCCTGCCCCTTCTCATGTTCCTCCTCGTCATCATATTTGTATTCGCAATCCTCATTATCCTTGTCCTCCTCCTCACTCTCCTCATCCTCCGCTTCCCCCCCCTCGCCCTCCTGCTTGCCCTCGAATGGGGGGGGGCGCGCCTTCGGGCTGCCGGCGGCAGCTGGGGGGGCGCAAGGGGCCTGGCGATTGGGCCGGCGCCCGAAGGTCAAGCTAGGAGGGAGGGAAGATGGGATCGGTGAAGGGATGATGGGATGATACAGGAGATGATGAAAATAATTATCCCAGTGCGACCCTACCTAGGAGTTGGAGCCCCTAGGAAAACAGCATTAGCAGTAACGGTAAAGCTAAGCTAAAGCTCAGCTGAAGCTAAAATAAAACTAAGCTAAAGCTAAGCTAAAGCGAAGCTAAATCTAAGCTAAAGCTAAGCTAGAGCTAAGCTAAAGCTAAGCTACAGCTAAGCTGAAGCTAAGTTGCAGCTAAGCTACAGCTAAGCTACAGCTAAGCTAAAGCTAAGTTTACGCTAAGCTAAATCTAAGCTAAAGCTGAACTGAAGCTAGGCTAAAGCTAAGCTACAGCTAAGCGAATTCTAAGCTAAAGCTAAGCTAACGCTAAGCTGTAGCTAAGCGAAATTTAAGATAAAGCTAAGTTGCAGCTCTGCTAACGTTAAGCCAGCGCTAAGCTAAAGCTGAGCTAAAGCTAATCTAAAGCTAAGCTAAATCTAAGCTAAAACTAAAGCTAATGCTAAAGCTAATGCTAAAGCTAAAGCTAAGGGGACGTAACTGGGGGAACCGCGGGGCGGACGCTGGGGGAACCGCCCGGGGCGCTTTCCACTGCCCGGCCCCTTTAAGCCCAGAGAGTAAGAACCCTTCTAGATGGAGCCTAGGGAAAAAAATGCCAATTCACTTCTGTGCAACGCACTGGCGGACCCTTGTAAAGCGGTTATTGACATGACCCCGGTGAGTCCAGAATGGGCAGTGTCTTGCATTGAGGCTGGCACACCGTACATGGCCATGTGCTATACCGAAGCCCACGCCACTTTGCTCAACCAGTGCTTGTCACACCGCATATTCCAGAAATTCACTGACGAGTCCGACAGCATGTTCGTCCCCAGAGCTGCCAAGCTCGTGTCCGGCGACAGCAACAATGGTGATAAGGATGGGCCCGAGGATGAGGAGGAGGTTGGCAACAACGGAGAGGAAGATGACGATGGCGAAGACGTCGAGCCCCCGGCGGTGCTCAAGAGGAGGCCGGCCGCAGCCAAACCCACGGGCACGAAGAGTGGCGCTCGCCAGTCCCTCTTGAACCGTCTGCAGGAGCTCGGCGGCGGGGCATCCGACGAGGACGGAGATGAGGAGGATGAGTGAGCCCCGGGTCTGACACTCTAGGTGCGATGCGATCACGACGCCAATGCCTAGCAATAAAACTCATACCGCAAAAGCATAGATACATGTCAGATCATGATTTGAGGTTTGATGTTATTGCGATGGCGGTGGCTGAGTTGTCGCGCGAACTCTCGGACCAGGGATGCGTTTAAACTTCGCTGTGGCGCTGGTGGCGCACGCGCTTCTTGCTGCCAGTGGGGAAGGAATCGACAGCCACTTGCGTGGCCATGTCAGGCTTGTCTGCAGTTTGACACTCGGCGCTCCGCCGTAGCGTTGGCCTGGTGTTGGCCAGGGACTAGCTGTTTAACAACGTTTGGCGGTCGAGTTTTGAGCTTGGGCGCCCCGCCCGTGTTGTGCTGGCGCTGCTTTTTTGCCAGTCGTCTCGGTCGCACTCCTCGCGACATAGCAAATGTAGGTATGTTCAAGTGGATGCGCCATTGGATTGTGATCTCGTGGTGAAGGGGCGCGAGGAAGACGATGATAATGAGGAGGAAAGCAGGAGGCAGGATGCCGAGGGCAAGTGCGATGGTAGGAGTGAGGGGGGGAGTGAGGAGTGAGCCCCTGGTCTGACACTCTAGGTAGGATGCGATGACGTGTTTATCAGGCCCCTGCGGTCTCTGGTCGACGCCACCGCCTAGCAATAGAACTCATACCGCACAGGCATAGAGACATGTCAGGTCACGATGTGAGGTTTGATGTTATTGCGATGGCGGCGGCTGAGTTGTCGCGCGAACTCTCGGACCAGGGGTGCGTTTAGAGCTCGCCTTGGCACTGGCGGCGCACGCGCTTCTTGCTGCCAGCTCGACGATCCGTGCTCGGCCGTGGCCCAAGCGTTGGCCTGGCGTTGGCCAGGGACTAGCTGTTTAACAACGTCTGGCTGTCGAGCGTCGAGGCCCCGGCGCCCCGTGCTGTGCTGGCGCCGTTTTTTTTCAAGATCGTCTTGGTCGCACTCCCCAAGACATATCAACGTAGGAGTGTTAAAATGTACGCACGGTTGGATTGCAACCCCGTGGTGAAGGGGCGCAAGGAGAATGATGATAACGAGGGGGAGGAGGAGGCAGGAGGCAGGAGGACGAGGGCAAGTATGGTGGTAGGAGGGAGGAGGAGGGCGATGAGGTCTGGACTGAATGAGGACAAGGGAGGACCGCCCATCGGTGCTTGGCCGAGAGAAAGGAAGGAATGAGAAAGGAAGGAGAGAAGGAAGGAAAGGGGAAGGCGGCGCCGCCTGCCAGGCAGCGGCGCAGGCCAGCAGCAGCGGGCGGCCTGGGGCTCGCCCAGCCACCCCTCTTGTCCAGCCTCCTTGATCCAGTGGCCTGCGTAGGCCTCTCGAGTTCTTGGGGCCCCTCTTCGGGCCTTCTTGGGGCCCTCTTCTTCCCTCTTGGAGCCCTCCTGGGCCGTCTTGAGGTCGTCTTGGGAGCTTTTTTCTTGTCTTGTTTTTTCTTGATTGCTTTTATTTTTCTTTCTTCTCTTTTTTTCTTTTTTGATTTTTCTTTTTTTTTTTTTTTTTTCGTTGTTTTTTTTTTTTTTTTTTTTTTTGTTTCTTTTTTTTTTTTTTTTTTTTTGTTGTTTTTTTTATTTTTGTTTTTTGGTTTTCTTTTTTTTTTGGTGTTTTTATCTCTTCTGTTGTCTTTCTTTTTTTTTCCTTTTAGTCGTTGGGCTCTCTTGAGCTGCAGGGAGCTCGAAACTACAAGCCTGCGGATCCCCTTTGGAAAAAAAAAAGGTTTTCTTGGGGCCCTCTTCGGCCATCTTGGAAGCTTCGTGGGCCGCCTCGGGGCCGCATTGGGCAATTCGGGGGCCACCTGAGGCTGTTGCGGAGGCCTCTTGGCTGATGTTGGCGGCCTTGGAGGCTTGCCTGGGCATCTTGGACACATTGGACAACGCCAGAGGCGTCGGAATACCCAATGAGCTTCATGGCGAGGGGGGAGTGCATGGCCAGAAAGCAATCCAACACGCCTCAACGTCCCAGGGGGCTCGGTCCAACGTGGAACCCAAACAGTAATACCTTAATGCAGGATGTGGTCCAGGAGGTGTATCTTGGTGCGCTCCACGTCGTGAAGGCTACGTGGTTCGAGCTGTGAGGTATGATGCGCATGCTGTTTGGCGTGAGTTAGGTGCTGCGACATATGCGGTGTAAGCGACGATGCTCAAGATGCATGACGTAAGTCAACCGACCCTGGGCCCTGTCTGGCGCCTCGCTGGCGAGACCCCTGGGGGCCCACCCAACAACTTAGGAGCGAAACAAACCCCGAACGGTGAAAGTAGCTCTAAACATCCAAGTTCCTCAACGAACTATCCTTTCACATCCTGCTGCTCATCATCCTCCCTCTCCTTCTCCACCTCCACATGCCCCCCCGCCCCTCCCCCATCGCTCTGATGTAAAGTAAGTCTTCACCCTCATCATCTGCACCTCGCCGCTCCCGGGACTTGTTGGAAGAGATAGGAGAAGAGTGTTGTTGTTCGGGAGAGCTCAGAACATATCCCCTGGTCACAAACGGCACCACACAGCCGTAGCTGGTTGGGCTCAAAGTCTTGCTGGAGCCTCACCTGGGCACTCCGCCAGGCACTCACCTGGGCACTCCGCCATGCCGCCCACGGCGTCTAAGTTCAAGAGGCCAGCTGCCGCTCCTCGGACTCAGAAGACCATCAAGAAGACGGTGCCCCAGGCTGGTTCGTCATCATCGGTGCGACCCCTGACTGTCGGCAGCGTCTGCACCGGGCGGGCTGCAGAGGCCCAGGCGCTGCGCAACTTACAGGAGCCGTTCACGCACCTCTTTGGCTGTGACAAGGCCAAGGCGTCCAGGCTCTTCTGCGAGAGCAACTTTGACATCGGCATGTGGTTCGATGACATCTACTCCCGGGAGTTCCGCACGACTGCCCCGGCCTGTGACATTTTCTCAGCTGGCTTCCCTTGCCAGCCCTATTCAATGGAGGGGCGTCATCAGGGGTCCAACGACGAGCGCGCAGACGTGCTCGGTGAGATCCTCGCGTATGTCAAGAAGAACGGGCCGAAAGTGGCCATGCTTGAAAACGTTGCCGCCTTCATGAAGAATGAATCGTTTTCGGACGTTCGTGACATGTTGTTCCGTGTTCTCAAGAATGCCGGCTACAAGGTCCATCACAAAATTCTGAACAGCAAGAACTATGGAGTTTGTCAGTCCAGGTCCCCCGTATATTTTGCATGTGTACGCAATGATGTACCTGGCTCTTTCGAGTGGCCAGACGAGGTCAAGATGCCGCCTATATCTACTTTCCTTGACAGCGGGGTGGAGCTCAAAGTATGCAAGTCGGCAGGGAAACAAATCCGGGCCTGCATCGAGGAGATCTGCAATGACCCGGACGGCCCGGACATCACTAGAACGCACGTCATCGTGGACGCCGCCTCCGGCCGCACGAACAGCTACAGGATTGGAGAGTGCCCGACCATCGCAGCGTCTCACGCCAGCAGCGCACGCTCATACTTCAATGTGAAGCAGATGAGGTTCCTTTCGATTTCGTCGACCATCCGGTTGCAGGGTTCGAGTGATAAAGAATTTGATTTTTCGATGCTCAGCCGCACCCAGAAAGGTGTCTTGGCTGGCAATGCAATGACTATCACTGGTGCAAGCCATTTTGAAGAATGTGATTTCTCTGCTTCGCAGTGCCAGGCGCTAAGGGCGCAAGATATGATTGGGATATTGAAGGAGGTGGGATGATGATATCACATCATGGGGGCGGGAGGGCATGAGCAAGCATGCGTGCGCATCTCTCGACATTGCTGCTTTTAGGGGTAGTTGCACGTACATCGGCAGGATGAGGATGAGGATAAGGATGAGGATGAGGACAAGGAGGATGGGGACAGTTTCAGCTTCCATAAGCGACTTTCCAGAGCCATGGGTGGACGGCTGTAGAAATATTCCGCGCCCCCTTCCTCCTCCTGCTCCTTCTCCTCGAGGCGGACCAAGGGGGCGCTGGGGCCGCCGGGGGGGGGGCGCCGAGGGGGGGCGCCGGCTGCCATTGCTGCCTCCGTCTTCGTCGAGGTCAGCGAGATTGGTTCAATTTGGGTTCAATCGGTGAGATTTATCAGTGGGATATCACTCTCATTGGTGGGGTATCGACTCAATTTGGCGAATTCGCGAATTTATTGGGTTTTGTCAATTGGGCGCTTTCCATATCGAACTTTGGATTATTGGATCGTACTTACACTTTCGGCCATGCCGACTTTGCAGATTGGAGAAACTATGCAAAAGCTCTTGTCTTTAGATATTGATAAGCAGAAAAGACTGAGGGACGACGCTCGGATGGCAGACGAAGATAAGGAAAATCAGCAAGAGGCCTCGAAAGCTATGAGAACACTGGTGGCCAAGGGTTCTTTTAAGGGTACGGGCCTGGGAGAGAATGGTTCAATATCTTCAGGGGCTGCCCCAACAGCCACAGGGGCTGACGGTTTTTTGGTGCAACTCGAGTCGCTCCTCGATAAAAAGATCGCTCCCATCAAGGACCGTATCGACTCATTACAACTTGACGTTCTGGGAACTCAAAAGGCCTTGGCCCAGGAATTCTCAGTAGCCGTCACCCTGATCAACGACCACGAAGTAAAGCTTGCCAACCTTGAGGCAGGTGAGACTGAGGTGCAGAAAGCCTTCAACGAGAGGATTCTGGCGGTCGAACTGGAGCAGAAGTCTCTGCGCGCAGAAATGGCAGCCAAACAACTGGAAAGCCAGTCTAGTCAGGGCCCCTCTAGGAAAAAGGGTCCGCCTTGGGCCAGCACCCCAAGAGCAGATAGAGATATCTTTATTCTCACTAACTTGGGCTGGAATCTCAAAAAGCAGGAGGCTCTGGAAAAGGCGCGGGCGATCCTGCGCAAAGCAGACGTTCCCCAGCCCACGCATATTGTTGCTCCTTTTGGATATGGGAGCTGCGTTGAGATCAAATGGAGCTCGGTTACAGTGGGACTTCAAGCGGCAGCTACGATCCGTGATCTCAAGATTCCTGGGTACTTAGAAAATGTGATCTGGTGTGGACAAATCAGTACTAAGGAGGAGCGGGGCCCAGCAAAATTGTTCAAGACAGTTTCAAGTGCACTGGAAAAGGCAATGGGAGATCGCTCAGACAGTTA
>CAUYUJ010015062.1:270930-357460 GCA_963575745.1 Prorocentrum cordatum
CTCTCTCTCTCTCTCTCTCTCTCTCTCTCTCTCTCTCTCTCTCTCTCTCTCTCTCTCTCTCTCTCTCTCTCTCTCTCTCTCTCTCTCTCTTCTCTCTCTCTCTCTCTCTCTCTCTCTCTCTCTCTCTCTCTCTCTCTCTCTCTCTCTCGTCACGGGCTCGTGAGATCAGCCAGGGTGGCTCCCCCTTGGGGCTCCCAAATGATGCCCCTGGCAGCGTTTTGTGACCATGAGGCTCTCAAGAGATACATGTTGGGGAGGCCAAACGGCAATTCTAGCTGAGGCGTCCCACCAAAATCGGCGCGAACGGGCTCGTGAGATCAGCCAGGGTGGCTCCCCCTTGGGGCTCCCAAATGATGCCCCTGGCAGCGTTTTGTGACCATGAGGCTCTCAAGAGATACATGTTGGGGGCGCCAAACGGCAATTCTAGCTGAGACGTCCCACCAAAATCGGCGCGAACGGGCTCGTGAGATCAGCCAGGGTGGCTCCCCCTTGGGGCTCCCAAATGATGCCCCTGGCAGCGTTTTGTGACCATGAGGCTCTCAAGAGATACATGTTGGGGGCGCCAAACGGCAATTCTAGCTGAGACGTCCCACCAAAATCGGCGCGAACGGGCTCGTGAGATCAGCCAGGGTGGCTCCCCCTTGGGGCTCCCAAATGATGCCCCTGGCAGCGTTTTGCGACCATGAGGCTCTCAAGAGATACATGTTGGGGGCGCCAAACGGCAATTCTAGCTGAGACGTCCCACCAAAATCGGCGCGAACGGGCTCGTGAGATCAGCCAGGGTGGCTCCCCCTTGGGGCTCCCAAATGATGCCCCTGGCAGCGTTTTGTGACCATGAGGCTCTCAAGAGATACATGTTGGGGGCGCCAAACGGCAATTCTAGCTGAGACGTCCCACCAAAATCGGCGCGAACGGGCTCGTGAGATCAGCCAGGGTGGCTCCCCCTTGGGGCTCCCAAATGATGCCCCTGGCAGCGTTTTGTGATCATGAGAGAGTGTGAGTGTGAGCTTAACTTATCTTATCTTGAAATCTCTTCTTATCATATCTGGTGCTATCTTATCTTATCTTGTAGTATCTTATCTTGTCTTGTCTTATCTGGTTATTATCATTGGGAGGAGGGAGGCGCGAGCGGGAGGAAGGAGGAAGGAGGAGCAGTGGGAGGCGTCAGAGTAATAACAAGAACCCCAATCCTTAGGATATGGGGAAATATCCCCACCAGCCCATCCAGAAACGGTGTCCAGGCGAGCTGAGGTGATCAGGAAACGCGGGGGCAAAGAGGGGGGACGGCCGAACCGTGCGAAAGAGGGAGGATGTGGAGAGGGAGGAGGCTGGATGGATGGATGAGAAAGTGGGGAGAAGGAATCTGAATAGGATGATGCTGATGATGATGATGCTGTTGATCATGCCGATGCTGATGGTGATGCTGCTGATGATGATGATGATGATGATGGTGATGCTGATCATGCTGGTGATGATGATGATGATGATGCTGGTGCTGATGAGGATGAGGATGAGGATAAGGATGGGGATGTTGATGATGATGATGGTGATGATGATGCTGATGATGATGATGATGATGATGATGATGAGGAGGAGGAGGAGGAGGAGGAGGAGGAGGACGGAGGAACAGTAGGAGGAGGAGGGCAAGCAAAAGGCCGGAGGTCTCTTGGATACCTCTCGGAGCCTCTTGGGATATCTCTTGGGCGCTTTTTGATGGCCTCTTGGCTCATCTTGGGGGTCTCTTGGCGGTCCTGGTGGGCTCTTGGGCGTCTTGAGTGCCTCGGGGGGGCCTTGGGGGGCCTCTTGCGGCCGCTTGGGGTCCTTTTGGGGGCCTCCTGGGGGCCTCTTGGGGGCCCCTTGGGGCCATCCTGGGGCCATCTTGGGGCCTCTTGTGGTCTCCTGGGCGCTTCTTGGGGCCATCTTGGAGGAGATCGATCACAGAAGAGGTGGGGCTATTTTAGCGTTGCCACCCCAAGAGGCCAAAATGGGGCCAACACCGTAGTAAAACCAATGGTTTTGGCTTGCTCGTCGAGGCTGTTTTGGACGCCCTGACCGCTCGCGGACCCCCCCGCCCAGATCCAGGGGAGGGGGTAGTAGGGGGGAGGGGAAAAAGGGGGGTGGAAGAGGAACCTCCCAAAACCACCTACGCTTAGAAGGCTGGTGGGATTGTTTCGTTTAGTTCCCACTTGCACTGCTGTTCTTTGCACTGTATTGCGTTGCGTCGCTTTGCCTTGAAATGGAAATGGTATGCGTTTCGCGGTCTTGCAAAGCACTGCGTTGATTTGACACAGAGACAACCTCTTATTCGGGTCGCGAAAGGTCCGTTCAGCCCAGGGGGAGCATTTTGCAGGCTCCGAGCAGGTCCCAGCCCTACGGGGCGAAGAAGAGGGCAGACAAGGTCAGCACCCACGCCGCGTTCTCCCCCTCCCAGGGTGCACGATCGTGCGCGTGGGGATACGCTGCGCGCAGGGCCGCTGTGCAGCTGTGATCTCAGCCTGGCCGCCGGTTCCTCCTGATCTCCAGACGCACAGCGGGTTTCAGTCGGCTGGGATTTCGGTTTCGATGTCTTCGGCCAGCGGCTCCAGCTGCAACCGCTGTCGCTGCGGCGACTGCCTGTCCTGTTGGTGCTAGCTGTGCTACACCCCGTGGACTTCTGCTGTCCTTGTGGTTCCTTCTGGTCCTCAACTTATGGCGACGTGCACGTGTCTTGGCGTCGTCGGGCAGGATTACCTGAATGGACGCCTGCTGACTCCATCACAATTGCTGTTTTTCGGAATGCTCCCTGTTCGCAAAAAGGGGTAGAACCAACACCAGGGCGTGCCGCCTTTGAGGCTTGATCGAACTATGTTGGGCCAGCTCAGCAACTGACGGTCACTCTCGTCTGAGCTGGCGACCTCGTCGAGATTATCGAGCCGAGCAGGAGTAGGAGGGGGATATAGTCTCCTTGTTTGTTCTCTTCCGTTCCTCGAGACTCCAGCTTACCCCACTTGGTTTGAGGTGGAAGCCCAAATCTCCCCACTCATTAGCTCACTACCAGTCTCCAACCCCAACAGAGACATAGAAAGTCGGGTTGTACTCAAGGTCCACATTGTTCCAGCCCCTTTGAGGGCTAGGGAGGAGGCTTAGGAGCGACTCGGCAGGGATTGCTTGGGCAGGAGACTTGGTAGGTGCAGCCAGCATTTTGGATTCTGACTGCTCTTTCTGTTGACCTGGTCCATACTGGCCATGACGATAGGTGTGCCAGGAAGCCCTTCCTCCTGTCGGATCCTGGCTGCGAGGTCAGGGGCAGGACGTGCGAGAGGAGGCAGGAGAGGACGGGGAAGAGGCGGAGGGGCGGGGGGAGAGGGAGGCGAGCGAGGAGGGGAGCCCGGAGGGGAGGCGAGCGGGGAGGAGGGGAGCCGCGGTTGGAGGTCCATGCTGAGATAGTGCGCGTGCTCATGTTCCAGCTCATGCGGGCGGTCGAGTTTTGCCACCGGCACGACGTGATTCACCGGGAGTCCTGGGAGAGGGGGAGCCAGAGGAGGAGCAGGAGCGTCAGGAGCATCAGAGAGCGGCCGGATTGTGTAGGCTTTTTCGGTCAACGGGAAGGATCACGAGCACCCACCCCTACACATTTGCAATTGTGTTTTCGGTAAGGGGGGAAGTGATGGAGCGGTGTGGGAAAGGAAGCAATCGAGCATGTTGTGCTGTCTTGGGGTCTTACTGGCCTCCTCTGCACGATGGAGATGTGTGAGCTGAGTGCATCCGCTGATGGGCCTTGCTTCAGGCTCAGCCGACCGCATGCTCGGCCTCGCGGCACCGGGCCTCCACTCGGTGCTGCCTCGCTCCAGCGCTCGCACGCCAGTGGAACTCAGGGGCGCCCCTGCCTGCGGGCGGAGTGTCATTTCCAGCGGGCAGCCCACTCGCGCCCGGAGGGGCTGGTGGGATGCCACGACCGCGAGCCCCAACGGAGGCGCCAGCGCGACGGGCTCGCCCAGCCGAGCCGGCACTCCGCAGGTCTTCCTGAAACCTGCAATATTCTGGAGGCTCTCTGCTGCTTTGGCCCCCCCTCCCCCTCCTCCTCCTCCTCCTCGCTTCCTCTCCCTCTGTGCCTCTGCTTCGAGACTGCGAACCCTTTCGGTGCACTTGGCGATCTCTGGCGCCACGATGCTGCTACGCATAGTGTCCACGCGCGCTTGGACCCTTGTGTCCACGCGCTTCGCCTGGCAGTGGAGCCGCGACGCGGGCGGACCGCTCACCTGGCGGGGGATCAATGTTACACGAAGCTGCTAACATCGAAGACATGCCGTGCTACAACCTCACATGGCCCGCAGTTTGCTTCCCGATCACCTGGACGTGCGCTTCAAGGTCGCGATTCGTGGCTCCACCAGGCCGAAATGATTATTTTCCCCTGTTGGGCCATCCGCCCACTGCGGACGTCGGGAGCGCAGAAAGATGGTGCGCGTGCTGACCCCCCGCGTCCGAGGCGGTGCGGTTGCCGTTCTGCGTGTGGCCAGCCAGCAGGCGAGTGGCCCACCTTCGACCTCACTATACCTCGGGTGCCCCTGCACGGCAGACAAACACGCCCAACATTCCCCCAGGGCGCCCCCCTCCCCCAAACTGGCCCCGGGAGACCCGCTAGAGGTGGCCCCGGATGCCCAGCACTCCTCACCGCCCAGGAGGCGTCCTTGTCAGCCCTTCCTATGCGGGGTTTGTGATACAGTCGGGGCCCTGAAGAAGGAACCCTGATTGTTTCCTTGATGTTTCTTGGTGTTCCTTGGGTGTTCCTTGATGCTCCTGATTGTTCCGCTGGGGAGGGGCTCGGTGTTCCTTGATTGTTTCACAGCTTGCCTCAGGATTTCCGTAGGTTTTCGATACGAAGTCGAAGTTCAACTTGTGCAAGATAGGAGCCTCGTTCCTTGTTTAGGACTCCTTAGGTCAACGCCCCCACTGTAAGGGGGCCCACGTTGGGGAGGCGCGCGCCGAGCGCTGCCGCCCTCGGCCCCAGCCCAGGGGTGCGTGCAGACCAGCCCGCCCAGGGCGAGCACCTCCGCGGCCACGGTGGGCCCGCCAGGAGGCCCCACAATGCCAGGCATGCCAGCACGCCTCGATCTTTGATCCGCGATGCCCTTCTTCCTCCCGCTCCCCCTCTCTGTCCCCCCCTCCTTCTCTTCCTCTCTGCCCCTCTCTCTGTCCCCCTCTCCGTCCCCCTCTCTTCCTCCCTGTCCCCCTCTCTGTCCCCCTTTCTGTCCCTCTCCTCGTCCTCCTGGCCCCGTCCGTCTTCCTCCCCCCCGCCGCCGCCGCTCTTCACGCTTCAGGGATCCTCCGGGAAAGCGACGAGAGTGCGCGCGCGGTGCGCCTGCCCTTTCGCAGCGGCGCCTTCAACATTGTGGCCTCCTGGAGGCGCGCTCGGCGCTCCGTGTCCACTCAAAGTCGACCCATGACGAGCGGGCCCTCTCGATTTTGGGGTCGACAGTTTAGGAGGCCCACGCACCGAAGCATCACGACCTCCCCCCTAGCAACCCGGAGCCCAGAGCAGGGTGATATCCGATGCGAGCAGGGAGATCGTGCATGCTCTTGCAGGGCACAGGGCAGCAAGCGAGGACAGCTTCGAGATGCTTGGAGTCCGGCTTGACAGAAAGCTGCTAATGCACGATGCAATCGTGGACTGCGCGGGGGCCGCCCGTTGGCGCGTGTATAGTCGGCGTCACCCCACTATACTGATACTATATGTGCGTCGCCTTCCCCAGGGGCGACGCGCGCACCGATAAATCTCATAGTATATGTGTCGTGGTGGGCGCTTTCTGGCCACACACCCCGGGAGAACGGTACACTACAAGATGGGCATACTATATGTTTGGGTCGGACGCGCGCCTCCAGTGAGGACATAAAGTACTGGTATGTCCTTGTGCCTCCCGTATAGCATTCTTCGTGGTCGGCGTCTCCACCCCCCCAGGAGGCCCCCGCGCCCTCCCGGGGAACACCGGGGCCTGCGCCTGCGGCCTTCATCATCCCGGGATGCCCAGGGCTTCGTGCTGCGCCGACGGGCGACGTCTCCAGACTCGGCCAACGCCCAAAAGGGGCGAATCGAAGCGCGTGCTTCTAGCTCGCGTACCCTCTGGGTTTCTTGACAAGCGTGGGGGGGTACCCCCCCGACGGGGGTCAGCCTCGCCTCGTCGTCGCGCCACGACGGAGGTCGGAGCGTTTTCGGCGCGCGGTGGCAGCCCACGACGGGGGTCGATGTGGTGCCGTCGGCGTGGGTGACGCCCCCCCACGCTTTTTAAGGAACTCGGAGTGTGCAGCACAGTCGTGTAGCGCTTTGGAGCAGGGCCTCGCGCTTCCAAAGTAATCGTGCTCCCGCCCACATGCATCGTATCCGGAGTGGTAGCCAATAGGACATCAAGCCGGAGAACTTGCTCATCAATCCAGGCGACAATGGGCTCAGGCTCTGCGACTTCGGCTTCGCACGCACGGTCGCTTTGGGGGAAGGGAGGTCAGTTCTTGCCTCCTGCTGCTGCTGCTGCTGCACCCTGGCTGCTGATTAGGCGTTGGGCGCATGTATACACATTCACTTGTGTGCGTGCGGATATGTGTGTATGTGAGTGTTTATACAACTACGTTTGCAAGGGTTGGCATATGATTAGATTCGCGAGGCTTACGCCACTCCGTCGACTCCCAGAAGAGGATACGTGCGGCTTCTGATGTCGGGCGCGTTGTTTGCCACTTCCCGTCGTGCTGCCTGCGTGTAGTTGTTGCTGATTCGTCCTCATTCGTCCGCGTCTGTTCCGCAAAGCTTCTTGGAGGCCTTTTTGGATGCCTAGGTGTCAGCCTCTTGAAGTTTTTTTTTTCCAGAGCTCCTGGAGGCTTTTGGGTGGCCCTCTGGGGCTTCTTGGGGGCCTCGTGGGGGCAGGCCGGGGGTCTTGGGGGCCATCTTCTGGGGAGGGCTCCCCGGGCCCCCGCGGGCCCTCCCCCTCTCAGGGTCCCTGTCGGGGACTCTCTCGGGGCCGTGCTCGGGTTTCTCTTGCCTCTCCTGGGGGCCTCTTGGATCTCCTGGCCGCTTTCGGGGCCTCTTGGGCAGCCTTGAGCCAGTTCGGAGCGTGAATTACCTACCCCGCTTTCGCTTCCAGGCAAAACCAAGTCATACCACGCGCCTCCTGGTCAAGCGGCCTGACCAGTACAGGCCGTAGTTTGGCATCGTTTGGTATCTCTTGGAAGCGAGGGTGGTCAAAAGCGAGGTAGGTTTGTTTTCCCCCTAAGTCCGGGGGCCCCACCCCGGGCCGTCTTGAGCTTGCAGACGCCGGAGAGCCGAGAGCGCGAACATCATACGAAGCCAGCTGGAAATCAGTGTGCTTTGCCTCCTGAGCCCCTCTGGAGGGCCCTCTTGGGGCCCTCTTTACGCGTCTTGGGAAACCATCTCTCGGGGTCTTTGGCGGCCACGGAGGGTGGATTTTGAGTCTCCAAGGGCCCCAGAAGATCGTTGATGAGCCGGGCCCCCGCCCCTCTGATGCGCTTTTGGACCCCAGGGGAGGGGGCAAGGGCGAGGCGTGTCAGCCAGTCACCTCACACGGATTTTCAACCCAGGCAAGCGGGGGTCGTTGGATATCACAAGCACAAAGTGCCAAAAACCACCGAAGCAGGAGCACAACGGCTGCTTATCAGCTGAGATGCGCTACCTGCGATGTGCCAATGCTAGTACCACCTATTTGCTAGCACCTGTTGAAGTAAATGACATATGACGTGCTGACCGCTATACTACCACCATTGCGACGAGGGCACCTGTATTGCATATGTACATATGTACTTTATTCGGGCATCATTCTTGCAACGAGGGCACCAGTATCACTAGTACAATGCTACACTTGCTACTGGGACTCCTACTACCACCCCTACTGCTGTCAGTCGTAGTGCTACTGCTGCTGCGATGGTCACCACCACACTTACCACTGGAGATGTGGAAAACGAGGGGATCGAGCGGGAGAGAGCGATAGATGGAGGGGGAGAGGACGGGGATGATGAGGAGGAGACGGAGAGGGCAGCAAACGGAAGCGGCAATCAGAAAAGGCAGAGGGCGGATGGTACGATAAAGGGAGCCGGCGGAGAACGAGGAGAGGGCCAGGGGAGGGGTCCATACTTTGAAGGGCGGCATCAGGGGACGGCGAGGGGAGGAGAAGAGAGCAGAAGAGAGGGGCAGAAGAGAGGAATACCAAGAAGAGAGGAGATAATGAAACACATGAAGGAAGACAGAGGGAGCAAAGGAAGCAGCCGCCGCCGCCGCTGGCTCAACCAGCGCCCCCCCCCCCCGAGGAGGAGGCTGGCAGAGACATCTTTTTGCCGTGGGGGAGACAGGTTTTGAGGAGGAGGGTATGGGACTTCTGCTGTCTGGTGGCTCCCTCGAGTGCGGAGGCCAGTGGAGAGAGCATCTCAACCCCGATGCCCGTCCGCTCTGTCTCCCCTCCTCAGTCCATCCCAGCCCACTCTGCTTGAAGTCAGGGAAGGAGAGGAGCCTGAAGAGGTGGTGGGCCCTGACACTCCCTGAGCCGATGATTATCCGACCGTCTGCTTTGCTGTCCTCTGATGTGCTTTCGGGTGCTGGGGACATCTTCGGGAACCTCGGCGGCTTCCCCTAATCCCGCTCCAGAGGCTTACAGTGGGCGGGGGGCGATGCCCAGAAACACCTTGCTTGCCTCCAGGCTGCCCTGAGTCTCTTGGGCTTCGATGGCTTTGCGACGAAGAGCGCGACGCTCCCGCGCCAAACGTCCATGGGCGCCTTGGGGTCTCAGGGTTGGGCTTCTCGTGGAAGGCCTCTCGTGGTCGAGCCCCTGCGGCGCGCCATTCTGCCGACCCGCAGAAATTCAGGAGGGAAAGAAACACACAGACACAATTAATCGTCGACCCCGAGGAACATATGCAAAAATATGGGAAGTGGGGGGGAAGACAAAAAAAACCCAACATATGGGGAAATATGGGGAAACTTTTTGTTTGTGTGTATTTACTCGTGTGTCCTGGGGCCCCTTCAGAAATGAAGAGCTCGCGACGATCGCGCGCCCTCGCGGGCGCGGCGCGCCCGCGCGGCGCGAAGCCCGCCGCCGCTCTGCGCCGCCGCCCCGCGCGGGCGGCCCGGGCGCTCCGCCCGCGGCGCTCGCTCCGCCGCGGCGGGCGCCTCGCGGTGCGAAGCCCGCCGCGCGGTCGTGGCCGCCGCCGCCGCGGGCCGTCGTTCGCGGTCGAGGTCGTCGGTCGAGGCCGAGGCCGCCGCCGCCGCGGGCCGTCGTTCGCGGTCGAGGTCGTCGTTCGAGGCCGAGGTCGTCGTCGACGAGGTCGTCGTTCGAGGTCGAGGTCGTCGTTCGAGGCCGAGGTCGTCGTCCACGAGGTCGTCGTTCGAGGTCGAGGTCGTCGTTCGAGGTCGGGGTCGTCGTCGACGAGGTCGTCGTTCGAGGTCGAGGTCGTTGTTCGAGGTCGAGGTCGTCGTCGACGAGGTCGCAGTTCGAGGTCGAAATCGAGGTCGAGGCGACAGATGGGTCGGGTGCGTGCGCCCGCGGCGCGGCTCTCCTTGGGGTCCGTTCAGGCTCTCCGGGTGCCTTTCTTAGGCGATCGCAGACGTGGATCGAGGGGGCGTGGTTGAGCGACGGGTCCCGTTTTCTTCGGCAATCGCGGATTCCCGCCGCCGAGCGAGGCGGCGCCGGCCGCGTTTTGGGGAGAGCGCCCCCTGATCCACGGATTAGGTGACCGCGCGCCAAATCCATGGATCGTTGACCCATGTCTGCGCGCCCCCGACCCTCGGGGCCGGGAGGGGGCGGCGGCGAGCTCCTCGCCCTCTCCGCCAGCAGGACTTTTCGGAAACTCCCGGCGGAGGAGGGGCCGCAGGAACGGGCGGGGCCCAACGGCTCGGGTGCGCTCTCGCTCCGGCGGGCGGGGCAGAGACACTATCGGGGGCGGACAGAGCTCCTACCCTTCAGTGGGGCCTGTCCCTCTACAGGAGGAAAATCCAAAAATAGTCAAAAAATATTAGGGGGCCATTTTTCGATTTTTATTGCGATTATGCTTGGAAGTTCATATATATATATATATATATATATATATATATATATCGCCCAACATCGGCCTGCAGGGGGACGTGCCCGACCTAATCTTACCCTGACACGTCGATTGGCGAATTGGCCGTTTCCAGTTCGCGGGAGGGCGCAGCGGTCGTCATTTTTGCGGTTCCAGGTTCGTCGGTTTCGGTCGTGGGCCGTTTTCACTCAATGGTGGTTTACTAAAGGGAGACTTGTCCACCGCCGACACTGCGGGGGAAGGACAACGAACGACTTGAGAGGAACAAAAAGTCTCAGGCAATCGCAAACATGGATGAAGGAGGCGTGGATGAGCGACGGGTCCCGTGTTCATGGGAAATCGCGGGTGCCCGCCGCCGAACGAAGTGGTGCCGGCCGCATTTTGGGAGGGCAGTTCCCCCGAACCATGGATTTGGCGACATTTGCGCGCCCCCGAAAGAGGAGGCGACGCAAAAGGAAAAACACAAATTTGGCGAGTCTGCGTGAGGGCCTTTTGCAGGCCTTGGGGCGGCCGGCCATTTGGACTTTTTGGGAGATTTGTCGTAAGGGCCGTCTGGAGCTCTCCAGAGGCGGGTCCAAGGCCTTCGGGAACCTTTGACAGCTGCCCCAAGTGTCATTTACACGGTCCTGCTGGTGTGAACCTTTTGTGCGTTGCTGTGGAGGTGGAGGGTGGGATTTGGGTGTGGGGTGGGGGGGTGGGGGGCGCAGCTTTTGGTCAGCGGTTGGTTTCGCTTCGGGATGGCAGTAACCATTTTTTGATTTGTCTGAGCTCTGCTGCGGTTCGTACGTCTCTTGCACGTCCTACAACGACGCTGGCCCTCCTATCCTTCCTCATTTTTTGTATACCATAATTCCATGCAGTCCTATACCAAGTCAGCCGTATCTATTTCCTACAATTCTTGTTGCTGAGCGATCGCCATGCGAGTTGCCTTCATCAGGGAAGTTTAAGAACATCCTGTGGACCAGTCAGGTGAGTCAGCCGCTTGCCGTCGAGGGATGGTGGGGAAAGGGTGAACGGGAGACGGGAGAAGGATGGCGAGGGAGGTGGGATGATGATATTGTTGTTGATGGTGCTCCTGGTGTTTGTGTTGTTGATGGTGATTGCGATGTGATGCTGGTGATGGAAACGGTGATTTGTGCGATGGTGCCGATGACGATGGGGATGTTAATGATCATGCTGGTGCTGATGCTGATGATGACGATGATGATGCTGATGCTGCTGGTGATGATGACGCCGGCGGTGATAATGCTGCTGCTGTTGATGATGGTGATGTTGATGATGACGATGATGATGGCGACGATGCTGATGATGCTGATGATGATGATGATGCGAAGGATGGGGGGAACCATGTGACTGCTACAGGGCAACCGGACCCCCAGAGATAACGTGGTGGAGATTGGGGGAACAATCGACTTGACTTTGCCGTAGTAGGGCATCATCTCTCCCGCTTTCGCGCAGCTTCTCTTCCGTTTCACTTCGGTCTCCCCCCACACTTCGGTCAAAAGGCTCGTCTTGTCATATGGCTCTTTGTGCAAGGTGGTCAATTGCCATCAAATATGAGGAGTCTTGAGGGAGAGTGAGGTGTTGCCAGACGCACAGCTGACGGACTACGTAGCGACGCGGTGGTACCGGGCCCCAGAGCTACTTCTTGGAGCCACCCAGTACGGCAAGGAGCTTCCCCGCACCTTGTTTGCCGACTGACGTTTCTCGGGCCTGGCGCGGGCGATCTGGCCCATCACGCGGGTTTTGCAAACACTCGCTCCTCGTTATGGGCATAGTCTGCTTTTTCAGGGCATGGACTTGGCCCGATTTGCTCACTACGGTTTGTTTTTAAAATAAAAGCCTATCTTGAAGAGCTCCATCCTAGCGTCGCTAGAGACTGTCGGTGCCGTTGGTATCTGGATCTTGAGATCAGGCGTTGGAAGGCTCAGGCGGAAACAAAAAGAACACAGACATAATTAATCGGCGATTCCCCGGAAAATATAGGACAATATGGTAAGTGGGAGGGAAAACAGAAACCCAGAAAATATAACAAAAATATGGGCAATCCTATTATTTGTGTCTATCTACTTGTGTGTCCCAGGGCCCCTTCAGTTTCGTCGTACTCGTCGCTCTCTCGGGACCCTGTGGTTCGGTGGCTCGTGCATAACGACGCCTGGTGAAGGCGTACTGTGCTCATTCCTCCAGTGATCGAAGACGCTTCTGGCGAGTCATCGCGTCTCTGGTCTTTGAAGCAACGTCTACGCCGCCAAACAAGTTGGGTCAAAGCTTGACCAAGCTGTTGCATCGTGTATTCCCCCAGCCGTTGCAGACACAACTGGGGGAATACGTGGGATTCATTTCCAGTGGTTTTGTGCCCTCCGTGGTGGCTTCCAGGACTCACCGAGGTCGTCTTGGGCGTATTGGGGCCTTCGAGAGGCATCCTGGCTCATCTCGGGGGCCTCTCAGACCATCTTGTTGAATTCTAGGGCCATTCAGGAGGCCCCGTTGGGCTCTCTTCGGCACAATCTACAAGAAAGTGTAGTTTCCTTTTGTATTGTTGCCATTCCAAGACCATCTCGGGACCCTCATGGACCGTGGTGCGGGTATCTCGAGGCCTCATGGGCCTCCTCCAGGATCTCACAGCTCAACTTGGCACCTCTCGGGGGCAACACGGATAGCATCTTGCGTGGCATTGGTTGGCCGTAAATCATCTCACAGGACCCTTCGGTTGACTCGAAGAAGGCTGAGGCCGGGGGTCGAGGCCTGTGAACATCTTGTGCCCGTTCTTTACCCTCAAGGTTGACCTCCCCCCGTGAGGAATGCGGGGGATATCCAAGATGAGGGCGAGGAGGAGGGGAACCAACAGGAGGGAGATGAGGAGGAGAAGGATGAGGAGGGTGAGGAGGAGAAGGAGGAGGAGGAGGAGAAGGAGCAGGAGGAAGAGGATGCGAACAAGTAGGGTGATGAGCAGTAGGAAGCGAAGGATCCCTAGTGGCCCCCTCGCGCCCCCCAATGTGGGTGCCATACCTTGGCCATTGGTTCCAAGTGGCCAGTGCCCTGCCATACCGCCGGTTCTTTTTGGCCCGTTGAACAGCGGCCCGTTGTCCCAACGTGGCCTCGCTGCCGTCCCCGACCGTGGGTGCCATGCCTTGTCTTCCGTTTCCCACTGTCCAGGCCTCTTTGATACATTCTTCGTGTGTCGCTCATGGTGGATGCGTCCTTACCTTCAGTTGCTGACGACACATTGCCCTCTGGTGGCCCCCTCGTGTGCCCCCCACGGTGGGTGCCGCTTCCTGACTTCGATTGCTTGTGGTCCCTCGAGTGCCCCACACACTTCGCCAAGATGCCTTCTTGGGTTTCAGCACTTTGAAATTGTGACTTGTGACCCACGCCCTCTTGTGGTTCGTGGCCCGTTCGCGCCTCCCAGCGTCCTCGTAGCATCCTCGTGGCGTGGGGGGTGCGTTTTGACGGTCGATGTGGTGGCTCGCTGGGCAGTCCAGCCCGCGACCCCGCCCCACAGATGTTGCCATGCTTGCCTTCGCGGCCTCTCGTGCTCGCGGGACCCCTTGTGGCACCCTCCATGCCGCACCTCCACAGCGCCCCCCCACCCGTGGGCCTTATGGGCCTGCTTGAGCCACCCTGGGCGTTCCTCTCCGTTTGTCCCCGCGTGTTCTTCCTGGTGCCCTTCAGTGTCTCTCGGTGATCCGCAGTACCATCCCTACGCTGATACCTACACGGTGACCAGAGCTTACCGTGTCCAAGGCGACGACGTCAGGTGTGTGTGTGTGTGTGTGTGTGTGTGTGTGTGATGCCCCAGGCCAGAGCTTGCACACAGGGGTTCGCATTTTCCTGCAAGAACTGGGTACGACTATGTGTTTGTTTTGGTGCGGCACAAAATCCAGCCAGTGAATTGCATGTGAGCGTGCGCGGATTATTCGGTGCGGCCCTGGGCCCCCCCTGGAGCGTGACGTGCATTGGGGTGGACGCGGACTCCTTGCTTAGTGTCGTATGGTCCTGCTCATGCGTTGCGTGCGGGGTGGTGCAGACTGTCGGGTGCGGCCGTCAAGTCCCGCTCACTTGCTGCGTGTGAGGGTGAGCAGATCACGGGGTCTAGCCACAAGGCCCCGCCCATGCTTTGCATGCTGAGGTGCGCAGATTCTTTTTCGCGCTTAGAGGTCCCGCCCATGTGTTGCGTGCGAGAGTGGGCAGATTCATGGGTGCGGCCAGAGTGCCCATCCGGGCGTTGCGTGCAAGGGAGTGCAGATTCTTGGATGCGGTCCTAGGGTTCTGCCTGCTCGGTTTGCAGTGGCTTTGCTGTTGTACTGCAGGTGTGTTGCATTTGTATTGCATTTGCGATGCATGTGTCCTGACCTTGTTTTACATTCGTTTCGCAGGAATTACTGTTTATGGCCCATGCTCGAATCACATTGTCAGTCTGTGCACCTCTATGGCCAGCTTCCCTCGGTTATTTGCGAGGACGTCGACATCTGGGCTGCTGGATGTATCATGGGAGAATTAAGTGATGGGCAGCCGCTTTTCGCCGGAGAGAGCGAAGTCGACCAGCTCTTCGTGATCCAGAAGGCACGTCGGCTCTCTCTCTCACTTCTTTGGGGGTATGGCTAGATATTAGGGCGAACCCTTTTTGTGTTTGTCTTTTGGTGTGTGTGGCTAGGAAGCCACAGTGGCTGGCAACATAGTTGGACAGCAACGGGAACAGTCGATGATACGGCTTGGATAATGCAGTTTGGACAGAAGCTTACCAGGAAGTGCAGAGTGTGCGTGCACGCGTATACCCGCACACAGGTGCGCTTGCGTATTTTTTTTGCGCCTGTGTTTGCGCAGGAGGATTGGGCGCGCACGCACGTGGACCATACTGGTGTCGTTACGTGCGTGCGTGGGATGCGGACGCATGCGTGTAGATTTCACAGAGCAAGCTGTGTCAGGGAATTGTATGTCTGAAGCGGAGGGAAGCGGGGCTGGGGGCTATGTTCCGGGCGGGTGGTTGGTGGGATTGCTGTGCCGCGGAGGAGGAGGGGGAGGAGGGCAGACATGGACGGATATGGAGGGAGACAACGCCGCGTTTTTGTACGTATGCTAGAGTTGTGGGGTGGGGTGGGGCTGAGTACGAATCGGGCCCACCAACAGGGAAAACGATTTCTGTGCGTGTTGTGCGGCCGAGGCGAAAATGCTCGAGGGAGATGATGTCGGCCGTAGCTATGGCTGCGTCTGAGAACACGAGAACATGATTATGGCCCGCATGTTTTGCGGTGGCCTGTGGGGTGGTCCCATGATTGTCCCGTGGTCGTCCCCTGGTTGTCTAGTGGGTTGTCCCGAGTTTTTCCCGTTGGTGTCTCGTGGGCTGTTTCGTGGGCTATTCCGCGGCGGTCCTTTTGATTTTCCTGTGGATGTCCCGTAGTTGTCCCGATGGTTCTCCCTCGGTTATGTTGTGGTTCGCATTTTGGTTGTCCCGCGGGTCGTCTCGTTGAACATGCAAGCCGGCATGCAGTTCCAATTGCAGATTCGTACAGCGATGGTGGGATACGCAAACGCACACATACATGCCTACATAGATGCATGCATACATACATACATGCATGTTTACATGCATACATGCAGCAGCACATGCATACATGAACGCATATGCATACACACATACACATATCCATACATCTACATCTGAATGTGCATGTATACGTACACACATACATGCATGCATGCATGCATGATTTTATCCATGCACATATATACGCATCCACACATACACACATACACACATACATGCATATGCACATACATACATACATATGTACATACATATTTACATACATACATACATACATGCGCATGTGCATGCATCCATAAATGCATACACTCAAACACACACACATTCATACATACATATATGCATACATCCATACACACATACACACATACATCTGTGCATACCTGCATACGCACATACATACCTACGCACGTACATGCGTACATGCATACACAAAGGCCGATTGCATGTGTATATGTATATATATACACACATTCAATCACACATACACGCATACATACGTGCATGCATACATACATGCATGCATGCACACATACACACATGCATACATCCGTACGTACGTATTTGCGCACGTGCGTACACACATTTATACATACACACATGTCTGCTTGCATGCATACATACATTCAAGCATAGACATACACGCATACAATCATACATACATACGTTCGAATGTATGTACGTACGTTCATACATACATACACGCATACATACACACATACGTGCATACGTACACACAGCATTGCATACATCCACATACACATATACATCTACGTACATGCATGTACACATACATACACACATGTTTGTATCCGTACATACATGCATACATATCTGCATGCATACATACAAATATACATACAAGCATGCACACATGCATGCATTCATGCATGCAAGCAGTCATACATGCATGCATGCATGCATGCATACATATATACAAACGTGCATACATTCAATATATACAAATGCGCCCCCCCGGGTCTCCGCCCAGTTCCCTAACATTTCCAGCACATCCCCTGTACCACCCTCCCAGGCGTTCAAGAGAGCCCCTGGAGAGCCTGAAGACGGCCCAGGACGCCCCCGAGATAGCTCAAGAGTGCTCCAAGGCTGTCCAAGCTGGCCCCCCCGACGGCTCTGGAAGTGCCCAAGAGCTTTTAAGATCGCTCCAAGAGGCTTCTAAGAGTCCCCCAAGAGCTCCGGGGAACCCCTCGAGATGCCGAAATCATTGCAAACCCAATTTGGAATCGGTGGTTTTCTGTTTTCTCGCACTTCCGCCTCCGACACGCTTCCGAGGCGTGCGCAATCCCCCAAGAGATCTCCAAGAGGAACCCAGGAAGCGTCCCGAGCGGCGCAAAGTGGCCCCAGAAGGCCACGAAAGGCTCCCATGACGCCCGAAGAGGCACCACCGAGGCCCCAGAGACGCTCCGAGCAGGCCCCAACGAGCTCCCAGGAGCCGCCCTAGAGGCACCCAGCGCCGAAGATGTTCTTGCGAGGCCCTCAAGAGCTCCCAAGAGGCCCCCCAGGAGAGCTCCAAGATGCCCCCCAAATGCGTCTCGAGCGGCTTACGTGGGCATGCGCAAGCCTCGGAAGTGCATCGGAGGCGGAAATGCGAGAGCACATTCATCGCACATCTTCTGTGGCTTATGTAATCGTTTGGCCTCTCGAGGGCTTCCCCAGCGTTTTTTGGGGGACTCTGGAGACCTCTTGGGGCGATCTTGTGTTCTCTTTGGGGCATCCAGAGGCATCCCTCAAATTTCTTTTCCTTCGAGCTCGACCGACCCCCTTCCCGCCGTTTCCTCTTGTTCCAGGCTTTGGCGTGCCCCAGAGTTCGTTTCCGTTTCCCCCGTCCCTCGCCGTCCGTTCTCCTTGTTCTGTCTCTCCTTTGCTCGTGGTTCTCTTGCGCCTCCCGTTTCACATGTTCCTCCTTCCTCTTCTCATCCATCCTCCACGCTACCATTTTTGCCTCTCCCTCCCCCTCGTCTCTCCTTCACGCCTTCTTCCCTCCGCCTCCCTCATGCGATTCCGTTTTTCCCCTGCCTCATCCCCGTCTTTCCTTCATTCATTTCTACCTCCACCTCCCTCGCCCAGCATCCTGCTCCACTATGTGGTAGGAGGCCCACTTTGAAAAAAAAGGAAACTCCCTGAAACCCTTTTTTGGTTCAAAACCGACACCCCTCGGTTTCCTTCTGTCCCAGGCTTTGGCGTGCCCCCGAGTTCGTTTCTGTTGTCCCCATACCTCGCTACCCGTTCTCCTTGATCTCTCTCCTGTTCTTGGTTCTCCTGCGTCTCCCTGTTCACATCCTTTCCCTTCCCCTCCTCCCCATTGCTCCTCGCTTCGTCATTTTTCCTCCCGCCCTCCCCCTCATCTTTCCTTCGCGCCTTCCTCTCTCCGCCGCCCTCCCTCATGCTATTTCAGCTTTCCAACGCTCCAAGACGACACCCGCCATGGCCGGAATACGACGCAAGAGGCCGCCAGGACGGCTCAAGAGGCCGCCAAGACGGCCCAGAAGAGGCCCCCAAGACGGCCTCGAGAAAGGGGTCCGTAGCCATTTTGGCTCAAGTCATTTTGGCTCAAGTCATTTTGACTCGAGGCTCGAGACTCGCGTTCCCACCCGACAGGCGCCCGCTGCAGCTCGATCGTTCGCCCGCCATGCGCGCGGACAGGAGCGAGTTCCTGCCGCTCCAGCTCCCCCTCGAGAGCGACTGCGAGCCAGGGGTGATCGCCCCCGCGCGGGCGCCGCGCGCGCCGCGCGAGCAGCGCGCTCTGGCCGGGGCGGCGGCGCTGTCGGCGGCCGCGGCGGCGCTGGCTTTGCTGGCTGTGGCTTGGCGCGCGGGGCCCTCCACGGGGGCCGCGACTCTTGCCTCTCCCGAGGTTATAATTGTCGAGGCTGCCAGCAATGTGAGCGGCGGGGATCCCAGCGAGACCGATCCGTGCTCGCAGACGGGGGCGTCTTGCGACTTGCGAACTTACCCAGTGCTGTTCTGAGCCTGGCGCGAAGTGCTACAAGAAGAACGACCATTGGAGCTCGTGCAACCAAACTTGCAACCCATACAGTCTGTGGACGGTTGACGGATGGGTCACGACGAACGAGACAGTCTGGGACTGCACGGAGATTCGGCCGCCGTGCTCGGCAACTGGGGCGTCTTGCGCACTGTCCCAGTGCTGCTCTCAGCCAGGGGCGACGTGCTACAAGAAGAATGACTACTGGTTCGCGTGCAACCAAACTTGCAATCCAAACTACATGTGGATGGAGAGCGGCTGGGTGAAGACGAACGAAACAGTTTGGGATTGCGAGGTAATCAGTATCGATAGTACCGATGTTTCGTCTGACTCCGGTGCCGGGAATGCCGCTGACACTGATGCTTCGTCAGACTCCGCGAGTAGCCCTGATGCTGCGACAGCCTCCGCGTGCTCGCAGAACGGAGAGTCTTGTGCACTTACCATGTGCTGCTCTGAGCCTGGCGCGAAGTGCTACAAGAAGAATGACCATTGGAGCACGTGCAACCAAACCTGCGACCCAAACAGTCTGTGGACGGTGGACGGATGGGTCACGACGAACGAGACAGTTTGGGATTGTGAGGAGATTCGGCTTCCGTGCACGCCAAACGGGGCGTCTTGCCCTCTGTCCCAGTGCTGCTCTGAGCCAGGGGCGAAGTGCTACAAGAAGAACGACTATTGGAGCTCGTGCAACCAAACTTGCAACCCCAACTACATGTGGATGGAGGACGGCTGGGTCGAGACGGACGAGACAGTCTGGGATTGCGAGGACCTCACCGTGAATCCTGTCGAATCAGCGGATCCCATCGCTGATGCAGAAGCCGAGGACGAGAAAGGCACGTGCTCTCAAAATGGGGCGTCGTGCGCTCTGTCCCAGTGCTGCTCTGAGCCAGGCTCGACGTGCTACAAGAAGAACGACTATTGGAGCTCGTGCAACCAAACTTGCAACCCAAACAGTCTGTGGACGGTGGACGGATGGGTCACGACGAACGAGGCAGTCTGGGACTGCACGGAGATTCGGCCGCCGTGCTCGCAGCCCGGGGCGTCTTGCGCACTTTCCCAGTGTTGCTCTGAGCCAGGCGCGAGTTGCTACAAGAAGAATGACTATTGGTTCGCGTGCAACCTAACTTGCGACCCTAATTCCATGTGGATGGAGGACCGCTGGGTCAAGACGGACGAGACAGTTTGGGATTGCGAAGTCATCAGCATCGACAGCACCGCTAATTCCACTGCTGCCGCTGACACTGATGCTTCGTCAGACTCCGCGAGCTCCGATGCTGCGACAGCCTTCGCGTGCTCGCAGAACGGGGAGTCTTGCGCACTTACCATGTGCTGCTCTGAGCCTGGCGCGAAGTGCTACAAGAAGAATGACCATTGGAGCACGTGCAACCAAACTTGCAACCCATACAGTCTTTGAACGGTGGACGGATGGGTCACGACGAATGAGACAGTTTGGGATTGTGAGGAGATTCGGCTTCCGTGCACGCACAACGGGGCGTCTTGCCCTCTGTCCCAGTGCTGCTCTGAGCCAGGGGCGAAGTGCTACAAGAAGAACGACTATTGGAGCTCGTGCAACCAAACTTGCAACCCCAACTACATGTGGATGGAGGACGGCTGGGTCGAGACGGACGAGACAGTCTGGGATTGCGAGGACCTCACCGTGAATCCTGTCGAATCAGCGGATCCCATTGCTGATGCAGCAGCCGAGGACGAGAACGGCACGTGCTTGCAGACCGGGGCGTCTTGCGCGCTGTCCCAGTGCTGTTCTGAGCCTGGCGCGAAGTGCTACAAGAAGAATGACCATTGGAGCTCGTGCAGCCAAACTTGCAACCCATACAGTCTGTGGACGGTGGACGGATGGGTCACTACGAACGGGACAGTCTGGGACTGCACGGAGATTCGGCCGCCGTGCTCGCAACCCGGGGCGTCTTGCGCACTTTCCCAGTGCTGCTCTGATCCCGGCTCGAAGTGCTACAAGAAGAATGACTATTGGTTCGCGTGCAACCAATTTTGCAATCCAAACTACATGTGGATGGAGAACGGCTGGGTCAAGACGAACGAAACAGTTTGGGATTGCGAAGTCATCAGCATCGACAGTACCGACGTTTCGTCCGACTCCGATGTCAGTATTGCCGCTGGCGCCGATGTGTCGGCAGACGCCGCGAGTAGCTCCGATGTCGCGACAGCCTCCGTTTGCTCGCCGAACGGGGAGTCTTGCGCACTTACCATGTGTTGCGCTGATCCTGACGCGACGTGCTACAAGAAGAATGACTACTGGTTCGCGTGCAACCAAACTTGCGACCCAAACTCCATGTGGATGGAGGACGGGTGGGTCAAGACGGACGAGGCTGTTTGGGATTGTGGTGAACATATTATCGATGAATCAGAGGACTCGCAGACTTTCTGGTACTGGTTGCTTCGCCTGCTCAGTAGGTAGTAGCACTTATATGGCATTTTCAGCCGTCGCCTCCTCAACACGTGCAGTCTCGCAGACTTCCATTATCCCCCCTTCATCTCATCTTCTACTCCTCATGCTCCTCCCTAAAGGGCTGCGCCCATTTAGAGCGCCTAGGTGCACGAGATGAGACTGTCAGTGATCCTGTTGTTTAAAAACTTGTTAGATGCTGCCAGAAGCTTTTAGCAGACCATATCGCTGGCCTTTGTTTTTGCATCTTGCTGGAGACCCTGGCAGCATGCCGAGGCGTCTGACTGTGCCAGATCCCTCGTCGAGAATTCTCATCTCAGCCCCCCCCCTCCCCAAGATGCCTCCTGCCCACTCTCTTCTTTCTCCTTCCTCCTCCTCATCCTTATCATCATCCTCATCAGATACATTCTCGCGTTTTTACCTTTTCGCTTGCCCCCTGTCAGTCCAAGACAACCTAAGGGGCCCGTGGGATTGAAGCAGGCTGTATTGATCGAGCCTAGTGCAGAGAATCCCGTCGGGCTGCCTAGTGGGCAGCATGCGCGCAAGGCACAGCCCAGGGGTGGTGCGAAAGGCAGTCCGCTCGAGTGTGACGCAGACAGGCGGAGCCGGGCGGAGCCCGAGGGCGGCAGGCGCAGCCAGGTGCGCGCGAGCCAAGTTTGTCATTGGCGTCCTTTGCACAGTGGGCGGTGCTGGGTGACCCGTTCACACAGACAGCCAGCGGCCTGGATGGTCGTGCGAGGACCGCGCGGCACGGCGCGCGTCGGTGCGGCACCGCGCTTCCCGTACGCGCGGCGCGGCGCATCGACGGAGTAGCTCGACCAATGAAGACGCTGCCAAAGGCCAGAAAAAAAAAGACGGCCTCGAGAAAGGGGCAAGAGCGCGGACCCAAGCCGACATTTCGAGCCCAGGTGCCAAGAGCCCAAGGGAGGCGGCGCCCGAGGCGCCCCGAAATGTCCTCAGAGGCCATCAGGAGACCCCCAACAAAAACCGGAGAGGCCCCAGCCCCAGCACTCCCCAAGAGCCCTCCGGGAACGTTCCCCAGCGGCATCCAGAGAGGCTCCCGGCATGGTTTCGGCCAGGCTCCTGGTGGCTCTCGGGCATCCCCCCTTCGGCTGCCCCGGGTCCTCGTCGTGGCCGTCGTGGCTGTCGTGGCTGCTACTTCCTGCAGCCTTCTTCGGCGATTCATGTAGCGTCCATCAGGAACTGCGCCCCCGTAGGGTGATGCTTGCAGGATCATGTCGATCCTCATTCGATCTTGTGAGGTTTTTTTGAATTGCGCTAGAACCTAAGCGCGCGGAACGCGCGCGCGTGGTTCGAGTATATATGTATGTTTGTACACATGCATACATACCTACGAGACCATCGTTCGGACGGTAAGGAAGTTCGGGGGTGGGGTGGGGTGGAGAAACAACGTCTCACTCAATCGATCTCACCATCGATCTCGCAATCGATTTCACTGTCACTCCCTCCATCGATCTTACAATCGACACAATCGATGCCACAATCGATCCCACCATCGATCTCACGATCGATATCACTAGCGATCTCACTATCGATCTCACTATCGATCTCACCATCGATCTCACTATCGATCTCACTGTCGGTCGCACTATCGATCTCACTATCGATATTGCTATCGATGGCACTCGGTCGATCTCACTGCCGATCTCTCTATCGATCTCGCAATCGATCACACACACACACGATCTTCCAATCAACCTCACGATCAATCGCACCATAGTAGTTCTTTGAACGGGCATCCCGAGTAATGCAAGGGGTATCCGCCATGGTTCATTCGGGTGAGCTGGCATCCGTGCCGATGCCTCTTATGATCAAGGCGCTCGAAGGATCCGGTCCAGGTCGGAGGAATACTCCGAGAGCTGCCCTGGTCTCTCCCTCCACCTCACCTCGGCCTGGCAATCCTGCCCTCGGTTCCCTTCGATCCACTGCCCCGACGTGGCCTGCGGCTCGCTGACCTGCGCGGCTGGCGTGCCCGTCGAAACCGTGGGCTGCCCGCCCTTCGCAAGGGGCTCCGAGGCAGCAGCGCTCGGCTTCTTCGCGCTCGGCGTGGCCGTCGGGCTCGCGGCGGACCGCGCTGCACGTTGGGCGCTACGCGCAGCAGCGGGCCGCCAGGCGCCGACGCGGACGGGCGCCTTGACCGAGGGGTTCGGCGACGAGGAGGGCACCGTGGCGACGCTCACCACAGAGCGGCGCGAGGCGCAGGAGCGGCGGCCTCATGCCGGGGCGAGCCGACCTGGAGGCGCTCTCTGAGGGAACGCGGCTGCTGGTGCAGTATCATGGCGACGATCTGCACCACGAGAGGCTGCCGTGCCAGCCAGTGGGTTGCTCGCGTGGGCACTGGGTCGTAGCGGCCCCAGACTTCGACGTATACGACGAGATCAACACGGACCCGGAGGTGTTCCGCAAGGTGGTGATCCTGCCGCGATCCAGGGCGTTGCCGCGTGGCGTTCGCGAGGCAGCCCTACCTCTTCTTCGACGGGAGGACGCGGTCGGGCGATACCGCGCCGTCACTCGTGCAGCGGCTGGTGGCGCGCGCCGACGCCTTCCGTGCCGCCGTGGAGTTCCCGGTAGGCGGAGCTGACGATGACAGCGCTGGCGGAGATTCCTTGGGTGCGGGCCCTCCGGGAAGGCTGCGTCGCAAGCAGCCAGCGTCTCTCCGCGCGCTCGCTGACGCGCCCGAGGAGGCTGGCGGCGTCGGTGGCACGGGGACCCCACTCGTCGGCTTGCACCCCGGCGAGGAGCCTGAGCCCGCTGCAGTGGCCCCGGCGCCGCCGCCCGCGAGGCCCGGCGCACGGCTGGTGGCCGATTCCACCCGCGGCTTCGCGCTCGGGCCGGAGACGCCAGATCCGGTGGCGACGGCGAGCTTGGCGGAAATCGATATTGTGCAGGGGGTCAGCGTGGCCGTGGAGTGGGTCGAGCTCGACGCGCTGGACGACTACGCCGCGGCGCGGGCGGTCCAGCTTCGGCGAGCGCTCGGCGTCGCAGCGGTCGCCGCCAGCGAGCCTTCCCCTGGCGGCGCCGCAGACGCCAATGCCATGGCGAAGGCGCTGGTCAGCCGCGCGCGCCGCGCCCTGCGCTCCAAGGCGGGTAGCGACGCGCGGTTGAAGGAGCAGCTGCCCAAGCTTGACGGGCCGCAGCTCGAGGGGCTTGTTCGGGAGATCTTCTTCGACAAGGGCGCCCTGAAGGTGGGGGGCAGCGACGTGATGGCGCGGCTGGCCCGCCTGGGTGGCGCCTCGGGCGGCGCCGTCGCGCCTGGCGATAGCGACGGGCGGGCGCTGGCCATAGCCCGAACGCCCTTCAGCATCAGGCGCCGGGACTTCATGGCCTCGGCGGAGGCGATGCAGGTGTCCTCGTGGGAGGACTGGCCGCTCTGCGGCCCGCGGGCGGTGCTCTTCGTGCTCTCGTTCATCGCGGAGCACTTCATGACCCCGAGCAGGGGCGCGCTCGCTCCCTGGCAGACGGCGCCTCCAACCGACGGACGTCGGGGTCGGCGAGCACGCGGCGGTGATGAAGATGCTGTACCTCGGGGCGGCGGGCGACCAGCTGGACCTGCCGCAGCTCGCCTGGGCCGAGCTGGCCCGCGGGCGCGCTCGGCTGATCGAGCTCGAGCACAAGGAGAAGTTCGAGCCGAAGAAGCTTCGGGATGGGATGAAGGGCGTCGTCAATGACCCCTTCGATGACGCTCATCTGTGCCTCGGCCTCTCAGCGAGGCGCGGCGCGCTGTGCGTCTCGCCGGAGCTGGGGTCGCGGGCCGGCCGCGAGCTCTCGAGCGAGCGCCAGGCCACGAAGAAAAGACGCAAAGCTCATGAAGAGCGCAAGGCTCTGAAGGGCGAGAAGGACTAGTGCGCCGTGCCTGGCGGCGGGAACTGGCCGCCCCTCCGCCCTTCGTCATGGAGAGCGGCGGAACCCCCGGCGGGCCCGCGCGGGAGCTGCTTCCGTGCCCGCTGCCCTTTCACCCCGACCGGGGCTCTGCTGGTGCTTCTGGATGCCGCGCCGCGCAGTCAGAAACGGGCGGCAGCTCGGCAACGCTGGCAGTCTTGGTGCGATCGAGGCGTTTCTGCGTTCAATGAACTTTTCGGGCATCTCGCGCCTGCTGGCAGTGGCGCCTCGAGGCTTCTCTCGGCGGGGCAGCTGTCGTGCCTCGAGGAGCTGAAGGGCGCGTGCAGGGCCGTCGGCCCGCCGCCTGCAGGTTTGGGTGTCGCCGCGGGGGCTTTCCGGGAGCTCTGCGGCGGCCGCGCCGGCTGCGCCTTCGAGGCCGACGCCGCGGGCCTCCCATTTCCGCGCCGCGGGGTCTGTCTCGCTGCCCCTGGTCCCTCCTAAGCCTGTGGAGCTCCCCGAGGTGTTCGGCCGCTGGGAGCTCGAGATGCGGGCGGAGTGGGGATCTCGTCTCCTTCGCGAGGGGGACAGCGGAGTTCCCGCTGACGACGGTTGGCGCCTCCTACGTTTACGCGGATCCAGCGCTCGTGAGAGGCCCAGCGGTGCGCGGCGAGTCATGGGCGACCCGCGTGCGCGGGGCATCGTGGGTTTCTCGAGCGCAAACAGGATAGCTCTTTGGAAATGATGTTTGACGCCCGCGCTGCCAGTCATCTTCCGTCCTCCAGCGAAGACTGCCCCCCCTGCCAGCGGCTCCTGAGTCCGCGTTGAGGTGGAAGGCGAGGGGCCTCTGCGGGTTGCTCGGCGCGACGCGCAGGCAGCTTCCCATCGCATCCCCCTCGACCCCGGGATGGGCCAGCTTTTTGTTTAGCTTGGGGCGAAGGCGTCGTGCATCCCTGGCCTTTCGAGCGAGGGGCGGGCTCGCCTGGGCCTCACTTGCTCGCCTCATCTCCTCGCCTTCCCATTGGACTGGTCTTGGGCTTTGTTTTTTTCCGCCGGGCTGCCGTCTCAGCTGGGATGGGGCGAAGCGGCTTGCGTTGTGTCGACGCGGTTTTCGATTGGCGGGCCCCGCAAGTTTTCGACGGCACATCTGCGAAGCACGCCGTGCACGTGGATGATTTCGCCGTCGTTTCGCCGGGTGCTTCGGACGCCGCCTCTCGCATTCGGGGCGCCCGGGCCGTGCTCGAGGACGCGGGGCTTGGATGTCGCGATGTCTCAGGGGATCGCCGCGCCACGGAGTTCACTGGGGTGTTGTTCCCTACCTAGGTTCTGCCTAGAAGGGTTCTTACCCTCTGTGCTTAAAGGGCTTGGCAGTGGGCCTCGCCCCAGGCGGTTCCCCCAGGATCCGCCCCGCGGTTCCCCCAGCTGCGCCCCCTTAGCTTAGCATTGCTGATCTCATCTTAGCTTAGCTTATTTCATTTTGGCTTAGCTTCGCTTCATCTTAACTCTGGTTTATCGTAGCTTAACTTACCTTCATCTTAGATTCGCTGAACTTTAGCAGAGCACATCATAGCATAGCGCATAACATCATATCATATCTTAGCCCATCATAGCACGGCATATCATAGCGCAGCATAGCGCAGCATATCACAGCACAGCGCAGCATAGTATTGTACAACTTAGCACACCCCATCATATCATATCATAGCTCAGCATATCACAGCGCAGAATTACAAATCATAGTTTAGCATCGCATATCGTAGCATAGCATTTCATAGCACAGCATAGCGCAGCATCGCGTATCACATCATATCACAACATAGCATAGCATAGTGCAGTATCACATTGCAAGGCATAGCATAGCGCAGCATGCCATAGCAACTAATGCTGTTTTCCTAGGAGCTCCAACTTCTAGGTGGGGTCACACTGGGGTAGTTCGATGGGTCAGTCCTAAGAGAACGTGGGAGCTTCGTCCAGCGCTGGATTTCGTCATGGGCGCCGGGCGTGCGAGCGGAAGCGATGTTCGAGAGCTGATCGAACACTTTACCTGGGCTGGCCTCCTCCGTCGTGAGGCGCTGTCGATCGTGGGCGCTTGCTGCTGGCTGCTGCTTCGCCGGGAGTCGCGCCAAAAACGCCGTTCCCTTGTGGCCTGCCGTTGCGATGGAGCTACGTTGGATGCGTGATCTCCCCCCTCCCCTCTCTTGCAGCGCGCGCTTGCCCTGGGCTGACTCGCCTGCGTCGGCGACGCGTTGGCGGACGGCTCTGGCGCGCGTTGCTCTTGGTGGGATCGGGCTGTTGCTGCTCTCGCTGGGAGATGCGATGAGAGGTTTGGGTTCGGGGCGGAGGGGGCGGTGGGCGAGCGTGAACGCGTGCTTCGTCCAGATGTTTTCGGGCCCGGGCTGGGGGATCTCCAGTTTCGCCCGCCGTTCGTCGCGCTGCCGACGCCCGGCCCCGGGGAGACAGGCTGCCCGACGAGGTTCCGGCATGGGCAGTGGCTGCTTCCGGCTGGGAGGTCCGCGCCTGCGGGAGGTGGCGGGGGGGGGGGGCGAGATCACGGGGGGGTTGGAAGGTCGTGCTCTCTTTGTGCCTGTTCGCCGCCTGCTTCGGGCTCGGGCCCGCCGCCGACGGCGCGCTCTCTTTCTCGTCGACAATCTGGCCCTGGCCCTGGCCGTCGCCAAAGGGCGCGCGAGATCGCGCCGCCTCCTGCCCGCCTGCAGGGAGATCGCGGCGCTCAGTCTCTCTCCTCTGGCGGGCGCTTCCATGTGCGCTGGGCGCCCGGCGAGCTGATCCCCGCCGATGCTCCGTCGCGAGGGCGGCTGGCGCCGAGTCGCGTCGACTTCGACGGGCTCGCCGACGACTGCCGGCATAGGCGAGGGCGGAAGGCTGGTCGGAGAGTCGCGCACCAGCAGCTCCGCGACGAGATCGAGCTCGCTGCGCTGCGCGCCTGGGGCCTTAGCGACGACGGCGACCCTGGCAGTGACTGCAGCTCCTCAGCTGATTCCGCGAGCCGGGCAGCCATCGGCGCAGCGGGCTGCCGGGGGCTCGAAGGCATCGAAGAGGTCGCCGAACCTCTCTAGCCCCCGGGTCTTGCAGGCGCCGGCGACGCGGGCCTGCGAGCGCGCGAGGAAGGCCAGCCTCCTATAACTGCGCTGTGGCCGAGCCCATCGCCCGCGCCCTCCAGAGGAGCGTGCTAGAGCTGTCCTCGGTGAAGGCAGCTGCGGTGGGCGACTATCTCCGCCGCCTGGGCCGGGCCTCCAGCGGTGCGTGACGCCGGAGGGAATCCAGGGCACGGACCGCCAGTCCCTCGACGACGTCATCGCGAGGTGGCTCGACGTGCTCTGCCAGAGCGGGCACCCCGCCAACGACGCGCCCAGGTTCCTGGTGGCGCCCCAGCACCTGTGGCCGGAGCTCATGGCCCAGCGCTAGCTGCCAAGGGCGTGGAGGGCCATCGCGGGTTGGTGAAAGCTCGTGCCTGTACGCAGCCGCGCGCCGCTGCCGTGCCGCGGGCTGATGGGGCTGCTGGGCGGGCCGGTGTGGCTGTGCCATTTCGACTGGGCGATCGCCTCCCTGATCGCCTTCATATGGCCAACCTCCGCCCTGGCGAACTGTTTGCCCTGGCGCCCGAGTCGCCGGTGCCGCTGGTCGCAGGCGCAGGAAGATTGCCGTTCTGCGGGGTCATCCCGGGGGCCCGCGAGCTCGGGCGCGCCAGCGAGACTGGCGAGTGCGACGAGAGCGCGATGCTGGACTGGGCCAAGTTCGACTGGCTCGGGGACCTCCTGCAGATGCTGATGGGGCGAGGCGCGTCAGGCCCGCTCTGGCCCTTCGACGCCGTGCACCTGGCCTCCGTGCTGCGCCGCGCGGCGCTCGTCAGCGGCGCCCGCGCGCTGCGCCCGCAGCTGCGCCCCTTGCGTCGCGGGGGAGAGTCCTTCGACGCGATCTCGCAGGGAAGGGCGCTCCCCGATATCAAGAAGCGAGGGCGCGACGGGCGGCTCGGTCAGGCGCTGCGAGAAGGCGGCGCAGGCCTTGCGGGGGGCGGCGAAGCTGCCCTCGGCCGCGATCCTCTTCGCGCGCGCGGTGGAGGAGGGCTTGGCGAGCTTCTTCCAAGGGCGGCGCCCGCCGCCCGCGCCGCCGTCGGCCGCGCCTTCTGCCCCGCCGCCTCAGCGCTCAAGGAGCGCATAAAGGCGGCGGTAGCGCGGCTCAGGAGGGCCGCGGAGGCGGAGTGTTCCTGGAGTTGTTCGCAGGCGCCGAGCGGATCGCCAGCTGCCTGCGCGGGCTGGGCGGGGCCGTCGTCGCCCTCGAGATCGCCGGCTGCCCGTTGCAGGACGCGAGCCTCTCCGGCGCGCGGGCGCCGCTGCTTGCCTGGGCCCGCCAGGGCCTTATCGGCGGCGCGTGGCTTGAAACGCCCTGCTCTTCTTGGAGCGCCGCGCGGCGAGGGCAGCCGGGTCGCCCTGGCGGACCGCCGCGGGCGCCCGATTGCATCTGGGGGCGCGCTGAGGCGATGCAGCGGCCAACCGACCAAACCAGAATTCAGATTGGCAGTTCCACTGCAAGGTTTTCTTTGGCTGTGATTGTGGCCTGTGCCCCCGACGAGGCGGCTGTCGTTCTTGAAAAGCCCCCAGGCTCCATGCTGTGGACTGTTCCGCAGCTGAGCTCTCTCTGCAGCGGCGCCCGCAACTCCCGGGTCGTCCTAGACTACTGCCAGCACGGCGCCACCTTCCGCAGGCGAGCCTGGCTGCAGGCCTCGCGCGTCGGCCACCTGAGCTCGCTGAAGCGGATCTGCTCGGGCTGGGGTGGCCTCTGCTCTCGCGCCGGTCGACCGCGCGTGGTGCGGGGGGGGTCGAAGCCGACGAGCTCCGCGGCGGCTTGTCCTGCTGGCTTCGCCAAGGGCCGCCAGAGTGTTGTTCGAATCGATGCGCAATGCAAGTTTCGAGTTAACGTGGAGGGTATTTTCATCCTGTAAATTTCGTGGCGGCCGTCGGCCAGATCATATGATGCGCGCGATGGACTGGCTCTGCCGTTCAAGGTACCTTGTGCGCCGCGCTCCCGCGCAGTCGACTGCTGATTTGTGGCGTCGGGCAGATCTGCTTCACACCGGAAAAAGAGGCATACTTGCTTCGCACAGACAAGAAAACGCCTTGGAGACCCATGAGCCTCACGTGCGATAGTGGTTCTTTGAACGGGCATCCTGAGTAATGCAAGGGGCCTCCGCCATCGTTTCATTCGGTTGAGCTAGCATCCGCGCCGATGCCTTTGATGCTCAAGTCCACTTGTGCGCGGCAGTTCGGCCAACCCCTCCTGGAATCTTCCTGGGGAAGGGTTTAGGAAGTTCCCAGGAATATTTTTCCAAAAAGCCTTCCAAAAACCTTCCTGGGGAAGGTTTTAGGATGGTTCATGGAAGGTTTTCCCCAAACAACCTTCCAACAACCTTCCTGAGGAAGGTTTTAGGGAGGTGCCAGGCAGGTTTTTTGTTATATTTTTATATAAAGAATATATATCCATATAAGCCTTCCAAAAACCTTCCTGAGGAAGGTTTTAGGAGGGTTCCATAAAGGTTTTCCCCACAAGCCTTCCAAACACCTTCCCGAGGAAGGTTTGAGAAAGGTTCCAGGAAGTTTTGTCCACAAGCCTTCCAACGACCTCCCTGATGAAGATTTTAGGAAGGTTGCAGTAAGTTTGAATAATTATTATTGTTACTATGATTTGTATGTGTATCCCCCCCCCGCCCCCCCCCCCCCGCCCCCCCCCCCCCCCTCCCGCCGCCCCCCCCCCCCCCCCCCCGCGCACGCGCGCGCGCGCACGCGCGCGCGCACGCACACACGCACACGCGCCACGCACACGCACGCGCACACACGCACACACACACCACACACACCACCACACCCACACACACACACACATCCACACACATCACACACACCACACACATCCACACACCCACACATCCACACATCCACCACACCACCACCCCACACCCACACCCACACCCACCCCCCACCACCCCCACCCCCACCCCCACTCCCACCCCCACCCCCACCCCCACCCCCACCCCCACCCCCACCCCCACCCCCACCCCCACCCCCACCCCCACCCCCCCCCACCCCCACCCCCACCACCACCCCCACCCCACCCCCACACCCCACCCCCACCACCCCCACCCCCACGCGCACACGGCACACGCACACGCACACGCACACGCGCACACGCACACGCACACGCACACGCACACGCACACGCACACGCACACGCACACGCACACGCACACGCACACGCACACGCACACGCACACGCACACGCACACGCACACCCACACACACACACGCACACACACACGCGCACACACGCACACACACACACACACGCACACGCACACACACAGACACACAGACACACAGACACACAGACACACAGACACACACACACACACGCGCACACACACAAACATATATATATATATATATATATATATATATAAAATACACACATCCCGGGGAAGGGTTTTAGGAAGGTTCCAGGGCGGTTCTTCCATACAAACAAACCTTCCAACAACCTTCCCGACGAAGGGTTTAGGGTGGCTCCAATGAGGTTTCCCAAACACCTTCCTAAAACCTTCCTGAGGAAGGTGTTCGGAAGGTTTCAGGAAGGTTGTTTTTCCCTTCCGACGACCTTCCAAACACCTCCCCGGGGAAGGTTTTTGGAAGGCTTCAGGAAGTCCCCCCCCCCCCCCCCGCCCCCCCCCCTCCCGAGACCTTCCAAAACCTCCCCGAGGAAGGTTTTAGGAAGGTTTCAGAGAAGTATTTGTTCCCAAGCGCCTTCCAAACACCTTCTCGAGGAATGTGTTAGGAAGGTTGCAGGAAGGTTTCCCAACACCTTCCAACAACCTTTCTTCCTGGGGAAGGTTTGACGAAGGTTTCGGGGGGGGGTCCACAAACCTTCCAAACAACCTTTCGGAGGAAGGTTTTAGGAAGGTTGCATGAAGGTTCAAGCTGCTTTGGCTCGAACTCCTTTCAGGAGATTTCGGCCGCTTGCCCTGGCTGTACCATTTATTGCGCTAGCTTGAGAGCCGCCCATCGGCGGTTAACGAGGGTAAGAAGATCACTTCTAAAGGCTACGTTCCATGGCCCCCAGTAAGGATGCTCTTCCGCGCTGGACCTGTCAGAGTTGTGGCTGCAAACGGAACCTGGGGCGCTGGCGTCACTGCAAGCATTGCCACGGCCCTCGCCACGATGTCTCGCCCGTTGATGGTGGCCAGGCTCCTCGTGGACAATGGGCCAGGGGCGCTCCGAGTACGTTCACGGACCACCACCGCTACTGGGGCCAGCAGGCGGAGCGCGGAGGGAACGGCCACGACTGGAGCGGTGGCTGGGGGGGAGCAGGGTGGGGGGGCTACGTGCCCCCCCCGCCTCAGCCGCCTTCTGGCGGCCCTCCTGGTGCTGTACCCCCTGCTTCTGGTGGTGTGCTGCCAGTCCGTCCTGGGCCGCAGTACATGTCCACCAACGCCCCGACCCAGCTGCCCAAGCTCGCCGCAAAGGTGTCCATCGCCGACATCCAGCAGACCATTGAGGCACTCAACAAGATCGGCGACGTCGACGGGGCCAAGGGTTACCAGAAGCTCCTGGAGCAAAGGAAGGCTCAGGCGACAAGCGCCGCCCAGGAGCCGGCGCTCCAGCAGCAGGTGTCCAACGCTTTCAACCCCGCCCGCAGCTTGGAGGCGAAGCTGTCAAAGGCGGTCTCGCATCATCAGCGACTTCAAGAGCAGCTTCAGTCACAGCATGACTGGGTGCAGAAAGTCACTGGAGAGCTGGGCGCCGCGGAGGCAGAGCATACAAGACTTGTTCGCATTCTCAATGAGAAGACGGGAGGAGCTGTTCCACCACCTTCGGTCATCAGTATCGATGACATTATCTCTGGTGCTGTCACGGAGCTGCCTATTTCTTTGGGATCGCTTGCTGGGGATCTGTCAGACGAGTATGAAGTCGACGAGGTCACCCAGAAGGAGGCCAAGCAGCGACTGGAGCACCTTCAGTCGGAGATTCGCGCAGCGGTTGCCAACCTCTTCGGCGAGGCGTCGGAGATGGTCAAGGCATTCAAGTCAGAACGTTCGGAGCTCATCAATCGGCTTCATAAGAAGCGTCGTGCAGGGGGATCCGAGGACCCAGTGGTCGTCCTTGGAGGCGAGGGAGGCGCTGCGGATGCAGGTGGGCGCGGCGAACCTCCTGCTCCTGAGAGCGGCGCTGGGTCCGGCGGTGGAACCACGGCCCAGACAGGCCCCCCTGCCGACGCAGAGGCGGCGGCCCGCCGCGCCACTCGCGAGGTCGCAGCCGCCATCCCCGAAGGCGCCGCGAGCGCCTAACGGCCCGCAGGCGCCTGAGGGGGGGGGGGGGGGCGTTTCTGTTCCCAGGTTTCACGCACTTCGGCCTGGGGCCAACTATTAACTCTTTCTGGGCAAAGCTCACCTGGATTAGGATCTTGGTTCGGGACCTCCTGGGATCGTCTCGACTGGACACCCAGGCCCAGGGGGCTGCGAGCGCCCCCTCCCCTCCTTCGGGTCCTCCTCCTCCTTTTCGCCAGGGCCAGTCCTCCTCTTTAGCCCTGAGTTCTGAAACGGCCAACGTTTCAGGGTGGGGGGCTGGTCAGAAGTATCTCGAGGGTACTTCTGCCCACGTAGTGCTTATGCAAGAGCACCACATTCTGGCTGGGGAGGGGATCCACAAAGCTAGCGCCTGGTCGACTCGGCGTGGTTGGCGAGGCATTTGGGGCCCAGCGGCCCCTGGGGAAGGTTCTGGGGGTACTGGCGGAGTGGCGATCTTCGTGAGGGACTTCCTGGGCCTCCACCTCAATCCTGTTCAAGGGGCCCAAGATTCCAGGGTTATCTCGGGTATCGTGGGCATCCCAGGTGGCGCTGAATGTTGTGTTACCTCGGTCTACCTTTATGACGGCAGTGGTTTCGATTCCAAGAATCAGCATCTCCTGTCCGACGCGGGATTTGCTGCTTCCAGCTCATGTTTACCGTGGCTCATCGGAGGGGATTTCAACAACCCCCCGATTGATTTACACGAGCAGGGTTTTCACCAGCAGAGCGGGGGCATTATTATGTTTCCTGGCTGTTCGGGCACCTGCCTTACCACGGGAGGGATGAGGATGAACGGTTACTTTATCGCCAGTCCTGGGTTAAGTTCCGCCGCCCAGGCCTTGGATTGCATTTCCGATGGGGATATCTCGCCCCACTGGCCCGTTCGTCTTACTCTCTTCCTTCAGTTCGGCAAATTGAGAGCCCTCAATTTGAAGCGACCCGCTCGGTTCCCCGCCGTTCGCATGATCGGTCCTCTGCGTGAAGCCCCTGGCTACCAGTCCACTCAGGCGCGGATCGCGGAGGCTCTAGAGGCGGCGCATCGCGGAGACGGCCCCGCCGCCCAATCTCTCCTCACCTCGTCCCACCAACTCTGGGCGGATCTGGCGGAAAGGGAGATTGCGGAAGCGGCGGGAGTTGATCTGAAGGACCTTGGCTCCCGTGGGGTCCCCCCGTCTCTGGTTTGGCCCTCGGTTGTGGCGAAAGGCGCGAAGCCTTCCAGACGCCCCGAGGTGCTTTCTATCCGATGGCTTTGGAATGCCACGGGCATGCTTGGGGCTGCCATTCAGCACCCCGATCAGGACGGCCTCTCCGACGCCATTTCCTACGGTTTTTCTATCCCCCTGGCTGTCAGCAAGCGCGCGGGAGACTACGGGCAGCTCTTCCGTGATTTTTTGAACTGGCGTCACCGCCCCGCTGGCGCCATCGACGCCCTCTGGAAAGGGTTAGAGTGCGGCATCTATGCTTTTTTCGATCCACCGTCCGCGAGGCCCTGGATTCGGCCCTCAAGAGGACTCGGCAAGAGGCTTCGCAGGGATGGGGGAGTTGGCTCTTGAAAGGGATCGACCGAGGAGGGCGAAATGTTCACCTGGCTTCTAAGGCCCCCACCCCCTGGCACCCTGCAACCGTGCTCTCCTGCGAAGGAAAGGTGGTGAGTGATCCCTTAAAGTATCATGCAATTCGAAACTTCCAGGTACAAAGGGCTGTGGAGAGCTGCCCCTTCCCCCACCCCTACCCCTGCGTCGTTTACCCCCGCCCCTCCCTTGCCGCCACTCGAGCTGGATACGGTTCGAAATCTGTGCCTTCGGCGCAAAGAGCGGTCGGCGGTGGCGTCCGATGGTTTCCACTTCAGGCGCATCGGTTGGTTGTCTGATCATGGTTTAAGCGCCTTGCTGTCCATCTTTCAGGTCATGGAAACCTCGGGGATGCTTCCCGCGCAGATTGCGGTCGTTCTGATGTATCTGATTCCCAAGGTTCCCGTGGGTGTCCGTCCGATTGGTGTGTTTTGTGCCCCGTACCGTGTCTGGGCGAAGGCCAGAAGGCCTATTGCCAACGAGTGGGAGAAGCGAAACGCTCGACCCTACTGCTGCGGGAAGCTGCACGGGTGCAGGAGACGCCGCTTGGCGCCAGCTGCTCCTCCGGGCCGAGGGTGCAGTTGCGAGAGATATACGTCAGCCCATCTTCTTTGGGATTTCGTCAAGTACTACGAAGCCCTCCCCCTCGGCCAGTTGCAGCAGAGGTGCCACCAGCATGATTTTCCTTTGGCTGTCAGTAGAGCGGCCATAGCGGCCTACACGTCGGCCAGGCATCAGTTTGGGGTGGTGGCTGGCTGTAGTATGGCTACCACGATGATACGCACCAACAGTATGGGCCCACTGGATAAGATCGCCTGGGGTCCGCATGTGGATTTCAAGCTGTACATCGGCAATAGTAGTATTGCTGCGGTGGGAACCCACCAAGAAGTTGTCTCAGGAGTTGTTGAATGAGCACTAGCCCTTCAGAGTGCCACCGCAGAGATCGGAGCCACTCTCTCGGCCGACAAGGCCATCCTTTATCTGCAGCTCCAAGGCCGTCGGCTTGGAGATCCAGGACTCTCTTGGGATTGAACTTTCTGGACCCCTCGTCAAATCAGGGGTTAACTTAGGCGTTGATGACACCCAGGGGACCTCTTTCCGTATGCAAGGGAAAAGCTGCAGGACCAAGCGTAGACTGGCCGAGGGAAACGCGAGGAGCCTTCGGCTGGGCAAGTTTGGGCGTGTTTTGAGCAGGCAGCGCCTTCGCCGTCTTTGGGTCGCGGGTCCTCTGCCTGTCGCCACGTACGGATCCGAGTGGTACGGGCTCTCCCCCTCTGAAGTTCTTGGGCTCAGACGCAGCTTGGCCCGCCTCATTAAGCCCTCTTGTAGTGGTAGATCGCTTTCGGCCCTGATGCTCCTGGAAAGCGACCCCACTTGGCAGGTTCAAGTTTCTGTCATCAGCAGATGGCATCGGGAGCTTTGGGCTTCCTCGAGTAATATCCACGCTGCCGCCTTCCCGACCCCCTTGCTGCGACAGTGGTGGGGTGGCGTCTGGGCTCGCCCCCCGCGTACCTGGAGAGGGGTGAAGGGGCCCCCTGTCGGGTACGTACCTGACCCTTGTGGGTCTTGGATGGGAGACGCCTGAGTTTAACAGGCTGATCGATGATCTGGGGAACTCTCATGAGCTGGTTTTCACCTCTCCCGCCCTTCTTAGGAAACACCGTCGAGCTGCGGTCCCTAGGAGACTCGAGCGCTACCTGGCGCACAAGTATTGTTTCGGGCACGACCGCCTCTGCTACGATATGGTATCCTCCTTCTTGGCCTCCTCCAAGTTTATTCCCCTGCAAAAAGGGATTCTGAGGAGCTGTACGTGTGACGGCATCTGGACTCGAACGAAGGCTCGGGGCTGCGGGTATCAGTTTCCAGCTGAATGTGAGCTTTGCGGTGCGCCCACCGACTCTATTTTCCGGTGGATGCGTCCGAAGTTGCAAGCTCTTCGTTCCGAGTTGGTGGGCCAGGGGCTCTTAGATTCTCTGTTCGATTACGTGGGTTCGTCGGACAAGTTGTTTGTGATTGCCCATGGGGCTCTCCCTCGCCCTGGAGACCTCCGCCCTCCTCCTCTGCATATGGACGACGACGAGCTTAGCATTACCTGGCATTCGGCCCCCCCCCCCCCAGCCAGAATCGTTTGAAGGTGTGGTTTTCGTTGGCGGTTCGTGTTCGAGAAGAGTTATCAAGGAGCTGTCCAGAGCCTCCTGGGGGGTCGCTTTGTACAGTCCCAACCAGCTGCTGCTTGCCACTGCCCCGGGGCCCGTCTGGGCCCACCTTCCTCGGACGCCCCAGGCTGGTGAGTTTTGTGCTTTCTTGGCGGGGGTCAAATTGATGTCCTGTCCCTCGCCTATAGTTTCTGACTGCGAGAATGTTGTTAAACTTTTTGGGTCCGACCGACCCAGGCAACTCAGTGATAAAGGCGTGTATTCAGGACATCTGTTGCAAGCTAGGGCTGAGCCTGGGTTGAAGCATGTTTCGCGAGTTTCGCATGTCAGATCCCACCAATCGGCCGACGATGTTTCGATCTCCCCGCAGATTCGTTTCTGGGGGGCAGGGAATGACCAGGCCGATACTTTGGCCAAGGCCGCCCTGGCGAGGCACCCATCCGATTTGAAGCTTGAGGAATCGCTCACCACCGACATAAAATTCGCTAGAGCTTACTGTACCCTGGCGATGCACCTTCTCCCCCTATTCGCTCCGCTTCGGGAGTACGGAGAAGTAGAGCACGTCCGCCCATCTAAGCCAGTGAGAGCTGGCAAAGCGTTGCACTTCTGGCGTCACTTTGAAACTTGTTGGAAGTGCCTGCTTTGCCTCAAGGTGCGACGGCGCCCCTGGCCTCGGAAGCCCCCCCCTGGAGGACCGCCCAGGCACGCGGGGAGCAGCCCCATACAACGGATCAGTAATTTAGGGCACTCCTGCATCGGCTTGGAATGTTCTGATGGGGCTACTTTAAGTATGTGTACCTCTTGCAAATCTTACTCTTCTCACGGGAGATTTAGAGGCTTGCTAGTCAACTGCCCGTCTCGCCCTTCGCTTTTTGGGAGGAGGGTGTGGTCGGAGGTCTCCTAGGGGCGCCACCCCAAAAGACCCTCCGTCGGCGTCGATTGCCCGATCTCCAACTCGGAATTAGCCCGTTTGCCCCGAGACCCTTGCAGGCACCTCCCTGCTCCCTCGGGGCCCCCGCAGGGCACCGACTCCGAGGGGAAGGCTCACCGTCGGGAGTTGGCCTCGGAGCTTCTCGTAGCTTTGCAGAAACGTGACGCCCATCAAGAGCTGTGACGGGTCAATCCCACCTTCTTGGCTAGGAGGCGCCAGGATCAGTCTGACAGCTCTGATTAATTTGTTAGTGTGGCTTTAGCTTCTTTCTTTCCTGTTCCAAGCACGACCCGATGCGACTGACCTTTTTGGCAGGCATCCGTGCTTTGCCCCACATCTGGGGCGAGGCCACCAGCCGCCATGGCGCTCTCTTCACCAGGGGTCGGGGACCTCGTCGTCCTTGTGTGGGTGGTCGACTTTTTCGCGTCGTTTTGCCCTTCGGCTTTCAATTCCGTTTATGCCTCGGCTTTGCATCTGGGGCGAGGTTTCTCGTCCAGGCGCAGCAGCACTTGGGGCAGGTCTCGTCGTCCTTGCGCGGGCCTTCCTCACCGTCTAGCGTTCGTTTGCGCGTGTGTCAGGCACCCCGCTCTGGGGGAAGTTGTGCGCACCTTCTGAGGGTCCTTCTTTCAGCGAGCACGGGGGTAGGACTTGCCCTGACAGTCGCTCGACGGCGGTTGCTGTGGCCAGGCGGGAAGCCCCTGGCCCCAACGCCCAGGCCCTCCTCCTCTTCCGTGTGATTCGTGTGCGCGCGCGTTCGTCTCGCGTACTGGCTGCCCGCCATCGTAGTATGCGCGACGCTCGAGGTGGCGTCTATTTTCTCGGGGGTACGGGGGCTCCTCGCCCCGTCGGTCCCCCGTCTTTTGCGGCGTTGCTGCGGACTGGAGCTCAGGCTCCTAGCCCCGACGCCGTTGCAGCCCAGCATCCTGGCTGATGGTCGCCCGTCTTCTTGTCCAGTCGAGGACTGGCGGCCCGCGCTGCTTTTCCACTTGCAGGTTCCTGTTCGTGGCCTTGTCTCCCCGCCTAACTCTGGCGGGGTAAATATTATGCAGGCAGTCCCCGCCCCAGTCCCTGCAGGAAAACTCGTTGGGGTTGAAGCGAAAAAAAGATGGTTACATGAAGGTTTGCCCTAAATATAGAACCTTCCTGGGGAAGGTTTTAGGGCGGCCACGGGAAGGTTTGCCCAAACAAACCTTTCAAAAACCTCACCGAGGAAGGTTTTAGGAAGGTTCCGGGAAGGTTTTCCCCAACAACCTTCCAACGGACTTCCTGGGGGAGGTTTAAAATGGTTCCAGGGGGCGGGGGGGGTCCCCGACAAACCTCCCAAGCACCTTCCCGAGGAAGGTTTTAGGGGGTTCCAGGAAGGTTTGTCTACAGAAACCATCCAAGCGCGTTGCCGAGGAAGGTTCTAGGACGGTTTCAGGAAGGCTAGTTTCCCAAAGCCTTCCCACCGCCCTCATGCGGAAGGCTTTAGGAAGGGCCCAGGAAGGTTTTTCCCACGGGCCTTCCAGACATCTTCCCGAGGAAGGTTTTTGGGCGGTTCTAGGAAGGTTTTCTTCCCCCCAGGAGCCTTTCAAACACATTCCTGGGGAGGGTTTCAGGACGATGCCAGGCATTTGTTTCCGCGCACCCCCAGGCGCCTTCCCGCGGTAGGTTTGAGGCAGGTCCCAGGAAGGTTTTTGCCCCAAAAGCGTTCCTAACACCTTCCCGGGGAAGGTTTTAGGAAGGTTTCAGGAAGTTCTTTTCTTTTGCAAGCAACAGGCTTCCAACAAAAACCTCCCCAGGGAAGGTCTTGGGAAGGTTTCGGCGAGGTTGTTGTATTCCCCCTCAAAAAACCTTTCAACCACCATCCGGAGGAAGGTTTTAGGAAGGTTTCAGGAAGGTTTGTGGCAGCAACCTTCCGAACGCCTTCCCGCGGCAGGTTCTAGTGCGGTTTCAGGTGGGTTTTCCTTGCAACCTTCCAACGACCTTCCCGGGGGGGGGGGGGGGTGCAAGGGGGGGTTTTAGGAGGGTTCCAGGGAGGTCTGTCCAACAACCATACAAAAACCTGACGGGGGAATGTTTTAGGAAGGCCCCGCGGAGGTTTTTTCCCCAACATCTTCCAAACATCTTTCTCAGGAAGGTTTGAGGAAGGTCGCGGGAAGGCTTTCGCCGCACAACAAGAAACGTCGAAACGCTTTCCAGAAGCAGGTTTTGGGAAGGTTCCAGGGGCGGTTTTCCCAAAACCTTCCAAACGCTTTCCAGAGGGAGGTTTCAGGGAGGTTCCAGGAAGGTTTGTTCCACCAAAAAAACAAAACCTCCCCGAGGAAGGTTTTAGGAAGTTTTCGGAGAGGTTTCCCCCGCAAGCCTTCCAAACACCTTTTGGGGGACGGTTCTGGGGAGGTTTCAAGAAGGTTTGCCCAACGCACCTTCCAGAGACCTTCCAGAGGAATGTTTCAGGGAGGTTTCAGGGAGGTGTTCCACGAAAGCCTTCCAACGACCTCCCTGGGGAAGGTGTGGGGAAGGTTTCAAGAGGGCTTGTAAACCAAGCCTTCCAAACACCTTCCCGAGGAAGGTTTTAGGGAGGTTGCAGGAAGGCCTGTCCCCAGAAACCGTCCAATAACGTTCCTGGGGGAGGTTTTAGGAAGGTTCCAGGAAGGTTTGTTCAAACAAACCGCCCAACAACTGAGGAAGGTTTTAGGAAGGTTCCAGGAAGATGTCCCACACAAGCTTTTCAACAACCTTCCCGAGGAAGCTTTTAGAAAGGTTCCAGGAAGGCTTGCCCCGCGAGCCTTCCAAAAACCTCATTGGGGGAGGTTTTAGGGCGGTTCCAGGGAGGTTTGTCTAACAAAAACTTTCCAAACGCGTTCCCGAGGAAGGCTCTAGGCAGGCCCCAGGAAGGCTTGCCCCCAAAACCATCCAAAAACATCCCCGAGGAAGGTTTTAGGAAGGCCCCGGGAAGATTGTCCCCAACAGCCTTCCAAACAACCTTCCTGAGAAAGGCTCCAGACAGGTTTTTGAAACCTTTCCAAAACCGCTTCGGAAACCGTTTCAGAAAAGGTTTTTTCCACATACCTTCCAAGAGCCTCCCCGCGGAAGGTTTTGGGGTGGTTCCAGGGCGGTTTTTCCCAAACACCTACACCTCCCCAACACCTTCCTGAGGAAGGTGTTTAGGGGGGCCCCAGGAGGGTTCTCGCGAGCAGAAAAATCATTTAAACAAAATAAGTATAAAACAAAGCCTTTCCAGGGAAGGTTGTGGGGCGGTTTCAGTGAGGTGTTTCCCCCAAAACTTTCCAAAACAACCTTCCCGAGGAAGGTTCCAGGAAAGTTCCGGGAAGGCTTGTGCCAAACACCTTCCAAAAACCTTCCCGCGGAAGGTTTTAGGAAGGTTTTGGGTTTTTTGCTCCCCAAAGCCTTCCAAAAACTTCCCGGGGGAAGGTTTTGGGGGGGTTCCAGGGGGGGCTTTTCCAAACGAGCCTTCCAGAAACTTCCCCGGGGAAGGTCAGCAAGGTTTCATGGGCGTTTCTACCGACGACCTTCCAACATCCTTCCCGAGGAAGGTTTTGGGAAGGCCCCGGGAAGGTTTCCCCCGGCGACCTCGCAGCAAACCTTCGCGCGGAAGGTCCCAGGAAGGTTTCGGATTGGTTTTTCCCAGCGCCTTCCACGCAGCCCCCCCGAGGAAGGCTTTAGGGGGGGTTCAGGAAGGTTTTTTCCGAGCAACTTTCCAAGCACTTTCCTGGGGAAGGGTTCAGGGCGGTTCCAGGCAGGTTTGTTTCAACGACCTTCCAAAAACTTTCCCGGGGAAGGTTTTAGGAAGGTTGCAGGAAGGTTGTTTCGTTGTTCCAAAAACCTTCCAAAAACCATCGCGTGGAAGGTCTTGGGAAGGTTCACGGGGGGCTTTCCCCAAAAAACCTTGCAAAAACCTTCCCTGAGGAAGGTTTTAGGAAGGATCTGGGAAGGTTTTCACCGAAAACCTTCCAAACGCCATCCGGAGGAAGGTTTTAGGGAGGTTCCGGTGAGGTTTTCCCCAAAAACCTTGCAGAAACCTCACCGAGGAAGGTTTTAGGATGGTTCCAGGAAGGTTTGCCAAACACACCTTCCAACCGACCTTCCAGCGGAAGGTGCCAGGGGTCTTCCAGGGGGGCTTTTCCAGCGCAACAAACCTTCCCGAGGAAGGTTTTCGGAAGGTTCCAGGAACTCAAGGTGTTTCCAACGACCCCCCCCTCGGGGTGGGGTTTAGGGGGGGCCCAGGAAGGTTGTTCCAAAAACCTCCCAACAACCATCGCGTGGAAGGTTTTAGGAAGTTTCGGGGAAGGTTTTTCCCAACAGCCTTCCGAACACTTTCCTGAGGAAGGTTTTGAGGAGGCCCCAGGAAGGCTTTTCCAGCGCAGCCTTCCAGCGACCTTCCCGGGTAAGGTCTTAGGAAGGCCCAGGGAGGTTGTTCCACAAAAACCATCCAAATACCTTCCTGGGTAAGGTTTTAGGGAGGTTTCAGGAAGGTTTGTTTAACAAACCTCCCAGGAAGGTTTCAGAAGGGTTTTCCAAACACATCCGCGAGTGAGTTTTTTTTTTGGGGGGGGGGGTCTCCCCCCCCAAAAAAAAACAAAAACCTTCCCGGGGCAGGTTCGAAGAAGGCCCCGGGGAGGTTTTCCCCAAAAGCCTTCCACGAACCTCCCTGGGGAAGGCTTTAGGAAGGTATCAGGAAGGTTTTTCCCCAAAACCTAGCAAAAACCTCCCCGAGTGAGGTTTTTGGGAGGTTTCGTGAAGGCCTGTTCCCAAAACCTGCCAAAAACCTCCCCGAGGAAGGTTTTGGGGGGGGTTCAGGGAGGTTTTCCCACCGCAACTTTCAACCGACCTTCCTGAGGTAGGTCTTAGGAAGGTTCCAGGAAGGGTTTTCCCAATGGCCTTTCCTGAGGAAGGTTTTAGGGGGCTCTGGGAAGATTGCCCCCAAACACTTTCCAAAAACCCTCCAGAGGAAGGTTTTAGGAAGGTTGCAGGCAGGTGTTCCCCACGAGCTCCCAACGACCTTCCCGAGGAAGGTTTTAGGAAGGATTGAGACAGGTTTTTCACCGCAAACTCCCAAACACCTCCCCAGGGAAGGTTTTAGGGAGATGCCGGGAAGGTTTTTCAAACAACCTTCCAATAACTTCCCCGAGGAAGGTTTTGGGAAGGTTTGAGGGGGGGCCCAACAAACATTTTCCAACGACGTCCCCGGGGAAGGTTTTAGGAAGGTTCATGTAAGGCTTTCCCCGCAAACCTTCCCAAAAACCTCCCCGGGGAATGTTTTAGGGGGGTCTAGGAAGGTTTTTCTCCAACAGATCTTCCAAAAACCTCCCTGGGAAAGGTTTTAGGACGGTTGCAGGAAGGTTTTTTCCAACGAACCTTCCAGCGGCCTTCCTGAGACATGTTTACGGCCGGCTCCAGGAAGGTTTTTCCCAACAGCCCTCCAAAAACCTGCTTGAGGAAGGTTTTCAGGGGGTCCCAGGAAGGCTTGCCCAACGCAAAAACTTCCAAAAAACCTTCAGGGCGGTTTGTCCTAAACACCTTCCAAACACTTTCCTGGGAGAGGTTCTAGGAAGGTTTCAGGAAGGCTTGTCCGAAAATCCTTACAACGACCTTCCTGAGGAAGGTTTTACGGAGGTTTCCGGAAGGTTGTTTCCCAAAGCCTCCCTGATGATGATGCTGATGATGATGCTGCTGCTGATGATGATGATGGTGGTACTGATTATGATGATGATCTTGGGCCGTTTGCACTAAAGCGAGGTTTACGAAAAGGGAGGTTTGTCCATCGCCAATCCTCGGGGGTCTGAGTCCTTGCGCGTGGCCAGAGGCTGTCGTTTTCTAGTTCCTCGTTTTGCCGATCGGCGCGGGCCCCTGCACCCCCCCACGAAACAGATCGTGGCTGCTCTTGCCGGCCTCTTCGCGCAGGTGGAGGGTGCCCCCCCCCCAACAGGACGCACTATTGCAACCTGTCGCGCCAGGCAGACCCCCCCCCTTTCCTCTCCTGTAGAGGGCCGCGCCCGACTTAAGCCCAACGTCGAATCGCCGAAGCAGGCAGCGCTCGCGAGCCCAGCGGCGGCGACGATCGAGGCGCGAGGTGGTTTTCTCGGTCTGTTTGGTCCAATTGTGGACGCGAATTATCCTGGAGGGTCACGGCTACCCTGGCGCTGGCTCCTGAGAAGATGCGTTCACAACACCCATGTTGGGCCCTCGAGCTCATCTGGGGGGCCGCGGCTACCCCGGCGCTGGCTCGTAGTATACGTCCTCAAAGCAATCTTCGTCGTCGTAATCGCCGCAGTCGTCGATGTAGTCGTTCGTGTCCTCGTCTGCGCTGTCGTCGTCGTCGCAGCCGTCGTTTGTCGTGGATCGACGATCGAGGATGGAATTAGTTTTGTCAGTCGGTCTTTCTGGGCCACTTCTGGACGCGAGCTATCCTGGGGGGTCACGGCTACCCCGGCGCTGGCTCCTGGGAGGTACTTTTTTCATTTCCCATCCTGGGCGCTTGAGCTAACCTGGGGGGCCACGGCATCCCTGGCGCTGGCTCGTAGGATACGCTTCAGTCGCGTTCGTCGTCGGCGTCAACGTCGTAACCGCCGCAGTCGTCCCTGCAATCGTTGTCGCACACATATATACATATATTCTCATACGCGTCTCTCCGAGGAAATAGAGCTCAGAGGCGATTGGTGCGCACGCGTCCGCGATTTTTCTGGCCGTTTCGCTCGGGACATCCTCGAAATTCTGAAAATCGGTGGCACCCCTCACGCAGATCGTGACGCCAGGGTCCAAAAACACATGGGAATTTCAACGTTTTAACATAACACCTTCAAAAACACATGGTAATTTCAATAATTTCGACCCCGATTCTCAGATAATGGCGGTTTCGCATAAAAAATCATACCAAAATCGAGCTCCAGACCCCTCCTCGGAGCCTCCTGGGGGGCCCCTGGAACCTCCTGGGGCTTCCTGGGGCTTTCTGGACCTTCTGGTACCCCAGAACCCGCCCCGGAGCCTCCTGGAGTTTTCCTGAAACCTCCTGGGGCCTCCTGGGGCCTCCTGCGGCCTCCTGGAGCCTCTTGGGGCCTCCTGAAGCCTCCTGGGGTCTCCTGGGGCCTGCTGAGGCCGCCTGGGGCCTCTTGGGCCTCCTGGGGCTTCAGAATTACATGCGCACACAGAGGCACAAATCACGCCCAACACATCACACGCTAGACAAACATAACACACACATACATACATACATACATACATACATACATACATACATACATACATACATACATACATACATACACACACACGCACACACACACACAACACCGACAACACACAAAAAACACGCACCACACAAAGCACACATCACGCACACATAACACTCACAATCCTGGGGCCTCCAGGAGCCCCTTCTGGTATCCAAGTCGGGCCTCCTGAGGCTTCCTGGGGGGCCCTGGTACACACATCGCAAGGTGTGGCAACCCCACTTGCGCTCGAGTGCGACTTCGCTGTTGCATGTCGTTCCTGCTTCAAACGCCCCTTCAGCTTGTTGTATGAGCCTGGGCACACACGTGCCACTTGTATTCCTTTTCCCTATCAAAATATACGGGACCCCCCCCCCGGATGGGCGTCACCTAATTCGCCCCCCCAGAAGAGCTCTGAACGGGCTCACGACAGCTCCGACAATGCCCGAAATTACCCCCAAGCTGGTCCGACCGGCCCACATTCCGCTCTATGATGCCCCAGTTGCTCCTACGAAGGCCCACGAGGCCTCCAAGACGCCCCAAGAGGCCTCCGAGAGCCTTCCCAAGAGAGCCCCAACAGGCAAAATTCATTGATTTCCATTGGTCTTCGACGATTCTTGGATTTACGCGTTTGCCACACCAGCCTCTCCAAAACGGCCACATGGGGACTCCAAGATTGCCCCCAGACGGCTTAAGACACCTTCAAGACGGCCCCAAGACAGCCCCAAGACGGCCCAAGAGGCTTCTAAGACGGCACCAGGACCCTCAAGACGGCTCCAAGAAAGGCCCCACGACAGGATCCGAGCCGACATTTCGGCCCTCCCGCTCCAGGATACCCCGAACACACTCTCCAGAGGCCCCCAAGGCCCCAAGAGACCCCCAGGAGATCGCCGAGAAGCCACCCATGAGGCCTCCAAACGCCAAGGCCCGCACTAACAGCGACGACGTACACACCTCGGCCGCGCCAGGCTCTATTGATGTCCCGTAGCCCTTGGCTCCAGGATTCCGCTGCTGCTCCGCCTCGGCATACGCCGATTGGGATCATGACGGGCGACCCCCCCGCCGTGCGCAAGAGGCCGGCCTCTCGCGGACGTCCCAGCGCAGATACGTTACATTGCACGCGCTGCGACCAGGACGTCCCGCGGCTGCACTTCGCAGTCCGCCAACGCCACCGAGCCACCCGCGCGTGCATCACTTGCACCGCCGCTGCCCCGCAGACTTCCGGCATGTCCCGACGCCGACTACAGGTCACTTGCGTTCGTTGTGGGCTCTCCTTGCCAAGGGAAGCCTTCGCTTGCGACCGCGACAGGACGCATGGCAGCGTCTGTCGCGAATGCAGCGTAGTGGGTCGACCGCCCTTACAAGACGTGCCGTTCTCTGTCGGAGACATGAACCGAAGTTGCCCGCATTGTGCGGCCTCCCTCTTTCCAACCGAAACGCCAGCGTTTTGCTGCAGCAACGGCAAGTGGGCGATCACATTCGAGCACTTCTTCTCACCTCCGGCGCCCGCCCTTCTGGAGATATTCCGCTCCACTTGGCCCTCTCGCGACGCCGCGGGCCATCTTCTACACGATCCCACGACCAATTCTCCTCGTCTGACAGGGTTCACGGCAGCAAGTCGCCGCTACAACAACTTATTCGCATTGGCTGTTCACGAGATCCACAGCGCAGGAAACACGAAGGAACTTCGATTCGGCAACTACATGCGTCCTTCCAACCTCCGGATTCACGGCACGATGCACAGCCCTTAAGACTCCATTCGACAAAAAATTGTCGATCGACAAAAATTGCCGAATTCGGCAACTTTTGTCGAACGGACCGGATCAATTGAATATTCAATTGATCCGTTACCTAACAAACAGTTTACCGGCTATCCGGTAAAACAACCTAACAAGTTACCTAATGGACCTAACAAACAACCTAACAAATTACCTAATGGACCTAACAAACAACCTAACAAACAACCTAACAAACAACCGAACAAACAACCGAACGAACAACCTAACGAGCAACCTAACAAACAAGACCACACACATAGCATAACACGTAGCACACCACAGACAATATAACACAACAACTATCATACGGCCCCACACATAATATATAACATATAACATTACATACCATAAACCGTGATGCATCATATCAAGCATCGCACCAGAGCGAACAAAAACATAACATATACAACACACATTCATCTGCAATAATTTGCATCGCGCTGCAATGATTTGCGTTGATTGAGTTTTGCTTTGTATTGCATTTATTGAATTTTGCATTGCGTTGCATTGATTGGTTGAGTTTTGCATTGGTTGAGTTTTGCATTGCGTGTTGCATTGCATTGATTGGGTTTTGATTTGGGTTGCATTGCATTTCATTGATTGAGTGTTGTGCGTTGCATTGATTTGGGTTGATTTGAAGTGTTTCGCAACGTAGCCGCGGTTTTGTGGCTCAAGGTGTTTGCAGTTTCTGTGGCAGCATGTCTGCTGCCAGCCGAACCCCTGAGGGTTCGCCGCCCCCGAGCGACCGCTTGACGGCCAATCCAATGATCTCAGTTGCCGATATCCAAGCTGGCCTCAGCAATTTCTTGCGCGATGACTGCCCCAATCGGGACATCAATGGGTTTCTGAAGGTGGTGGTGGACCATGGCGTGACCTGGCGCACAGCTCCCAAAGCGAACGTCCTTGCCATGGTCAGTCCGTTGTTCGCTGCCCTGGCCCCAGTAATCCAGAACGGTGTAGCGCCAGGAATGAAACTCGAGAAGGCCCTTGCAGCGTGCGACAATGAGAAGACATGCAACTTCACTCCCGCTTCCCAGACAGATTTCACCAACAGCATTGCGGAGGCCATCAAGATGCTCTGGATGGACTTCCGCACCGTCAAGACGAGCTCCGAGGGTCGGCGGCGCTGCTACTTGGGGGCGTCGCGCACTGAGGTGGAGAAGATCACGAAGGTCCTCGATCTCATGACGCACCTCCCTTGGGACCTCAACGACCTCAAGGCTAAGGCTAAGGCCGATGCCGACGGTGCTGCCGACACTCCCGACGTCGAGAGGGCCCCTCCGACTCGCTCGGGTTCGGCAGCGTCTGGGCTGGGCAACGTCGAGAAGGAGATCGAGTACGAGTCCCTCGCGGAGAAGTTCGCGCTTGACTTGTCGAGTGCGTTTGCTGACCTTGCTAACCTTTCGGCGCCCAGCAGTTCGGATGAGCAGGTGAGCAAGGTCAAGCGCCCGTCTGGCGTTACCGACCGCGACTGGGACATGCTCGAGGTAGTGATGGAGAAATCAACGACTGTGCCGACGAAGCCCATTCGCATCTTGAAGCCGATGAAGCGCGGCAAGGGCAAGGGCAAGGGCAAGAAGAGCAAGGACGAGAGCCAGAGGGGCGAGGGCAAGGGCGCGAAGAGCAAGGACAAGAGCAAGGTCAAGAACCAGAAGGGCAAGGGCAAAGGCAAAGCCAAGGCGAAAGCCAAGGCGAAAGGCAAGGCGAACGCCAAGCCGACAGCCAAGGCGCCAGCCCTGGCGTCCCGCGAGGAGGTGGAGGCGGCGCTCGTGGCGATGGAGCCCCCCGCTGCGGGCGAGGAGGTCCTGGCACCGATCGCCGACGGGCGCGGCGGCGGCGGCGGCGGCAAGAACGACTATTGGAGGCCCGAGACCGAGGAGCTCCGCAGGCAGTACCGTGAGATGGGCTGGGGATGCTCAAAGTGCAGGTGGAAGGGCACCTGCGCAACTTGCTACTCGAGGCTCGGTGAGGAAGAAGGCAAGAAGGAGAATCTGGATTAGGCAGCAGTCGTCAAGCTTTTCGGCGCAGTGCATCTGCGCGCGGGTCGTGGCTAGTGAAAGTCTGTTTCGGGGTTAGGCTTTGCTGTGCGATAAATAGCAATGCACGTTCGAACTTGAAGGCGATCGCCGCCTACGCGTTCTGGAAAATACCACATATACAATGTTGTTTCACAAAGTGTGGTGTAAGTTCAGTTGAGTTTAGATCTAAACTAGGTCTGAACTAGATCGAGCTCGGTTGAATATAGATCTAAACAAGATCTGAACTAGATCGAGCTCGGTTGAGTTTAGATCTATACTAGATCTGAACTAGATCGAGCTCGGTTGAATATAGATCTAAACAAGATCTGAACTAGATCGAGCTCGGTTGAGTTTAGACCTACATTAGATTTGAACTAGGTCGACAAGGAACACATCATCACGCCCCCCCCCCGTTCTCCTCTCCTCCTGTCTTGAGAGAGGGACGCCTTGAGAGAGGGACGCCTTGAGAGAAAAGAGAAGAGAAACGATGGGGATCCCGCTTGAGACTTCCTCGCAACTTCTTCACTCAAGTGCGTTTCGGCAACCAGATACCAGATTCCATATGCCCCCACCACATTTAAGATGACCACCCCCTCCCATCCGTCGAGCCGTTTTGGCTCAAAGAGTTTGGCTCGCCCTTCCAGCGGGTGGAGCCGTCGAGGCGATGTCCGCGTCTAAGCTGCAGCCGCACCCGCCTGCCAACGTTCCCGTCGACAAGAAGAAGGTGTTCGTGGGCCAGCTTCCGTTTTCGACAACAAAGGGCATGCTGGCGGCCAAGCTGACGGAGGTTGGATTGTTCGACGACGTCGACGACGCGTTCATTGTCCGACGAGGTTCGCATGCTCAGAGTCCATTCGTCGTGGCGTTTGTTGTGTTCAAGACCGAGGAGGCCGCGCGGACATTGGTTTCTATGAATTGCGCTCATTGGCCCGACATCTCCCCGAGTCCAATCCCGTTGAGTTTCGCGAAGTTGCAGAAACGGAAGCTGCCAGCACCAACGACCCCAGCGCCTACGGCGAGCTCAGCGTCGACCCCAGCGCCTACGGCGAGCTCAGCATCGACGCCAGCGCCTACGGCGAGCTCAGCATCGACGCCATCGATGAGGGAACCATGGAGTCTCGATGCTGCAGACGTTCTTCGTCGAGGTGAGAAGCTGATCAAGGCCATCAGGACGGCGCAGGCCACGGCGCTCAAGGAGGAGATGGAGAGGCGCGCGCGAACGGCGCTCCAGGAGGAGGCCACGGCGCTCCAGGAGGAGCGCTAACTGCGCTGCGTTAGGTCGGCGCGAAAAAATAAACTTCCCCCCCCTCCCCCTTCCAGAGTGACGTCTTGAGAGAGAGTGTCTTGAGAGAGAGTGTCTTGAGAGAAAGGTTTCCAGGGGGCCCCAAGGCTTTCAGAGGGCCCCGAGAGGGGCCCAAGAATGCTCCACGAGAGCCCCAAGAATGCCCCGATTGGCGCCACCCTGGGGCTTGGAAAAAAAAAAACACTGGTTTCAGAAAACTGTTTTTTTTTTTTTTTCAAAGAGTTCCAAGAGGACCCCAATAATGTTTTCGGTGACTTTTCTCGGGGCCGTAATGTAATTTTGTTCGAGGCTCGAGTCTCTTCTGCTTGTATTGTCCCTACTTGCTTTCCCCCTGGGGAGCCCGGGGGTCTGTGGGCCCACTCCCCGCACTGCCGCAATGGCTGACAAGTCGCCGTACATGGACGGCGGCCTCGGGTACATGCAGCAGAAACGCGCTGATTTGTTCGCGGAGCCAAGCATTTGGGACTACGATCCGAAGATTGATTCCCCCCTCGTCGGCGACCACACCACATCGGCCCGTGACGCACCACATCGGCCCGTGAGGCGCACGCTAGGAAAGAAGCACCCGACTGGCGTGTGGCTTCCCAAGCTTAAGAAGGGCGCTAAGTTGCCGCTTGAGCTGGTCAAGGCCAATGCAGAGCAAAAAATAGTTACGACCATTGTCGTAGACGATTAAGTTTCAGTGCGATGACGACTCGAGCTCTTTGTCGTAGCAGGCCGTCTGTTGGGACATGCATGCGCCCTGCAAGCTTTCAGCCCACGAGCTTTCGAACAAAAAACCCAAAGGAATTTGATATCACTCAGAAGATGTCTCAGGCGAAACGCCCAAATCTTGCATGCTCTGATGTCATATCGGGTATCGGGATATCGGGTATCGAGGACGTCTCAAGCGGTGAGCCTCATTCCTGATCAAAGTGTAGGGATGTCTCGAGGTGAGAAGCCTCAAGCGGGAAGCCTCATTCCTGATCAAAGTGCGAGGAAGTCTCAAGCGGGAAGCCTCATTACTCATTGGTGCGAGCTGAATATCGAGGAAGTTTCAGGCGGGATGCGATCTAGTTTCGATCTAGATTAGATCTAAAGTAGATGTCACCAGGCAGACATGCGATCTAGTTTCGATCTAGATTAGATCTAAAGTAGATTATGCTCAGATCTAGTTTTGATCTACTTTTGATCTAGTTTTGATCTACTTTATGAAAAAGTGCGACCCCTATCAGGGATTGTGAGTGTGTGTTGAAAAACTAGATAAGAAGTAGATCAAAACTAGATGAGAAGTAGATTCAGCAATTATCTAGTTTGGATCTAAACTAGATCGAAACTAGATCGTGATATATGTCATCAACTGTGTATGCTGTAAACATTTTGGCTCAGCAACGCTGTTTCTCTCACGCTGAGCTGATAAGATCTCACTGATTTCTGCTACCGACGATGCCTCCGAAGGCTGCGAAAGTTGAACTGTACGAGGAGATGGCAGCCCTGGCGGGCGACCTGAAAGCTTCGGACCTGCAGGAGTCGGATGCTGAGGACGAGGAGGCAGAGGAGGAGGCGCCAGAGGATGAGGAGGAACCTGTTGCCAAGAAGCCTGCAAGGTTCCAGCCAGGTCGCTTCCTGGGCCCTAGTGCGTTGCGCTTGCGGGCCATGCAGAGGCCTGCTTCTGCTGAGGGTGCGGCTGTTCGCCAGAAGCCAGCTTGCAACTTAAGGAGGCCCGCGGCTGCTACGATTGGCGACGACGACGAGGGCGACGGGAAGCGGAGCCAACCAAAGATGCGGAAGTTGCTGCAGATGATGGATTCGCTGCCCCCCGAGACGAAGTCGCTGTGGGAGCAGGCGGCCCGTGATCCGAAGGGCAGGCGTGCCAGAGAGACGGAGATCGTGAATAACCTCTTCCACAAGGTGAACGGACAACTCGTGCTCAAGCTCGACAGCCCGTGGTACCAGAAGGAGATCGAGCAAAAAAAATCAAAGTTTGGCCAGGACTCGTCAGAAGGCATACCAAGGTCCGTGATGATCGAGAAATTCCGTGACGGAGAAGAGGGGCTCAACCGAGCCATCGAGGCAGGCTGAGTTCAAGAGTGGACGGTGGACGGCGTCCCCTACTGCGCGATCAGGACCGTCCAGGTTGGCACGAGGCACGACGTTGTCGACAAGAACAGGCTCAGCATCGGCAAGAATGTGACCGAAGAGCAGGCGAAGAAGATCCAATAAGCAGTTAACAACATGAACTTCGGTTTCCAGCTGACGAAAAAGGAGACAAGCAAGCAGGCCAGCAGCGATGAGCTGCCCCAGAAGGCGATCGACAAGCTGTCCACGGCCCTATGCATCCTCGAGAAGCTGCTCAAGGACGGTGAGAAGATGTTCGACAAGCTGGTTACCAACGGAGTGCCGCCAGCTGCGGAGGGCATCAAAGATCAGCTGGAGGTCGCGGTCGAGGCGTGCAGTGTGGACATGAATGCGCTGACGAAGATGTACCGCTTCAGGAAGGCAGCCGACAACTCGAAGTTGACGATCCCCGCTGTTCAGGAGGCCCTCGCGACGTGCGCAGTGGACTGCGAGAAGCTGAAGGAGGCGATGAGCTTGGCCAAGAGGTTCGCGAAGTAAGCGACCACGTGAGGATGAGGATGTAACAATGATGGAGATTATGATGGTGATGAGGAGGAGTCGGAAGCCAACCCAACGCAACGCAACACAGCCCAACGCAATGCAATACATCCAACGCAACACAGCCAGCGTGAGTTAGATTTCGATGCAATCCACTTCGGATCTAGTTTAGGTCTGAATTAGACTATCCAGTAGTTGAGTTTCGATCTGATTTAGATCTAAAGTGTACCCTGGCCCAGTCAAGTTTAGATCTATTTCGGATCTTAAGTGGATTGCGATGCGAGTGAGACAACTAAGTGCTCTGGCGCAACGCGCGCGCCGAGCTGTCCTGCGTTGCTGGAGCGATCTGGCGCGGCGCGGTCGACTGAAATCACATAGTCCCCCTCCTCCTCCCCATTCCCATGCCTCGAGAGTGCCCAGAGTGTCTTGAGAGTGTCCAGAGTGTCTTGAGAGTGCACCACGCTGCTACGTGTTTGGGACTGTCGGGGACATCGCTCGTCGCCGCGGCTGGATTCGGCTTCTTCTTCGCTGTGACGTCTCGTCGTCGGCGTTATCGTACCCCGCCCCGCCCCCCATCCACACCTGACATCAGTAGACGTTTCAAATCGAGCATCTGGTCTTTAGCTGACGGGCACCATGGAGTTGCTTGGGAGACGCGGCGGCTGCCGCCAGCGAGCGGAGAGGGCCGAGCAGGCCAGGGCCGCAGCGCTGCTGCAGAGTGCTGTGGCAAGTTTCCTGGTCCAGGAATGGGCGTGGGGCCGCATGGCGCCTCAGCAGTGCCAGAAGATTGCGACGCTCCTGAGGGCGGACCTGGAGGCGAGCGCGAGTGGCACGTTGGACATGGGCACGGTGGATTTCTTGAAAGGGCTTGGCACTGCTGGACGGAACCCGCAACATATGCATTCGCAGCTCATGAAAAAGTTTTCGCCCGAGTCGGCACTGCGGCCTTCGCCGTTCAATGCGATTCTCAAATCTGGCAAGACTGGAATACATTTTAAGGATCTGGATGGGCTGTGGCCGCATGTGTTGTTCTCTAGGATATACCACGAGTACCCGAAAGCTTGGGAAAAACTAGTGTGCCCATCCATGTCGGCGCTGCGTGAATTCTGGGACGACGTTAAGAATTCAAAACAATATTTGAATCACCCGATTCGTTTCCGCCAACATCATCAACGGCTTGCCGTTCCAATCTCTATCCACGGGGACGGAACACCAGTGACTGGATTAGGCAAGTCATGGGGTAAATTGTGTGACATATGGTCTTGGACATCTTTGGTCACAACGGGCCAAACTCAGCTTACGTATTTCGTGATTTTTATGGTGTTCGCTGGTATCCAGGCGTCTTCGATTGCTTGAAAAACGTTGACTCAGTTTTGGAAGAAATTGACATGGTCTTTGGAGGCCCTGTGGCACGGAAAGTGGCCCGAGGTTGACGAAAATGGATTGGCGATGCCGCCAGGATCAAAGAGTGGCGATTTGGCGGGTGGCCACTATGCTTGTTTATGGGCTTTGATCGGCGATCTAGGTTATATGTGGAAAGGCGTTGGCTTGCCAAACTGCAACAATTTATCCAAGCCGTGCGGCTGGTGCCCAGCAAATAACAGCACAATGCCATGGTATGACTTCAGACCAAATGCTGCGTGGGTCCAGAATGTGTTCACGGAGGCGCAGTGGAGGGCGCAGGGCATGGATGCTTGCAACCCTGTGTTCCAACTACCAGGCGTGTCGATTTTGACATGTGCGCCTGACTGGATGCACGTGAAACACTTGGGGTTGGACAAAAGGCTCCTCGGATCAGCGCTGTACGCGCTGACGCACTATATCATGCCTGGCTCTCCAGAACAAAACTTGGAAACGTTGCGGCGCGAAATATTTGACATATATAAATCTGATGATGTAAAAACTAGATTCAGCAACCTGCAGCTGTCCATGTTCAGCTTAAAAGCCAAGGGCAACTTGCGGGGCAAAGCAGCAGAAATCAAATGCCTTGGCCCTGTTCTTCTGAAGATATGGGATAAGCGCGCAGGCGGCCAGGTCAGTATATATCAGAAGATCAGGTTAATATTGCATTTGAACGTTCTGTTGGATGAGAAAATCGACGCTGTAGATAACACTGCGTTTTGTTTGCCGCGAGATGTGCGGGAGGATATCGCTAACACGTGCCATTCTCTTTTGATGTTGTGGACAGACGTGCAAGAGTTCTTCTCTCAAGAAGCCGACGCTGGGGAAATGTTCCACTTCACTGTGAAGGCGCATTTTCTTTTGCACTGCTGTCTTATAGAATCGTCGCCGCGGCGGTTGTGGCGTTACAGAGGGGAGGACCTCATGCAGAAAATGCGGCGGCTGATTTTCAGCTGTTCTAAAAGATCGACGGCGTGGCAGGTTGGAAATAAGTCAATTGGTAAATATTGCGTTGCCCTGGAGCGCGAACTTGCGGCAATCCAATGAAACAAAAAGAAATAACAATAATAAAAACATACGTGGTGACATCTATGTGGTGCAAGCAACCTATGTGGTGCAATCTATGTGGTGCTGTGTATGTGATGCAGTCTATGTGGTGCAATCTATGTGGTGCAACCTATGGGGTGCATGCAACATATATGGTGCAATCTATGTGGTGCAAATACGTTACAAACGTTGCTTGGTGAACGACCTAACCGAACATCATCGCTCTCTCAAGACGTCGCTCTCTCAATACGTCGTTCTCAAAACGGCTCAAAGGACAACGGCAACCTAACGACATGAGAACGAACAAAGCAGACTAACATCGACCTACACACATCAAGCAGCCTAACGGACCTAACGGACCTAACCGAACGGACCTAACCGAACGGACCTAACCGAACCTACCGAACCTACCTAACAAACAACCGAACCTACCTAACAAACAACCTAACAAACAACCGAACGGACCTAACGAACAACTTAACAAACAACCGAACGGACCCAACAAACAGTCGAATCGCTGACCCCTCCGTTATACAAAAATTGCCGAATTCAGCAAAAAGTTGTCGATCGACAAAAGTTGCCGAATTCGGCAATTTTTGTCGATCGACAATTTTTTGTCGAATGGAGTCTTAAGGGTGGCGAGTGCTCACGGCAGCCGAAACCACCGCTGTGAGATATCTCGTCGTGGACCCTCAAGAACGCACTCGACAAGCCACTACCCTGCAGTTAGACGTGGGGCTGCTCCGTCGCCTGGAACGCCTCCTACTGCCCATCAACCCGTTCATGAATGAGATCAAACGCCTCGGAACTATACGTCGCCCTGGGCCCGACGCAGCGGTGCACTTGAAGTGGGGCGAGGACATCAACGAGCTCGCCGCCATCGTCGACGCGCGCACGGACAGCCACGCTCAACCTCGCACGGTCACGTTCCGACTGAACTCCTCCACCGCCCCCAAGTATCTCCATCCACTACACCCTTTCTACGAACCGCTGTCCTACCCACTGTGGTCCCCATCCGGCGGGCGTGGGTGGAGCCCGGATGCGATGGTCAACGGCGCGCACATCAGCCAAATGTGGTGGTACCGGCAATGCATACTACGGTTGTCTCACATGCGCGCTTGCGGACGATTGCTCAACGAATGGCTCGTTAATATGTACTGTCGCATGGAGGACGAAAGACTGAGCCTCCTCCGCCGTGACCAGCCCAAACTGCGTGGCACTAGACGTCAGGTCTGCGAGATGATTGCGAACACCGCCGACCCAGCTCCTGCTGTGGCCCGCGTGCTCTTGCCCTCGAGCGTGCCGGGGTCCCCGCGCCACCTCAGACGTCTTCGAGTCGACTGCTTGGAACTGGCGCGTCGTAATGGCCCGCCCACTTTCTTCAGCACTCTGACATGCAACCCATGCTGGCCAGAAATTCAATCAGCCCTCTTGCCTGGACAAACCGCTGCTGACAGACCAGACGTCGTCGTCCGCGTGTTCCACGCGCGACTCCTGGAGATGGTTTCTTTTCTGAAGACCGACTTCTCTGGGCGCAGAAGGTACATCATCCGCGTGATTGAGTATCAGATGCGGGGCCTCCCTCATGCATACATTGCGCTCGCGGTGGACAACCCCCCCTGCGCGCCCGAGGAGATCGATGCTCTCATATCGTGCGAAGTCCCTCCTGAACATGGCTCACTCCGCGAGCGCGTCCTGCATCACATGATTCATCGGTGCAATCATCCCTGCCATCCCAACGACCCTGCCCAGGAGTGCATCAAAGGATGCCCGTGGCCGTTCGCAGACACCACCGAGATCGACGCCAGAGGGTGCCCGCACCATCGCCGATGCCCGTGCTCTAACACTTGCGCCGGGCCTGCCTACGGACGACGACATGTCTGCTGCAATCGTCTGGTCGTCGAGTACTCCCCCAGCATTTTGTTGAAGTGGGACGGCCACGCGAACGTTAAGTTCGCCGGATCTGTCAATCTGTTCGAATACCTATTCAAGTACCTCTTCAAGGGACCCGACCACACCATGTACACCATCGGCTCGGAAGACCAGCCGACCGACGAAATTGCCGACTGGCTACGCGGCAGGTACCTGGTCGCCACGGAATGCGCATGGCGAATCTTCGGCTACACCACGTACGAGCGCGTGCCTATGGTGCTTTGTCTGCCGGCGCACCTTCCCGACGAGGACTGGGTCGACTTTGACGAGGGATTCGAAGCCGATGCTTTGGACCACACTACGTCCCAGTTGGAGCGCTCTTTCTACCGCCCGAACCGAGAGCCATTCCTCGGCTGCAAATAAAAGAGTACTTCGAACGTTTCATTGTCAGCACGACTTGCCCCGTGGCGTTACGCGGTTTCTTGCCCGATGCGTTCGGACACCACCTCGTCGAACCGCCAAGAAGCGAGTGGCCTACCCTGTCTGCAAGATGGCACCGAATACCTGCAGACACCACCGTTCGACCAACTGTGGACATGGCGCCGCCCGGACGCCAAAACTACGTGCACGTCCGCATGCGAAGGGAACCGCCCGTGTGCCGCCTGGAGATGAAGTGCCCCCGGCAGAAGGACGTCTTCTACCTCCGGCAGATGCTCCTGCACTTTCCTAAGAGGACTGGGACTTAAACCACCCTCCTGCTCTTCTGCCCGAAACGACCCCCCCACACCACCTGGCGATCTTCCACGCCTCCATGCGACTTTGGCGAGTTCTCGGTCACGTGACCGACTCGCTCAACCCATGCCCCTGCTTCTCTCTAGCCTCCCCGTTCCCCCAGGGCCACTGCCGCCGACCATGTCCCTGCTCAGACCACTCGCACCATTTCCCTTTCGGAACACAAGCGCCTTGAAACCCTCGGCCACTTCAAGCGTGTCACGGGACCCCCGCGGGCCACAATGCACCTCAGTCCCCGGGCCCTCGCCCCTCTCGCCGCGCTAGCCAGTCCACGCAAGCTGTGGGAACCCACCCTTGTGACGAAGTGATCCGCCCCGCCGGCCCGAACCCTGCGTCGCCCGACCCGCGACCACGGGAACCTCCCAGCCCACGACGCACTCCCGTTCCCAAACCATCACCCAGACCTTTGCACCCACCAATTCACGGAAGCTGTGGGAACCCACCCGCTCCCCGAACGGATGCCCCCCGCCCCACCTATCCCCGTCGCCCGATGATAATGGTGATGATGGTGATGATGATGATCATGATCATGATGATGATGATGATGATGCTGATGATGATGGTGATGATGATGATGATGATGATGATCCCCCCGGCCTGTCCACGCAAGCTGTGGGAACCTCCCTTGGCCCGCCAGCCCCCAGTTCAATTACCTCCTCCACCACTGCACGCAAGCTGTGGGAACCCACCCGCTGCCCCAACAGATGCGCCCCGCCCGATTCCACCCCCATCGCGCCCCCCGCGTAAGCTGTCATATCCACCTGCCTGCGACAGTCCCGCCACCGTGCCATTCCAGCAAGCTCGGCGGCATTCGTTCGAGGGAACACCGGAGACCGTAAGAACGAGGGATGAACAACCTGATAACGACGATGTTGACGAGTATAATGATGATGATGACGATGATGATGATGATACGATGATTATGGCTATGATGATGATGGTGATGATCACGATGGTCATGATGATGCTGACCATGATGAACATGATGATGCTGAGGAGGACGAGGATGCTGACGATGTTGGTGAGGCTGGTGATGATGATCACGACGACGAAGATGATGCTGCTGATGATGATGATGATGATGATGATGATGATGATGATCCCCTGCTCTCTCCACGCAAGCTGTGGGAACCTCCAAGGCCACGACGCACCCCGACCTCTGGCGCCCCACCTCTCCCCGCCTGCAGTCCGCCCCCGCCCCCGGCCTCTCCAACCACCGCTCCTTTCCCTCATCTCCCTGTGCTGCCAATCCCCTCCAGGAGCTTCAAGGACTGCCGCTCCCACAATGGCTCGCAGTATCCTACTTACGAGGAGGCCATGCTGGCGACGAACATGTTTGCCAAGGACGACGAGGCCGCCCGGGTCCTCCAAGAACTTGTGGAATTACGGTACACGGCCCACCAGCTACGTTTCGCTTTTGTTGTGCTCCTCGACCTCGATGCTAAGCCGACGACGTTGTACAACGCATTCGAGAAGCACGTGATGAAAGACTTTCTCGACCGAGGGATGACGCCGTCTACTGCTGCGGCGGAATTGAAGCGATGCTTACGCCTGGCTGCGGCTGCGCAGGACCGTGCCGACGCGTTGGCCTTCTTGGACGTGCCCGTACCCATAGCATCAACGAGCAGGCAGTCCACCGACAGCACTCCTCCTAGAACAGCCACGGCGACCACCCCAACTTTCCACGCACTCCAGGCTCGCGTGCGCAGCGACTCAGAGCAGCGCGCGGCCACCACGACAATCACTAGACACATCACCGCCAATGCCTCCAAGTTCGTCTTCGTCCACGGCGCCGCCGGCACGGGCAAGTCCACGGTGGCCCAATACGTGCATTACTACGCGGAATCTCTCGGCAAGTCCTGCGTCAACGTGGCCACGACAGGCCAGGCCGCCCTTCTCTTACCTCATGGCGCCACGGCCCACTCCACGTTCAAGATACCTCTGGGAGACGAGGATCCATTGACGTGCAATCTGGGCTTGCAAACTGCTGAGGCCGCGCGCCTAGCTCGCGCTTCAGTCATGCAGTGGGACGAGTGGCCTGGAGCGAAAAGGACAGCGTGGGATGCCGTTGTGCGTTTTCTGGACACCCTCCAGAAGGCAGCCCCAGACACTTACTCCCCCAAGGTCATTGTGTGCTACGGGGACTTCCGCCAGATCCCTCCTGTCCTCAAGCACGCGTCCAGACGCGACATTGTTGCAATGAGCGTGCGTTCGTCATCAACGTGGGACCATTTCGAATGCCACCGGCTCACTACCAAACACCGCCAACATGCTGATCTCACGTACGCTCGCTGGATCGAGACTGTCGGCAATGGAACCGCCGAGGCGAAGCACTCCGTGGATGGTACTCCCGGTTACTTGGAACTGCACCTCTGCCCAACCATATTGGAACCCCGCGAGGCCATTGATTTCTGCTTCCCACACCCGAACGACGCAAATGCTTGCGCAAAGTCCAAGGTCTTGGCCGTCACCAAGGATACCGTCGACGCGTTCAACGACATGGTCCTGGACATCCTCGCACACACCTACCGTCGCGACGAATACCATCGGTTCAGCGCCGACTGCATAGAGATCGACCGGGACGATCAGTTCATCGAACCTCACGTGACGCCCGAATTTCTGAACGTCCAAACTGAACACGGTGTGCCTCCCCACCGCATTCGACTCATCGTGGGCGCACTTTACGAAATTATGAGGAACTTTAGCTCTCAGGATCGTCTGATGAACCATACCCAGGTGGTCCTCGTCGCCGTTCACGACAACCACGTGGATGTCGAAACGTTGGACGGCAGACGCTTCCCTTTACCGCGGATCTGCTTCCGCTGGAGCTTGGCCAAAGGGGCGACAACCATCGTGCGCCGACAATTTCCATTGCGCCCGGCGTACGCCTCCGCCCTCAACGGCGCCCAGGGCAGCACCCTGGCCAGATGCGTCATCGACCTGCGACGCAGCCCCTTTACGCACGGGCACCTGTACGCGGCGCTCAGCCGGGCCCAACGCCGTTCCGACCTTAGGATTCTTGCAGCGTCGGAGAGACGCGCGGCTGCTGGACACGCCCTCACGAGAAACGTTGTCTGGACCGAGCTGTTGTTAGACAGTGCGGCCGCTCCTCGCGCTGCGGTCCGCAAGCGACCCGCCGCGGCCGAGCCGCGCTGCCGCCGCCCTTGACGGCCCCCAGGCAAAAACACATCGCTCTCTGCATTCAGCTGCCTTCGTCCTCCGCGTCGCCCCTCCCCTCCCACCCCGAGCCTGGCCTTGCCTTTGCGCGCCGATTGTGTACAGCGTTACCCGCAGGGCCCTCCCAGAGCCCCCCCGCTCCTGATGTCGTGCAGGGCGTCGGCGCAGGCTCTCGGGCCCCGCTCGGACCTCGCTTCGGATTGCCCGCGGAAGTTGCGCACTGCTGCCCACGCAAGCTGTGGGAACCTCTGGGCCCCGATATGTTCACGCTTCGGCCCTCCAGCACGCGCGCGCATGTCATCGTGCACGTGCTTCGGCCCGCCGCCGTCGGAGGCTCAAATCATCGGGCACGGCAGGCGCGCTTCGGCAGCCCCGTGCATCGACCCCTCCTGCCAGACCGCCGCCTGCGATGCCCCCCAAGGCGAGCATCAAGAACGCGCCCCTGGACACCGCCACGGCGCCGAGCAGCGCGCCGGTGCAAGGTCAGCGGAAGCAAGCATCGCTGTACACCATCGCGGTGAACGTGGAGATGATCGACATCCCAGGGAAGAAGAACGCCGGCTCGCGCGTGACCTTCGCGGACGGCGCCAGCCTAAAGGCCACGCAGCCGGCCAACCGCCACGGCCTCAGTACTTTGTCGGCGCGCGCGATGGAGCGGGTTGGCCTCCCCAGCACCCCGAGTGGCGCGTGCCAGACCAATGCGAGCTTCATGCCCCCGACTGCCGCCGCCAACCCGACGCAGGGTCGCAGTTGGGCGCGGGTGGCCGCCGCCTACGGGCAGTCCGACGCGGCCGCGACCAAGGCTTGCAATTACATCGGCCAGATCACGGAGCACGTCCTGACCAACGCGTTCCTGGCCGCGGACATGACCGTTCCCGCCACGCCGAACCAGACCGCATGGAGTGCACAGGCGAAGGTACTTTCTAACCGAGTTTCCCTCACGCGCACAGGCACCAAGCACACCTCCGAGCCGTACACCATCACTGTGTTGCTGAACGTCGCGATCACCATCGCGCCGAACGTGCCCGCCAAAGTCCACAACGCCTTGAAGACGTGGGCATCTCAGCACGGCAGCGTCGTGGCCTCTCTCTCTCTCTCTCTCTCTCTCTCTCTCTCTCTCTCTCTTTTTTTCTCTCTCTCTCTCTCTCTCTATTTCTCTCTCTCTCTGTTTTTTTTTCTCTCTCTCTCTCTCTCTCTCGCTCTATCTCTCTGAGTTTGTTTCTCTCTCTCAGTTCCCTCGTGCTGCCAGTGCCACTCACATCGTGCCCTTTTGCAGTCCCGAGCGCAAGCTGTGGGAACCCTTGGGCCTCTATGTGCAAACTCCCTAACCGTTGGACCACCAGGGCCCCCCCAGCCTTGATGTCATCTCTTGATGCCACGCAAGCTGTGGGAACCCCCGCGGGCCCCTTCTGTCCGCGACCCCCCGCCCGCCGAACGCCCGTGCGGACGACCCATGAGCCGCGAGAAAAACCCAGGGAATGCACCATAGTTTTTTCCACGGCGGCCGTCAATACCAAGTAACACGTCACCAACCCACCAACCACCCACAGCTCCCCTCCTGGGATTTCGCGCGCCGTGCCCACGCAAGCTGTGGGACCCCCCAGGCCTCGATTCCATGAGTCGCCAAGCTTGGGCCCGTCCGACGCTCCCAGAATCCATTGACACCTTTAGAAGTCTACGCAAGCTCTGGGAACCCCGAGCCCCCTAGACGCAGCTTCCGTTTTTTCCTGGCCCTCGTGCGCGCGCTGACGACACCTAGCGCAGCCCGCGCCCTCTTGCCACCCCGACCCCGCCGCCCTCATTGCGTTTCCGTAAGCTGTGGGAACCCCTGGGCCCTCACACACGAGCATCCTAAATCTCCCAGCACCCGGGGCCCCTTGTGATTCAATTCGTTTCCAAGGCCCACGTAAGCTGTGGGAACCCCTATCGGCCCCGGTCTGTTGAAGCCTCCTCTTCGAACCACCCGTTGCAAGGACCCATGAGTTAAGGGCGCCATCTCGCGTGTCATGCCCAGCTTGCCCCCGCGCGCATTCCAACTCACGATTACACACGCCCCCAACCCACCAACCACATCCTGCCCACCCTCCGCCCGTTCTCCCCCGCTGCCTGCACAGGACCCACAGGAATCAACAAAAAAAAACAAGAGACTAGACAGCGTGAGGTAGGATGAGGAGGAGCAGCAGCAGCAGAAGCAGGGGCAGGAGAAGCAGGCCGTCTTGCGCCGTCTTCGCGGCTTCTTGGGGCCCTCTTAGCCCGTCTTGGGCTTTTCTTGGGCCCCGAAGAGTCATGCAAAGAGCTGCGCGAGCTGCGCCGAAGCCCAGGGGGGGCGCGACAAGCCCAGGGAGATTCGGGACGACGGGCTCCGCACCCCTTAAAAACTCCACAAGGACACGCCCACTCCGTGCCTCGCGGCACGGTGGCAGATCTCTACACAACGTTTGCAGAGCCAGGGTTGCTCCAAATACTTTGCAGGATGAGCAGGAGCACGAGCAGGAGCAAAAGCAAGGGCAGGGGAAGCAGGAGAAGCAAAAGAGGCAGCTAACGAACTGGAGGAAAGAATGAGGGAAACGGAAGAGGGGGATGAGGACGAAACTGACGGAAAGGAGGAGGAGGAGGAGGAGAAGGAGGAGGAGGAGGCGGAGGAGGAGGATGAGGAAGATGACGACGACGAGGCAGACGACGACGGCGACGACAATGACGACGACGACGACGAACCTGAGCAAGTAAATGAGAAGCAAATTACAGCCATATTGTAGTATCTAATGGCCTTCGGCCCATGCCGCCAACGCGCCTGGGTTGTGAGTCAGAGGCCTCTGGAGTGTTCGTTGGGATCTCGTCGTAGATTTCTCGGATGCCTCACGTGGTACCGACCAAGTACCACATGAGGCGTGTCACTTGTAACCATCGAGTTGTACCGACCACACTTTTGAAGCCTCTTGGGAGCCGTTTCCGAACCTCTCGGAGCTTGTTTTGAACCTCTTGGAGCGTCTTTTGGGCGTCTGGGGGCCTGCTGGAGGCTTCTTGGGGGCCTCTCAGAGCCTCCTGGGCGCCTCTCAGGGCAGTCTGGAGGCCCCCTGGAGCTCCTGGAGGCAGAAAACCCGATTTCAAAATTCTGTTTGTGGGCCGTTGGGGCTCCCTTGAATCCCTCTGGAGCCGTTTTGGGCGACTCTTGGGCCGTCTTGGAGCCCTATTTGTCCATCTTGGGGCCATGATGGGGGCCCCTCGGGCCGTCTTGGAGCCGTCTGCGAGGCCTCTTGGCCCGTCTTGGAGCATCAGAAACGGAAAACGCGAACAATTCAAAATCCTTCAAGCCTCCGTATTTCGACACATCGGCTCAAGCCGACAGTGGGAACAGTAACCTCTGACACGCAGCTTCGATGCCGAACCGACCAAAGGTCCGTTTCTGCACGACGCACCCTAGGCACCAACTCAGTAAACGGGGACATTGTTGGAAGTGCCGCAGTTTACAAGATAGGTTACGTCATGGGGGTCGGCTTGGTGGTGCTGCCTCCGGGCCGACTAAAGCGAGGTACGGCATCAACAACGGCAAGTGCAGGGCCCTGCGAAACAACCACCGCTCGTGGAAGATCACCACCATCACATTCCCCATCTTCCAGCACCTGCTGAGGAAGCTCCACGAGAGACGAGAACAACGCGCAGCAAAACCACTGCTTCGCAGAAACACATTGCCTGCCTGGGTCTTGGCGGCCGCAGACATTGACAACGCCATCCGCATAATGAACACCACGCGCTTCGGCAACCCCGACCGCTTCAAAGACCAGGCGAGCGTGGAAATCCAGGGAGCTCTACGGCGAGTCAGGGATCCGAGCACACAGGCGGCAGTATGTATCGGTGTCCGGTATCGCCAAAGCCCGCGGGGCCTCGCAGCGCACCTCGGGACCACCAGCTTGGATGACATCGGGGCTACTTTAACCCGCACCAAGCGAGGCTTCCGGACCTACCGCCAGACCGGCCTCTCGGACAAGCAGTTGGCCATCGGCCTGTCGGCCGCCTTTGCTGCGTGCGCCGCCCGCCGCCCGTTCTCCGACTGGGCGGCGTTGGAGAACGAGATAGCGAAGCAGATGCGGAAGTATTGTCGGGGGCGCGGCCGGGAATATTTCTCGGCTCAGCAGGCGGCCGCTGACTTGACCCAGGTGCCGGGATGGGTGAACGGCCTCGGGCCCGGCTCCCGCCCCGCCGCATCGCGCGCCGGCCCCGGAGCCCAGGCTGGCCATTATTTGGCCGAGGCCGCCGCCGGCAAGAGGACGAAGCACGCCCCGCGCTTCATGAACTACACGGAGCAAACGGAGAAGTGTGAATACAGCGAACTCATCTGCCGGCTGACCTTCCCCGCGGCCACGGCCGCCGCGACGTGCACGCCGACGCCCAATTAGGTGCCCACGCGAATAGCGCTGCGCCGCGCGGGGGGGCGCGCGACGCCCACGTTCGGAAAAAAACTCCGCGCGTTGGCCGGCCGGCCGGTCCCGCTCTCAAAAACGAAGCCGCCGGCGTGAACCAAAATTGGCTTCGTCCGAGGGGTGGCTCCGCGCCCCGGGATATGCTCCATCCTGAGGAAAACTCACACCCTCGACGGCCCCTCGGCGCCAGCGTGCCCGGAGAGCGCCAGACGCACCCCATCTTGGGACCGTACAGACAAAGCAGCCGTCGACGTAAACCAAAATTTGTTCAGCGCGTGGGGTGGCTCCGCGCCCCAGGACATGCTTCTTCCTTACGAAAACCCACGGCCGCGACAGCCTCTCGGCACGGCGTGCCCGAAACGCCAGAAGCCCCCATCTGGGGCCCGAAAAAGAAAAAGCAGCCGTCGACGTAAACCAAAAATTGGTTGGTTCAACCCGTCGGGTGGTTTTGCGCCCGCGCACAGGCTGATTCCGTGCGAAAACACACGCACACACACGAACGCACAAACACACAAACAGACAAACACACACACACACACCCACACGCACGAACAGACACACGCACATACATACATACATACATACACACACGCACACACACACCACGCACACGGCAGCCCCTCGGCGCCCGCGTGCCCGGAGGGCGCCAGAAGCCCCCCATCCGAGGCCCCGAAGAAAATAATGCCCGTCGACGTGAAGCAAAAATTGATTCGGCACGTCGGGTGGCTTTGCGCTTCCGGACATGTTCACGCCTTACGAAAACGCACACACCCACGCAGCCCTGAGGGCGCCGGCGTGCCCGGAGGGCGCCAGACGCCCAGGAGGCCCGGTGCGAAAAAACAGCCGTCGACGTGAACCAAAAATTGTTTGGGCCCGTCGGGTGGCTGTGGGCTGCCTTACATGCTCACACCTGATGAAAACCCACGCCCACGGTGGCCCCACGACCACCAGCACGACAACAAGCACGCCGCCAGCGTGACCGCCAGCACCACCGCCCACTAGCACCACCGCCCACAAGCACCACCGCCCACAAGCACCATCCCCCGCACGACCGCTACCATAACGAGCAGCATGGCCACCAGCACGCCCGCCGGCGCGGTGTCCAACACGAGCGCCAGCGCGACCACAGGCACGGCCACCAACCCATTGTCCTCCGAATCGGTGCTGCAATTACATCATGCTTCATCCCCCATAGCCGCTGAGCTCGCGACACACATCAAATTTACACCCACATGGCAATGGAAGTTGACGAGCTCGCCACATTCTGTGACCAGAAAGCGCGGCGGGATACCAGACCAGCGCTCCTGCGCCAAGGATGAGGATGAGGGACAAGATGTTGTGGCGAAGCGAAGCCAGCCGACGAGATCTTGTATATATATATATATATATATATATATATATATATATATCCCGCCGCAGTCGTCGATGTAGTCGTTCGTGTCGTCGTCTACGCTGTCGTCGTCGTCGTCGCAGCCGTCGTCTATCGTGGATCGACGATCGACGCTCGAGTTGGTTTTGTGTGTCTTTCTGGGCCACTTTTGGACGCGAGCTATCCTGGGGGGCCACGGCATCCCTGGCGTTGGCTCGTAGGATACGCTTCTGTCGCGCTCGTCGTCGGCGTCAACGTCGTAACCGCCGCAGTCGTCCCTGCAATCGTTGTCGTATGCGTCCCTCGCTGTCGTTTTCCTCGTCGTCGTCGTCGTCGATGTCGTCTGCGCCCACGCTGTCGTCTTCGTCGTAGTCGCAGCCGTCGTCCGTGGCTCGACGATCGAGGCGTTCTGATGATGATGCTGATGCTGGTGCTGGTGCTGATGCAGATTTTGATGATTATGATGATATTTATGATGTTGATGATGCTGATGATGATACTGACGGTGATGGATATGATGATGATGCTGATGATGATATGATGACGATGATGGTGATGGTGATGATGATGATGGTGATTATGATGGTGATGATGATGATGACGATGATGATGATGATGGTGATGATGATGATGATAATGATCTTGGGCCGTTTGCACTAAAAGGGAGTTTTACGAAGACGAGGTCTTTCCACCGCCAATCCTCGGGGGTCTGAGTCCTTGCGCGTGGCCAGATGCTGTCGTTTTCTCATTCCTTGTTTTGCCGATTTGCGCGGGTCCCTGCACCCCTCCCCATGAAGCAGATCGTGGCTGCTCTTGCCGCCCTCTTCGCGCAGGTGGAGGGTGGACCCCCCCCCCCACAGGACGCAGTATTGCAACCTGTCGCGCCAGGGAGACCCCCCCCTTTCCTCTCCTGTAGCGGGCCGCGCCCGACTTAAACCCATTGTCGAAACGCCGAAGCAGACAACGCTCACGAGCCCAGCGGCGGCGACCCCACCTGGGAGGGTGGGGGGGAGAGAGGGGGGAGGGGAGGGAGGAGAGGAGGAGGGAGGAGGAGGAGGAGGAGGCGGAGGAGGAGGAACTAGGGAGGAGGAGGAGGAGGAGGAAAAGGAGCTGGAGGCCCGCCTGGCGGCCGGCCAGTTTTGGGGTCGTTTTGGAGCGCGCTTAGAGCGATCTTGGGCGATCTTAGCCGTATCCAGCCTTCTTCGGCCCCTAATTGAGCTCTCTTGGGCCTTCTTGGGGCCATATTGAGGGCTCAGAGGCCCATCGGAAGCGAAAAGGGGAGAATGCCAAACATTTTGATGTCCCCAGGGCTGGCTAAGGATTTTGACTTCGTCGAGAGTGCCGAAGAGAGCTCGAAGGGCACTTGGATCCATATGGGAGCTGACTCGGAGCCTCTTGGATATATGTCGGCGGCTATCTTGACCCATACTGACGTATCTTGGGCCATTTTGGAGGCCATGTTGCGACTTTGACGCCCTCTTGGAGTCACAGCGTCCAGTATTCAACGGGCTCCCGCTGCAAAAGAAATTCAGTAAGGAGTCGATAAAAATCCCCACCCGCCCGCCCGGTCGCCCGCCTGCCCGACCGAATGGTTTCTCTGTAGCACGCGCCACCCTGTACTGAACTGTCTCCGTATCCAAAAAACGACACCCTGTAGTCAGCGATCTTTGTTGCACGCGCCACCCTGTAATCAACTGTCTCCGTCTACACGACAACACCCTGTAGTCGACAGAGTCCGTCTCCAAGACAACACCCAGTATTCAACAGGGCCCCGCTGCAAACAAAAAAACAGTAAGGATTCTATTAAAATCCCCGCCCGCCCGCCGCCCCGCCCGCCCGCCGCCCGCCCGCCCGCCCGCCTTCGTTGTGCCACGCACCACCTTGTACTCAACTGCCTCCATCTCCAAGACAACACCCTGTAGTCAACAGCCTCCATCTCCAAGACAACGCCAAGTTTTCAACGGGCTCCCGCTGCAGGAGAAAATCATTAAGGAGTCTATTGCAATCCCCGCCCGGTCGCCCGCCGGCCGCGCGCCGGCTCCCGCCCGCCGCCTCCAGCTCCGCCGCCCGTGCGCCGGCTCGCCTTTTTTGTAGCCCGCACCACCCTGTACTCAACTGTCTCCGTCTACACGACAACACCCTGTAGTCAACAACCTCCGTGTCCGAGAGGCCTCCGTCCCCAAGACGGCGCCCAGTATTCAACAGGCTCCCGCTGCAAAAGAAATCCATTAAGGAGTCTATTCATATCCCCGCCGCCCGCCTGCCCGACCGCCCCGTTTCTCTGTTGGCCGTACGAGCAATGCGAGTCAGACTGCGGGCGTCATCATCACCATCAGTATCATCATCATAAGCAACATCGTCAACATCATCATCGTCATCGGATGGGTTGCCACCCCCAGGTTGGACGCAAGGTGGCTGCGACCCAACATGACGCGCGGGACCCATAGGGAGAGGCTCCCGCCTGAGCTTTCCTCGCCACTCACTCTCACAGCCGAGGCTCCCGCTTGATACTTCCTCCACACTCAGGCCTGAAGAGCCCCAAAGTGACGACAGTTACAAGAATCCGATGACCCGCGTCGGATTCGACCATGAAGTGCGGGCCCCGCTCCCGCCTGAGACTTCCTCACAAGTCACTCACAGACAAGGCTCCCGCCTGATACTTCCCCCATATTCAAGCCTCAGGCGCCCGAAAGTGACGACAGTTACAAGTTTGAGGATGACCCGCCTCGGATTCGAACATGAAGTGCGGCCCCCATAGGGAGAGGGTGCTCCCGCCTGAGACTTCCTTGCAATTCGCTCACAGACAAGGTTCCCGCCTTAGACTTCCTCTATATTCTGGCCTCAGGAGCCCGAAAATGACGACAGTTAGAGGTTTGAAGATGACCCGCTCGGATTACCAACATGAAGTGCGGGCCCCATCGGGAAGGGGTTCCCGCCTGAGACTTCCCTGCAATTCACTCACGGACAAGGCTCCCGCCTGATACTTCCCCCATATTCAAGCTTCAGGAGCCCAAAAGTAACGACGGTTACGGGTTTGAGGATGACCCGCTCGGATTACCAATATGAAGTGCCGGCCCCATAGGGAAGAGGCTCCCGCCTCAGACTTCCTCGCAATTCACTCACAGACGTGGATTCCGCCTGATACTTCCTCCATATCCAGGCCTCAGGAGCCCAAAAGTGACGACAGTTACACGTTTTGGATGACCCGTTCGGATTACCAATATGAATGCTGCCCCCATGGGGAGGGGGGGCTCCCGTTTTGAGATTTCTCCAGAATTCACCCACAGACGAGGCTCCCGCTTGGTACTTCCTCCAAAGTCATGCCTGAGGAGCCCAAAAGTGACGATAGTTACAGGTTTGAGGATGACCCGCTCGGATTACCAACATGAAGTGCGGGACCCATATGGAAGGGGGTCCCGCCTGAGACTTCCTCACAATTCATTCACAGACGAGGCTCCCGCTCTAGGCGTCCTACATTTTCAGACTAGGGAGTCAATGGTGACGAAGTGATGAGTGAGCGAGTGGTGATGAGGATGATGCTGATGATGATGAGTGGTGATGATGACGATGAGTGACATAATGATGCTGATGGTGTTGATGAGGATGAACATGGTAATGGTGATGATTGATCGAAGTATGATGTTTTTAGTGAGGAGGGCTATACTGGTGTGACTGTGAATGAGTGTGATGCTGATGATGATGATGGTGGCGACGACGAGGATGATGATGAGTAGTGACGATGGGTTGTGATGATGATGATAGTGATGATGATGGTGGGTGAGGGGGTGCGGGGGTGATGATGGTACTGATGATCAGGATGATGATGATGATGATGATGATGATGATGATGATGATGATGATGATGATGATGATGATGATAATGATGATGATGGTGATTGATGATGACTGATGGTGACGATGACGGCCAGAGAGAGGAAGAGAAAGAGAGATAAATAAAAATATAGAGGGGGGTGAGGAGATGTTGCGCGGAGGGTGTCCAGAGAAAACAAGAACACCACTTAGGAAGTGGGGAACAAAACGCGCTATACCACCTAAGCCCATCGGGCTGGTGGGATCCATCCCCATGGGGAGCTCCACCGAAAGGGCCCCATGGGAGGCAGTAGGGGGAGGAGTACACCCCTCCCCCGAACAGGGGAAGGAGAGGCCTCTGAAGAAAGAGGAAACCAATTTGTCCATGTGGGATACATGCCCATGTGGGATTAGAGGGTTCAGAGGGCTGGTGGGATTACATGTCCATGCGTTGCGCGCCATTAGCGAGGTTGTCGGGGCGGCTGTTTCAGAGGACGCCTGGAAAAAAAAAAATCACGAAGCAGTGTGAATTCGGAATGCACAGACACTGGTTCAGGGAGAATTTGACATGTCATTTCGGATTGGCACGTGCGTTGCTGTCTGGGTGCCTCCAGGGACGGGGTCAGGTGCGACGCGAAGCAACAGGAGGAACAAGAAAGAGGGAATCAGGAGGAGGTGGAGGAGGACCCGCCCGCCGCCCCGCCCGCCCGCCGCCCGCCCGCCCGCCCGCCTCCGTTGCGCCACGCATCACCCTGCACTCAACTGCCTCCGTCTCCAAGACAACAACCTGTAGTCAACAGCCTCCATCTCCAAGACAACGCCAAGTTCTCAACGGGCCCCCGCTGCAAGAGAGAATCATGAAGGAGTCTATTGCAATCCCCGCCCGGTCGCCCGCCGGCCGCGCGCCGGCCCCCGCCCGCCGCTCCCCGCTCCGCCGCCCGTGCGCCGGTTCGTTTTTTTTTGTAGCGCGCACCGCTCTGCACTCAACTGTCTCCATCTACACGACAACGCCGTATAGTCAACGACCTCCGTGTCCGAGAGGCCTCCGCCCCCCAGACAGCGCCCAGTATTCGACAGGCTCCCGCTGCAAAAGAAATTCATTAAGGAGGAAGGTTTAGGAAGGTATCCGTGATTTGTTGTTCCTTCTTTTCTCCAAAAACCTTCCAGAAACCTTCCGGGGGAAGGAAGGTTTTAGGAAGGTGTTGGGAAGGTTTCCCCCGACAACCTTCAAACGACCTTCCTGAGGAAGGTTTAAAGAAGGTTCCAGAGAGTTTTTTTTTCAAAAAACATTTCAAAAACGGCCCCGGGGAAGGTTTTCGAAAGGTTTCAGGAAGGTTGTTCCCGAAAACCTTCCAAAAATCTTCCCGAAGAAGGTTTTATTAGGAAGGTTTCAGGAAGGTTTTTTTCCCAAAACCTTACAGCGACCTTCCTGGGGAAAGTGTTAGGAAGGTTCAATAAGGTTTTTTCCCCCAAAAACCCTCCAAGCGCTTTCCCGAGGAAGGTTTTAGGAAGGTTTCAGGAAGGTTTTCCCGGAAAACTGTTCAAACACTTTCCCGTGGAAGGTTTTAGGAAGGTTCCGGGAAGGTTTTTTCCCCGAAACCTTCCAAAAACCTTCCTGGGGAAGGTTTTAGGAAGGCCCCAGGAAGGCTCGCCCCAAAAAACCTCACAAACAACCTTCCAGAGGAAGGTTGTAAGGAGGTTCCAGGAATGTTTTTCACAAGGCACCTTCCAAAAACCTTCCCGAGGAAGGTTTTACGAAGGTTCCAGGAAGAATTTTCCCAAAACTCACCCAAAACTTCCCCGAGGAAGGTTTTAGGAAGGTTCCAGGAAGGTTTCCTCCAAAAACCTTCCAGTGGAAGTTTTTGGAACGGTTTTTTTTTGAAAGGTTTGTCAAACAACCCTCGAGGGGAAGGTTACAGGAAGGTTGCAGGAAGGTTTGTCCACAAAGACCTTCCAGAAAACTTTCCGGAGGAAGTTTTTAGGAAGGCCCCAGGAAGGTTTGTCCAAACACCTCCCAAACAACCTTCCTGAGGAAGGTTTTTGGACGGTGCCAGGAAGATTTTTCCAAACAGAATGCATTCCAAAAAACATATCAAGGGAAGGTTTTAGGAAGATCCCGGGAAGGCTTTTCCAACACAGCATTTCAGATACTTTCCCGGGGAAGGTTTTAGAAAGGTTCCAGGACGTTTTTTCCAAAAGAATTTCCCAACAACCTTCCCGAGGAAGGTTTTAAGAAAGTATCAGGAAGGCTTGTCTAAAAAAACGTCCAAAAACCATCCTGTGGAAGGTTTTAGGAAGGCTTCAGAGAGGTTTTCCCGAAACCTTCCAAAAACCTTCTTGAGGACGGTTTTAGGAAGGTTCCAGGAAGGTTTTTCCAAAAAACAACTTCCAAAACCTTCCTGAGAAATGGTTTAGGGAGGTTCCGGGAAGGTTTTTCCTCAAAACCTTCCAACAACCTTTCTGAGTAGGAAGGTTCCAGGAAGGCTTTCTCTAAAAACCTTCCAACAACCTTTCCTCAGGAAGGTTTTAAGAAGGTTTTTGGGCCAACCCCTCCTGAAACCTGCCTGGGGGAGGTTTTTGGAAGTTTGTTTTATAAGGAAGGTTTTAGGAAGGTTTCAGGACAGGTTTTTGTTGGAAGTTGCTTGGCCGGTTTTTCGGAATGCTTTGTTTTGAAGGTTGTTGGAAGGTTTTTGGGAGGTTTGTTGGAAGGTGTTTTGCAAGTTTGTTGTAAGGGTTCTGGGATGTGTTGGGCGGTTTCGCTTATTCCAGGAAGGTGTTTGGAAGGTTTTTGGAAGGGTTTTGGAAGGTTGTTTGGAAGGTTTTTGGCAGGTTTTTGGAAGGTGTTTGAAATGTTCTTCGAAACAACCTTCCTGAAACTTCCTCGCCCCCCCCCCTGGAAAACCTTCCAAAAAACCTTCCTAAAACCTTCCTCAGGAAGGTTTCAGGAGGGGTTCGTCGGGACTCCCGCACCAGTCTCGGGCACGGAGGCCTCAAAGTGATCTGCGTATGGCGTACCTCCGCTGGGCCTCCCAGGAACCAACGAAAGTGGCGACAGTTGTCCAGATCGCAGCCCCGCAGGGGACAGGGAGGCCTCAAAGTGATCTGCGTATGACGTACGTCCGCTGGGCCTCCCAGGAGCCCACGAAAATGGCGACAGTTGCGCAGATTGCAGCCCCGCAGGGGGCAAGGATGCCTCAAAGTGATCTGCGTATGACGTGCCTCCGCTGGGCCTCACAGGAACCAACGAAAGTGGCGACAGTTGCGCAGATCGCAGCCCCGCAGGGGACAGGGAGGCCTCAAAGTGATTTGCGTATGACGTGCCTCCGCTGGGTCTCCCAGGAACACACGAACGTGGCGACAGTTGCGCAGATCGCAGCCCCGCAGGGGACAGGGAGGCCTCAAAATGATCTGCGTATGACGTACCTCCGCTGGGCCTCCCAGGAACTTACGAAAGTGCCGACAGTTGCGCAGATCGCAGCCCCGCAGGGGACAGGGAGGCCTCAAAGTGATCTGCGTATGACGTACCTCCGCTGGGCCTCCCAGGAACCCACGAACGTGGCGACAGTTGCGCAGATCGCAGCCCCGCAGGGGACAGGGAGGCCTCAACATGATCTGCGTATGACGTACCTCCGCTGGGCCTCCCAGGAACCCACGAAAATGGCGACAGTTGCGCAGATTGCAGCCCCGCAGGGGACAGGGAGGCCTCAAAGTGATCTGCGTATGACGTACGTCCGCTGGGCCTCACAGGACCCCACGAAAGTGGCGACAGCTGCGCAGATCGCAGCCCCGCGGGTGACAGGGAGGCCTCAACGTGATCTGCGTATGACGTACCTCCGCTGGGCCTCCCAGGAACCCACGAACGTGGCGACAGTTGCGCAGATCGCAGCCCCGCAGGGGACAGGGAGGCCTCAAAGTGATCTGCGTATGACGTACCTCCGCTGGGCCTCCCAGGAACCCACGAAAGTGGCGACAGTTGGGCAGATCGCAGCCCCGCAAGGGACAGGGAGGCCTCAAAGTGATTTGCGTATGACGTACCTCCGCTGGGCCTCCCAGCAACCCAAGAAAGTGGTGACAGTTGCGCAGATCGCAGCCCCGCAGGGGACAGGGAGGCCTCAAAGTGATCTGCGTATGACGTACCTCCGCTGGGCCTCCCAGGAACCTACGAAAGGGGCGACAGTTGCGATGATCGCAGCCCCGCAGGGGACAGGGAGGCCTCAAAGGGATCTGCGTATGACGTACCTCCGTTGGGCATCCCAGGAACCCACGAACGTGGCGACAGTTGCACAGATCGCAGCCCCGCAGGGGACAGGGAGTGATCTGCGTATGACGTACCTCCGCTGGGCCTCCCAGGAACCCACGAACGTGGCGACAGTTGCGCAGATTGCAGCCCCGCAGGGGACAGGGAGGCCTCAAAGTGATCTGCGTATGACGTACCTCCGCTGGGCCTCCCAGGAACCAACGAAAGTGGCGACAGTTGCGCAGATCGCAGCCCCGCAGGGGACAGGGAGGCCTCAAAGTGATCTGCGTATGGACGTACCTCCGCTGGGCCTCCCAGGAACCCACGAAAGTGGCGACAGTTGCGCAGATCGCAGCCCCGCAGGGGACAGGGAGGCCTCACAGTGATCTGCGTACTCCCAGGAACCCACGAACGTGGCGACAGTTGCGCAGATCGCAGCCCCGCAGGGGACAGGGAGGCCTCAAAGTGATCTGCGTATGGCGTACCTCCGCTGGGCCTCCCAGGAACCCACGAAAGTGGCGACAGTTGCGCAGATCGCAGCCCCGCAGGGGACAGGGAGGCCTCAAAGTGATCTGCGTATGACTCCGTAGCCATTTTGGCTCAAGCTTCCGTGCCGCAGCTGGATGTTGCCCGCCCCCCCCGCGCGCGCCGCGCGCCCCGATGGCGGCGGGCGCCCGGCCGCCGCGGCCGCGCGCGGGCAGGCGCCGGCGGCGCCCGCCGCGGGGCGGGGCGGCCGCGGGGAGGCGCTGGCAGCGGGTCTTGCGGCTGCCCGCGCGGCCGCGGCTGCGCGGCGAGGCCGACGCGGCAGGCCGCTCGTGGCCGCCCGGGCGCTGAGGCGGCTCTGGGGCTGGCTGTCGCCCCGGGCCGACGAGGCTACCAGCGCGGGCAGCGGCGGTCCTGCCGCCGCGGCGGCGCCCGTCGCCGCCCCCGGTGCCGGCGGCGGCGCCGAGCCGGACGAGCCCCCGGCGAGGACGGCGGGGTCCGCGCAGGACGCGTCGCAGGAGGCCGCGCCGCTGGAGAGCGCGGGGCCGCCGCCGGACATCTTGCAGTTCGACGCGGGAGTCTATTTCGTCGAGGAGGAAGAAGGGGCGATGACTCTGGATGTCATGCGCCTTGGCACTATGAGGGGTAAGTGCAGCGTGAAGTACAAGACCGTCGACGGTTCTGCAATAGCGGGGCAAAGGTATGAAGCTGTTCAGGGCGAATTGCATTTCTCCGAAAAGGACACTTGCAAGAGCATCACAATTTCCATCATCGACGATGGCCAGTGGTGCACAACGCTGGAGTTCAGTGTTCTGTTGTACGACCCTGTTGGCTGCGAGCTCGGACGCTATCTGTATACTTCGAGGGTAAAGGTCATCGATGGGGATACTTTCCCCACGAATAGGTTCAACGATGTCATAAAAGAGCATGGCCTTCGGGGACTGACGCAGGGCGACTGCGGTGTCAAGCCCGTGGAGCTGCTCATCGAGTATTTCAAGCTCAACTACAGCAACTTGGCCGTCCAGAGCATGACGATCGCAACGCTGGCGATCGACCAGCTGCAGAACCTGTACTTCCTGCTGACCGTGAACCTGCTCAAGTACGTCGCGGACGACGTGCTGGCCCAGGGGGCGGATCCTGCTGCGTTCCTCGTGCCCAACAGTCTAGAGAGCACGCTAATCTCCGTCGGCGCGCTGTACCTGGTGCCGTACGGGCTCCTGAACGGACTGGACATCTGGAAGTCACAGCTGGGCTTGCCAGAGGTCTCCAAGGCTTACCTGAGGCAGAACATGTTCCGAAAGTTCATGAACTACGATGCGGACTCCAGGGGCAAAGTTCCGTCCAGCGAGCGCGTCTTGGCGATGACCTCGGACATCGACGACATAGTCGAGTCTGGCTACATGAAGGCGTTGGAGATCGTGAAGATAACGGGAAAGCTTGGCGTGTCGTCGTTTTTCATCTTGCAGGAGAACCCTGATGGGTTGGGACCCATAGCTTTCTTTACGTTAGCAACCCTGGCTTTCGTCGCCGTAAATGGAGACGAGAGTGTCAGAGTCCAGGAAGCCATCTCGAAGCAGGAGGGCCGCATGGTCGCCACCGTGCAGGACTCTGCTGCGAAGTATCGCCTCATCGCCGATTACCTCATGCGTCCGAAGATCCAGGACGAACTCGAGCGAAATGTGCATGAGCTGAGCAAGGCAAGCATCCCTGCGCAAACGCTGGAGTGCGTGAACGAGTACTACCCTGGCTGGCTTGCGAATGTCCTGACCGCGGCTTACATCATCTATGGCGGGCAGCAGGTTGTCCAGGGCGACCTCCAGATCGGAGCTTTCCTGGCCACCAGCGGGGTCATCAAGGACGTGGGCGAGGGCTTCAAGGACATCTTTACATCGCTGATCAGCATCTCGAAGGCAGTCGAACCCATCCAGGACATGACGGTCTTCATGAATCTGCCGACCGACCTCCGCAGCAACAAAAGGGTCAACAGGCAGCGCCGGAGCAGGACGAAGCTGGAGCGCTCGCCGGACCGGCTGGCAGAGCTGCGCCGTCGCACGGGCACGCAGTTCCCCACGGACGCCATCCCCATTAGCGTCGACGGCGTGTCGTTTTCGTATCCCGGCGCCACCGCACCAGCAATCGAGCGCTTCCAGGTGAGCGTGCCGCAGGGGAAGCTGGTGGCCGTCGTGGGGCCCCGCCGCGAGGGCAAGTCGACGGTCCTGCGGCTGCTTGGGCTTGTGGAGACCCCCTCGGAGGGGGAGATCTTCGTGCCGGCGCACCTCCGCATCCTGCACGTCTCGCAGATCCCGATGCTGCTCGACGCACCCCCGTGGGAGAACCTGGCGGTCGGAAGGCGGTACTGGAAAGACGCTGAGTTCGAATCGCTGAGGGTGATCAAGATCTGCAAGCGCCTGGGGCTCCAGCCCGCACTGGTTCAGCACCTCGAGGACACAAGGCTGGAGTTCCTGGCGCACGGCCGAACCCCGTTGTGGAAGGAGCGGTGGCAGGAGTCCCTCAGCAGCAGCGACGCGACTCTCTGCCACATCGGCCGCGCCTTTATCTACAACCCTGAGGTGCTCGTCATCCACAGGCCGACCCTGCTGCTGTCGGACTCCGCCGCCGAGACCGTGCTGGGGATGCTGCGCGAGTTCGTGGACCGCCGCGGGGTCGAGCTGCCGCCGGACGCGAGCGGCAGGAGGCGGCCCCGCACCGCCTTTGCGAGCTTCACGCAGTCTCGGGGTGTGGAGCTGGCCGACGTCGTGTGGGGCGTCAGCCGGGGCGTCGTCTCCGAGATACCGAAGTCGGCCGTCACGGACCTGCTGATCGCCTGATGGCGCCACGTCCAGTATTATATCCCCGTCGCGCGAGAGGCCGCTCGGCAGAAGTGCTGAAGTAGGGTCTGCAGATCGGTGGCGCGGGCTGCTGGATAATGGCCCTGGCGCGCGCTAACAAGACACGTGCCGACAGAGGGCTTGTGGTGGTTCTGATCTCCGCGGAGCGGCCATGCACCGAGGTAGGCGCAAGCGTAGGAGCGCGTTGTTTCGCGTCTGACCTATTCCCTCCGACGGCTCGCCGCGCGCTCTCGCCGTGATCGCCTGCGCCACATGGAGCCCGCGCCGCGCTCGGCATGGCGCTCTTGAGCAGCCGTTCACGGCGGCACGTCCGCGGCACCGCACCCAGTACTATGCATTTTTCTGATCTGGTGCCAGCGGCGTGCACGCAGTCGCTTTGCAGTTCCTTTTTTCTGCCGTCTTTTCTCGCTCGGCTCAGTAGTGGTGGTGGAGTGTCAGCGGCGTGTTCCTGTGTCAGGGCCCCAGAGGCCGTACTTCGAGTTGCCGCGAGGCTTCTATGCACAGCCAGAAGCAGCGGGCTCTGGTGGCAGTGCTGAAAGAGACATTGTCCAAATTTTCCTGGTGCTCAACGGCCTTTACTACCCAGAGCGCTGCCGCTCTCCAGAGGCTGCGCTTTGAGAGCATGCCCAGTCTTGTTGCCGCACAAGTCCGCCGTGGCGCTATGCCGCGCTCGGGGAAGCTCATCAGAAGAGGCTGACGGTCGAATCAGGGGATGCAGTATTGTAGACAAGCGTATCTGCACTCCGATTTGCGCCTGGCCTCTTCTGTGTTGTTCGATTTGGTCGGCAATCACGTCACTGAGCGCTCGTTGATGCTTTGCGCTCGGTGTTCTTTTTTCTCGCGCGGAGTGTCGAATCCTCGAGCCGGCATGGCGCGAATCTATGAAGTCTCGTGATTGCGCCGCGCGGCCGGCAGTGGAGCTGCGCGGCCGGCGGGGCGTCCGTGCCCGGGCGCCCGGACCTCGGGGTGCCTGGCGGCCCGGCGTCGCACCGCAGGCGCGACGGCGGATGCCGGGCGTGCTTGGAGGGAGGCGGAGCGATGGGGCTGGGGAACGGGCCCAGCTGGACGCTCCCGTTGCACGCGCTCCCTTCTTCCAGGGGCCGTCCAGAGCGATGTTCCTTCCATCCCCACCTGTGCCCCAACTCCACCTTTGTGCCCCCCCCAATTGGACGGCCCCCTATTTGACGCCCCCGATCTGTGTCCTCTGCCAGCGGGCTTCGCCGGATGGTGACAGAGAGGTGCGGGCCCATTGGGCGCTCCCCGTCGCTGCCGCCATGGGCCACGGTCGCGACGACGTGCGCCGCCTTGGGATGCGATGCCCCCGGGAGAGACGCACCAAAAAAAAAAAAAAAGTGATCTGCGTATGACGTACCTCCGCTGGGCCTCCCAGGAACCCACGAACGTGGCGACAGTTGCGCAGGTCGCAGTCCCGCAGGGGACAGGGAGGCCTCAAAGCGATCTGCGTATGACGTACCTCCGCTGGGCCTCCCAGGAACCCACGAAAGTGGCGACAGTTGCGGAGATCGCAGCCCCGCAGGGGACAGGGAGGCCTCAAAGTGATCTGCGTATGACGTACCTCCGCTGGGCCTCACAGGAACCCACGAAAGTGGCGACAGTTGCGCAGATCGCAGCCCCGCAGGGGACAGGGCGGCCTCAACGTGATCTGCGTATGACGTGCCTCCGCTGGGCCTCCCGGGAACCCACGAAAGTGGCGACAGTTGCGCAGATTGCAGCCCCGCAGGGGACAGGGAGGCCTCAAAGTGATCTGCGTATGACGTACCTCCGCTGGGCCTCCCAGGAACCAACGAACGTGGCGACAGTTGCGCAGATCGCAGCCCCGCAGGGGACAGGGAGGCCTCAAAGTGATCTGCGTATGACGTACCTCCGCTGGGCCTCCCGGGAACCCACGAACGTGGCGACAGTTGCGCAGATCGCAGCCCCGCAGGGCACCGCGAACACAGGAGAGAAGGAGGATGAGAGGGCGGGAGGTGGATACCGCAGCGCTCTATTCAAAACGAGTACCCAACACAGGGAGGGTTGGGAAAAAGTATCCCCACCATCCCATCCAGAAACGATTTGCAGACGAGTTGTCGTGAGAGGGGCAGTGGAAGTGTGCGTGAAGCTGGGAGGCGAGACGCTTTTCAAATCGAAGCGAGGATGAACCCGTGCAGCATCCAATATTGGCCCTCTGGGGGCCTCTTGGAGACGTCTTGGTCCATCTTGGATTTTCTCTTGGGCTCATGGATAAAATTATCCTATGGGTTGCCCCTTTGGAGTCCAAACAAGGGTCTCTTGGGACCTGATTCGGCCCATGCGGGCTCTCTTGGGGTGCTCCCGGAGGCCTTGCGAGGAATCTCGAGGCCTTCCTCAGCCTCTCTTGGGCCCTTCTTGGGCCACCATACCGAGGCCCCAGAAGTTCTTCGGGAGCGAACCTGCGAGACGCCAGTAACCTAACAACTTGATGTGTTCCGCTGGTTGTGGCACCTCATGGGGCACCCTCGCCAGGCTCCGTGGCGACATCGGACGGTGCTGTGACACCACTGGGGCCTCTTGGGCCGCAGCCGTCTTGGCTCAGGACTGTCTGGCTCCAGCTGGGCCTTCGCTACCTGAAGCACACCCGCGCACTCAGCGTGCATCGCACACCTTCCCTTCGGATCACCTGTCCCGCAGATGGCCCGCCTCTTCTTCGTTGCCAGTCTCGTCGGGGCGCTCGGGGCCGCTGGCCTGCGCGCGCCGCCCGCCGACTGCAGCATGATGCAGGTTGGAGCAGCGGTGGGCAAGGGCAACGCCTCGCAGCAGGCAGCGGCTGCAGCGCCGGCTGCAACGCCCACTTGTGAGCAGAGTCTTCCCGACAGCTCGCCAACTAAGGAATGGGCGTTCAAGACGACCAGCCCTCTCCAAAATCTTGACGGCAGCACGAAGCACACGAAGGTGGTCATGGCGGTGAGGTCGAGCATCCTTGCCGATTCGGAAGGCGTGTTGTTCGAAGTCGGTGGCGGTGTTGGAGGAGGCTTTATGGGCATCGTGAAGAGAGGCTCTGATTATTATTTCAAGATCCAGGTCGGCGGCGGCCATGCAACGGATGTGAGTGCGTGGTCTGCAGCAGTAATATTGCGAAAGTTGCCTGATGCTAAGATTCCGACGGACGGCGACATGCACCAAATTGTTTGGTCCATTGATCCAGCTGCCGCGTCGCTCAAAGTTTGCATCGACGGGCAAGAATTGTCCGCGACGGCCCCCTTTGGGCAATTAATGCCTGCATATGGGCCCGACCTGTGGTCTGGAAGTGACGCGGGTGGGTTCGGTGTTTCCACATGAGGTATTACTGGCCAAGCATTGGCGACGCAGGTTGAGTGGCAAGGCCAAGTGGAAGGCAACCTGCAAGTCTGGGAAAATGGTCACTACACGTGTGTTTGCGACCAGGCAGCCCCGTCCCCGACGCCAGCTCCAACGGCAGCTCCAACGCCAGCTCCGACGCCAGCTCCGACGACGGCTCCGACGGCGGCTCCGACGTCGGCCCCAGCGGGCGGAGCAGGCGCCGGGGCTTCGGCCGTTGGAGATCCCCACTTGCGAAACATCCATGGCGAGCGTTTCGACCTGATGACGGCGGGCAAGCACGTTCTGATCGATATCCCTCGTGGAGTGAGTGCTGGAAACGCCTTGCTGCGTGTGCAGGCCGATGCGCGCCGGTTGGGTGGACAATGCGCGGACATGTACTTCCAGCAGATCAACGTTTCTGGTTCTTGGGCAGAGGCCAAGCAAGCTGGAGGGCTTCATTACAGTGTATCGCAACATGACGTTCAGACTCCAGAGCGGGCTGCTTTCGGCAAGGTCGAGCTGAAAGTCGTTCAGGGGCGCACGGACAGCGGCCTCCTTTATTTGAACTTGTACGTGAAGCATTTGGGGCGAGCGGGATTCGCAGTTGGAGGGCTACTCGGGGACGACGATCATGAGGACGTGAGCGCCGCGCCAGATTCATGCGCGCAGCGCTTGGCCCTCGTCGCGGGAACGCGCGGCGGCGGAGGCCCAGAGATGGTTTCGGTTGCAGTAGCAAGCCTCGTTTGACCTTGACGGCGTGGTCGCTGCTATAAGTTATAAATTCGAGCGCTGGTCCCAGCAGCCGCCGCTGTCTATCGCCGGTTAGGCCCTCCCTGCGGGGCCAGCTTTTGGTCGCATCGTTTCCCCCCCCTCGCCGTCCTCTCTTTGGGGCCGCGGGCGTTCCAACCCGCTCGCGTGAGCCGGCCAAGGCAGGCTCGAGCCCTCGCTTCTGTGCGCTAGAATCTGGGAAAAAGACTTACTGGGGCCTCTTGGAGGCCTTTAAGAGGCCATGCGTGAACTAATGTAGACCCTCTTGCGCGATCTTGTAGGCCACCGCTGGACTCGCCTCGAAATCCTGGTCAGGACGCGCCCCGGGAGAGGTCCGGGGAGTAGCGGTATCGGTATCTTGTGTCTTCAGAGGCAACGATAGGGGGATAGGCATAGGGGGGAATGCATCAACCCCCAACAATCGCCAATTGATCGTCGATCGGGGCCCTAACGCCGATCTATCGGCGATGTATCGCCGATTCCATGTCCTGTGCCTGCCCGAGGTTCGCCGCCTTGCCGGTGCAGCGCAGACAATCTGAGGGGTGGGAGGACTTGAAGTGTGACGGGCGGCTCGCGCCAGAAGCCCTTGATATCTTGGCGACTCAATGTTTTGAGCTGGGCGTGTTCGTCAGATTGCGGGCCCTGGAACCCTCACGGATCGATCTGGCTGGAAACGGGGATGCAATGGGATGTAGGAGGATGCAAGGGGAGGTACGAGGATGCAAGGGGAGGTAGGAGGAGGTAGGAGGAGGTGGGAACGATAGGAGGAGGTAGAAATAGCCTCGTCCTCCTCCTTTTCCTCGTCCCCCTCATCTTCCTCATCCTCATCAGCCTCATTATCCTCATTCTCTTCCTCCTACCCCTCGTCCGACCGTGGCGACGAGGATGGCCGCCGAAGGCCTTCGAGGCTCGAGGATCGAACCTCGACGCACGACCGCCGGAAACCCGAGTTACACACTGACATCCGACGGATTTCACGTCGAGTAAACCTCGTACCTCGATGATCGCCTCGAACCTCGAGCCTCGAGGATCGCTTCCTCCTGATCCTAATCAGAATCCCCTTTGGGAGCAGAACCAAAGAAAACCATTGGGAAAACCAAAAAAGGGGGGGGGGGAAACAAGCAAACAAAGTAGTAGAAAACAATGTTTCGCAAGGGTTCGCCTGGCTGTCTGTATTCTCCTAGAACGTTGCATTTTTTGTTTTCTGTTTTTTGCTGTTTTTTGTTATCCCAATGGTGTGTTGCTTTCTGGGGAAGCCGAGAGATCAAAGGAAGGAGGGGAGGAGGAGGAGGAGGAGGAGGAAGAGGAGGAAGATGAAGAGAGAGGTGGAAGGAGGGGAGAGAGAGACGGAAAGTGAAGAAGGAAAGGGGGAGGAGGAAGAGGGAGGAGGTGAGAGAGAGGCTTCATGGATCAAACATGTAAATCGCTTGCGGCCGAAAACGAACCGAAACCCTTACCTCATACCTCCTACGTCCTCCCACCTCCGCATACCCCCTCCTACCTTGTCCTACCCCTTCATTCTCCCACATCCTCAAGATTCCCGCTGCCTCTTCCTACCTCGTCCTACCTCGTCCTACATCCTTTTATCTCACCCTACTTCCTCTTACCTCATCCTACCTCTTCATCATTGTCACTGTCGTCGTCATCCTCGTACTCGCCATCGTCATCGTCGCCGTCATCATCATTTCCACCGCCATCATCATGATCATCGTCAGCGTCACCAGTTGCCGTGGCCATCGTCGTCGTCGTGGTCGTGGTTGTCGTCGTCTTCGCCCCCCATAATCATCCCTCCTCGTTATCCTCTAGTTCTCATCCTAGGCCCCCCGCCCACCAGGGCATTCCTTTGGGCAGTTTCCTTGCCCTTGGCGGGTTGGCAGGTCGACGATCATGACGACGGCGATTATGATACTGACCATGATGATGATGACGACGCTGATGCTGATTATGACGATTCAGATAATGGTGATGATGGTGATGATGGTGTTGGAGACGACGACCATGACGAGGAGCTAAGATGACAGAAGACGTCTAGCTCAGTCCCACCCGCCCTCCCAACACATAAGCAACACCCAAGCCTCAGCATGTTCAGCGGTCGTCTTTAAATGGACAGCTACTGGGAACCAACACTGAGCCCATGCGCGCGACGCTGAGGGCAGGTGCGCCACGCGTGCCAGGCGCGCCACGCGCGCCAGGCACCCTTGGGGCCCGAGCGTGCCAGAAACGCATGGTGCGCCAGATGCGCCACGTGCCTCCGCAAGCGCCAGGTGTGCCGCATACTCCAGCCGCGCCAGGTGCGCCACGATCGGGGCAGATGCAGAGTCTGCCAGGTGCGCCTGCGCACGTGACAGCACACATCGGGAAACATGTCCCCACACCATCCATATCGAATACCAATGCCCAGCATTGTGTCTGGTGGGCCTGCGCACAGCAGGCCATTCGCCACCACCTGACAGTGATCGCAGGGTGGCCGCGCAGGGTCCAGATTTAGCCGCGAGGTACATTTCGTATCGTTTTTTTGAGGGGGGGGGGCAGGGGGGCAGCCTTGCGCGCAGCAGGCAAGATGTAGACACCCTTGCCGTCCCTTTTCAAACAATCACGAATATGACTCCAGACTTTGTTCCAAAGTGTATTCTGTATTGTTTCTGGACAGGGATGGTGGATGGGGGGGCCCTCATGAGGTAAACAGATTCGCAATAGTAAGCCCTGTAGTTTCTCAAATTCTATCAAGGAAATGTGTGTCGAGAGGCAGCCCCGCAGGGGACAGGGAGGCCTCAACGTGATCTGCGTATGGCGTATCTCCGCTGGGCCTCCCAGGAACCCACGAAAGTGGCGACAGTTGCACAGATCGCAGCCCCGCAGGGGACAGGGAGGCCTCAAAGTGATCTGCGTATGACGTACCTCCGCTAGGCCTCCCAGGAACAAACGAACGTGGCGACAGTTGCGCAGATCGCAGCCCCGCAGGGGACATGGAGGCCTCAACGTGATCTGCGTATGACGTACCTCCGCTAGGCCTCCCAGGAACCCACGAAAGTGGCGACAGTTGCGCAGATCGCAGCCCCGCAGGGGACAAGGAGGCCTCAACGTGATCTGCGTATGACGTACCTCCGCTGGGCCTCCCAGGAACCCACGAAAGTGGCGACAGTTGCGCAGATCGCAGCCCCGCAGGGGACAGGGAGGCCTCAAAGTGATCTGCGTATGACGTACCTCCGCTGGGCCTCCCAGGAACCCACGAACGTGGCGACAGTTGCGCAGATCGCAGCCCCCGCAGGGGACAGGGAGGCCAACTGATCTGCGTATGACGTACCTCCGCTGGGCCTCCCAGGCACCCACGAATGGCGACAGTTCGCAATCGCAGCCCCGCAGGGGACAGGGCGGCCTCAACGTGATCTGCGTATGACGTGCCTCCGCTGGGCCTCCCGGGAACCCACGAAAGTGGCGACAGTTGCGCAGATCGCAGCCCCGCAGGGGACAGGGAGGCCTCAACGTGATCTGCGTATGACGTACCTCCGTTGGGCATCCCAGGAACCCACGAGCGTGGCGTCAGTTGCGCAGATCGCAGGTTCGCAGGTGACAGGGAGGCCTCAACGTGATCTGCGTATGACGTACCCCCGCTGTGCCTCCCAGGAACCCACGAAAGTGGCGACAGTTGCGCAGATCGCAGCCCCGCAGGGGACATAGCGGCCTCAAGGTGATCTGCGTATGACGCACCCCCGCTGGGCTGCCTTCCCAGGAACCCACGAAAGTGGCGACAGTTGCGCAGATCGCAGCCCCGCAGGGGACAGGGAGGCCTCAACGTGATCTGCGTATGACGTACCTCCGCTGGGCCTCCCAGGAACCCACGAAATCGGCGACAGTTGCGCAGATCGCAGCCCCGCAGTGGACAGGGAGGCATCACCGTGATCTGCGTATGACGTGTTTCCGCTGGGCCTCCCAGGAACCCACGAAAGTGGCAACAGTTGCGCAGATCGCAGCCCCGCAGGGGACAGGGAGGCCTCAACGTGATCTGCGTATGACGTACCTCCGCTGGGCCTCCCAGGAACCCACGAAAGTGGCGACAGTTGCGCAGATCGCAGCCCCGCAGGTGACAGGGAGGCCTCACAGTGATCTGCGTATGACGTACCTCCGCTGGGCCTCCCAGGAACCCACGAAATCGGCGACAGTTGCGCAGATCGCAGCCCCGCAGGGGACAGGGAGGCCTCAACGTGATCTGCGTATGACGTACCTCCGCTGGGCCTCCCAGGAACCCAC